>CM053026.1:105165157-105176948 GCA_028564925.1 Lithobates sylvaticus | reverse complement strand
GCTTATTTATTAGAGCATACTTCTCTCCATTGTAATTGTACCAATTAGGGCTCCCACTTATGTATATCAAATGTGACACAGAGTGGGCTAATCACTGTCATGACCTTTGGAACACTCCCTATTTCAATCGATTTTTGCACTAGATAGTTTTAAATTCTTGCACACATCTCTTAAACCTGAAATTTAGACAGAAATTAAAGTGTTTGTAAAATTGATTTAAAAAACAAAACAAACATGCCTATAACTTATCTGCTCTGTGCACTGAGCAGCCCCAATCCTCTTCTTTTGGGGTCCCTTGCCGGCGCTCTAGTCTCCTCCTCTTCATCTGGGGCCCCTACAGAAAGTGGCTTTCCATGGGGGAACCCATGCAAGCTCACTCCTGAGTCCCGCTGCTGCATTTATTGACACAGACAGTGGGACTTGGCCCCACCCCCACGTCACAGCTTTTGATTGACAGCAGCAGGAACCAAGGGCTCCCGCTGTTATCAATCTGTCCAATGTGGAGAGCAGCTGGAGCCACTGCGCTTCTGCACATTGCTGGATCAGGTTGGGCTCAAGTAAGAAAAAGTGGGGGACTGGGGGGAGCTTAAGCACAGAATGTTTTTTCACATTAATGCTAAGAATGCATTAAGATGAAAAAACTTAAGGCTTTAAAACCGCTTTAAAGACACAAATTAGTGAAAGCTGGTAATGTACTAGAACTGTACATTGTTAAAGAAGCCTTTGGTTTTACTTTAAATCAACATATCAAAAGTGCAGTGCTATTGTGTTCTGCTGGCGGGGGAGCGCACTGAGCTGGGCTGGGAAAACACAATATTTACTGCTAGCAGCTATAGCCATTGGCAGTAATCGCATGCCAAAAAATCCAACAGGCTGGCTGTAGTGAAGCTGATCAAGGGATCGACCCCAGTACCACCAGCCTACCAATATATAGATCGAGTCTCGGGCCGGTCTCTGCTGAGCCAAAATTCAATCCATCTAGGGCCAACTTAAGGGCTAATGTACACACAGACTATGCTGAGCGCCGGCCGGCGGTCAAAACATTCCTATCCTGACCGTGATTCTTCCGCATTCAGGAGAGGGAGGTTGAACCTCCCTTAACCGCAGCAGCTTCTAAACTCTTTTATAAGCCTATGTGTACATGGACACATAGGCTTTTATGGAGTTGAGTTTAGGAGCTTTGGAAAAAAAAAACACCAAAAGCTCATAAACTCAAGTTTAGAAGCTGTAGTCTACATGAGCCCTAAGACAGTCACTCCATCTAAGGTCTGGTAAACTGCAATATAATATATATTTTTTTTAATTTAGATAGGCTTTAAGGAAAGGCCACTGCATCCAAAGTGCACATCTTAAATATCTTAACAGGACCCTGCACCCCGTTATGTCTGCTTCTGATTTGTTGTACGGTGCTCACCCACAAATGGCAAGAAGCATTCAAAGAAAAAAAAATCCATCTTCAAGCACCTCTAACCCTGCTGCACTAGGTGTAGGCCAGTGATGGCGAACCTTGGCACCCCAGATGTTTTGGAACTACATTTCCCATGATGCTCATGCACTCTGCAGTGTAGTTGAGCATCATGGGAAATGTAGTTCCAAAACATCTGGAGAGCCAAGGTTCGCCATTTCTCATGATGCTCAACTACACTGCAGAGTACATGAGCATCATGGGAAATGTAGTTCCAAAACATCTGGGGTACCAAGTTTCGCCATCACTGGTGTAGGCTCACGTGCTTTACTGTACCAACAGCCCTGAACTACATATCAATTAAAATGCTATGGTTTAGTTCTCACAATTATAATAAAGATTTTTAAAGACAAATTGTTGTTAATCCTTCCTTTGTATAAAGACGAGACTTGCAGAACAAAACATTTTTTTGACACCGAATCTAAGTGAGATATTATAGTGAAGAGTTAGCTATTCACCAGACAGATAATATATAAACACATTCAAAAAGCCATGTAATCGTGTCCCTTGGTGCACAGGATAAAATAAAATAGGATTTCTCTTCCCATTCACATAATTTTCTTTCCTTCCTCTGGAATATTTTCCTCCGAGGTGTAACGTAATGTCGTCTCCTCTTTGCTTTGTTCCTTAACACCTTGGGGAAAAATCGCTGCTTAAAAATTCATAGGCTCTGACCATCTGAATTCACTGCCATTTACTATAGCAGAAACTATAAAACGGTTTCCCTATTCTTTTTATTATATATAGAAAGATGCAGATCATTTTCTAGAGAAAGACAGAGACTTTGCATACAATAAGTCAAGAAAGAACATCCATAAGATTTTTTCACTTGTATAAGCTGGGAACATTCTTACTTAAAGTTTTATATTAATGGTTGGAAAGGGGGCAAGTCTTCACATTTTTGGGGAGATTATGGTTTATCTGAAAACCGTTCCTTTTTCAGTCTACCGAGTCAAATTTGTATTATTTTTCCCCTCTATTAGAGGGGCTCTCTAGTGCCATTCACCGATAGGCTTTTTCAGCTGTATATGAAGATGTGCACAATATGAAAAAAAAAAAGTTAAATTTCGTTTTTCTCAGTCACTACTTAAAATCACATCTTTTTGGTTTATCATACAGAAAATAGAGGAAAAAAACCTCTGCCTTGACAGAGCTGATCCAAAACTTTAATGTGTGTTTTTTTTCCCCTATGCAGGAAAGCTTTCCATCATACAATAGATTACCAAAAGTATTGGGCTGCCTTCCTTTACACGCACATGAACGTAATGGCATCCCAGTCTTAGTCTGTAGGGTTCAACTCTTCTGGGAAGGCTGTCCACAAGGTTTAGGAGTGTGTCTATGGGAATGTTTGACCATTCTTCCAGAAGGGCATTTGTGAGGTCAGGCACTGATGTGGACGAGCTGCAGTCTCAGCTCCAATCCATTCCAAAGATCTTCTATTGGGTTGATGTCAGGACTCTGTGCAGGCCAGTCAAGTTCCTCTACCCCAAACAATCTCAAAGTCTTTATAGACCTTGTTTGTGCACTGTCATATTGGAACAGGAAGGGGCTCTCCGCAAACTGTTCCCACAAAGTTAGGACCATGAAATTGTCCAAAACGTCTTCGTATGCTGACACCTTAAGAGTTCCCTTCACTGGAACTAAGGGGCCAAGCCCAACACCTGAAAAACAACCCCACACCATAAACCCCCCTTCACCAAACGATTTGGACCAGTGCACACAGCAAGGTGCATTAAGACATGGATGAGTGAGTTTGGGGTGGAGGAACCTGACTGGCCTGAGTCCTGACCTCAACCCGATAGAACACCTTTGGGTTGAATTTGAGTGGAGACGGCAAGCCAGGCCTTCTTGTCCACATCAGTGACTTACCCTCTCATCTCCATAGACTTATCTCCATAGAGTTTTGTTAAAGCACAACTCCACTTTTGTTGAGAAAAAAAAAAAAAAACATTCCCCTCTGGGTGATCTATGTACATTGCAAGGATTATAACAACCTTTGTTGCAGATTCCTACCTTTTGTTATTCTGAAGAAATCCATGTGTGTTTGTCTGTGTCTTTGTTCTGAGTGGGTCTATTGGTAGTGGCTTCATAATTGTCAGGTGTGCACCTGCTGGGCACTAAATGAGGAAATCTGCTGGGCCTGCATCCCTTTAGACGTGCTACTATTGCAAGCATCTATCCAAAAATGACATTTTTGTTGCAGGTGATGCCTGAAATCTGACTAATATCTTAGGCAGATTTCTGGGAAAATTGGTGAGCCAATCACACAAGCAGGAAATTATGTTTCTGGGGAGGAGTGGTCAGTACACACTGTGTACAGAACAACTTCAGGTAGCCATATTGCAGTGCATTCTCAGAAAATAACAGTGGCTGCAGATTGAAAAGGAAAGGTAATTTTTTTATTAACATTCAATTACAATATGATTAGTGTTGCAATTATGTGTGCTATATTATTTTTTCTTTATTTTCAATTTTTTTCCCCACTGAAGTGGAGTTACCCTTTAACTGAGCCCATCACATTTCACATACTTGATGTCTGAAATTAAAACATAACAGTTAACTATGCTTCATTCATACACCAAAGAGAAAAAGTTCCATCACATGCTCAGTCTACGTTTTTCTCCAGCAGTTTAGACGCAATCACCAGAATACCCTCATATGCCCAACTGCTGTAACCATAGGAAAGGCAAATGTTGGCCCCACTCTTCCAGCAAAATGAAGAAAAAAATTACTACTGTACAAATTTATATTGATGCAAGAAAGCGACATCTTCACTATGACCTTATGACGGGGAGTGGGGCACTAAATGCTACAAGTAATGTCTGGCACTGGAATCCTCAAGAGATCAGACGCCAAAAGGAAATTCCACCCACCAGACTCCAATCAAAATTGGCATTTAAAGGAAACGTGCTGAGTGAAAAACGTGCTGCCATTGTCTTCTGAACATGCAAGTTGCTCAACCATCATACTGAGCTTCTGGGTTACTGACCCTGAATAAATATGGAAATAAGGACTTCCGCCTTCACTCAGACTTTTCTGATTTGCTTACTTTGCACAGTTCAGTGACTCAAAGTATTAAAAACAATGGATTAGCATAAGAGCCAGGCAACTAGCAATTTTAGGAGGTTGTCAGTAATACTAACCCTCAGATAGCTCTCTGGACAGGTTTTACTTTAAGCATTTTATTAAGAACCTGTCAGTACAGAAATATGGAAGCTACGTTTGTTGGCTTGTTTTTGAAGGCCCATGTAAATCATTGCTCTGGTGCAAGAATTTGTAGATCAAGTGTAAAGGTACCTGATATAGACGAGATTGTTCCAGGTTACTCAGTGGGGTTGATTTACTAAAGCTGGAGAGTGCAAAATCAGGTGCATGGTAGCCAATCAGCGTCTAACTTCAGCTTGTTAAATTGAGCTTTGACAAATGTAGCGGGCACACTTTTACAAGTGTGCGCTGTGTGTGGAAATTTTGTTTTTTCCTTCAGAACAGTAATGGGGTTCTGAGGGTTAATTGTACAGGTTAACTTTGGCATCAGTTTGGCTGGGCTGTACTAGGGTTCTGCCTGGTCATGGGTGCAGTGAGGTACCCGTGACAGGCCTAGAACCAGGCCTGGTTGGACGTCTTAGGTATCAGTCTTCCCTGGAGCCAATCAGTGGGCGCATCTGGCCCCGCTGTGTAGTCTGGGGAAGGGTACTTAAGGTGCTGAAGTCACGTGTTCAGGGTTCGGCCGCAGTCCTGTTTCCTGGTTCTGGATCGGGGTAGCCCCGCGAGGGGTCCCGGGCCTGGGAGCGCTTGCCGTCCTGCAACATGGTCAGTTTGACTAGCCCCATAGACCCACATGGTCTGGGGCAAGGATCCGTCTGTTCCCGAGTCTCGGAGCCGGTTAGCCCAAGGCCCAGTAACTGAAGGATTCAAGTCGCCCCGGTGTGCTCTCAGTATTGGAGGGACACCACAGCTCATACAAGTGACCGGGGGAGGACTCTTCGAAGGAGGGCCATTAAGCTGGCATCTCAGGAAGAGCCTGGAAGCTGAGTTGCATGGACACTAAAGAATCCACACTTCCACAGTCCTGGGGAAAGGTTCCTATTCACCTTCAGTTGCAAGTTAATTTTGTGTCAGAGACTTTTTGCAAGTTTCCGGATCACATGTTGGCTGCCATACCTCTGGCTAGAGGTCTGTCCAGCATTGAAGTACCCAGCTGCGAGTGGCTACTCTCTGGGTTTGATTAGAGACATTCTGTGGATGTCAGCAGTTCAAGGTGCCTGAGTTTCTTCACCCTTGCCCTCTATTCCTATTTGAGACTGTGTTATGTTGGATGTTACCACTGCAAGAATAAAAATCTTTAAAAGGACTTTTATTGTGTCAGCATCCAAAGTTGTTGGGTACTAACACTGGGAACCCCTGGACATTCACCGACAAGCCAAGAGGAGGTAACTGGTAAGCCCAAAAGTCAAGGCCGCCCCTCAGGGTTATGGCCGCTACACAAAGAAAAAAAATGGAAGCTGATTGGTTTCTATGTAGAGCTGCACCAGATTTTGCACTCTCCGGTTTTAGTAAATCAACTCCAATGAGTAGTACAGGAAGATGTGGATCACAGCACTGGAGACTGATGACCTTCAAAAACAAATTAGCAGTGGTTGCAAGATTCATTCACATATGCCTGTGAATTAAAAAACTACAAGTCTTTCACTGTGGCAGACAAACTTGTAGTTTGAATGAACTGCTCCGATGAGCACACCTGTAGTTCATTCACACTGCCTGCAACCTGGCCCATTGATAAGGGGGTAGCAATGGTCTTCCTGTACCAGGCGCAGGCAGCAGTGGAATTGAATGTGGACAGGAGAGGAGGTGATCGGTGTAGCGGGGGGCAATTACAGGAACTGATCCACTGTGTGTGACCACTGAGACACACAGGGGAATTAGCTCCTTTACCCCTTCCCCTGTGCACCACCCTCTTCTCTCTGCTGCCTAGGCCCCTAATGATTTTAGTGTTTTTTTAACGAAAATATTGTTTTAATATCTTGGGATGGGAGGAGGCCCTGTCAGATAGAAATCACGGGGCCCCATATAACCTAAAAGCAGCTCTGAAAATGATAGCCCATAAAGGGGTCCTACAAATTATATAGGTGAACCTGGCTCTAGGAAAGTTGTCTGCACCACATAGGATACAGCAGCAGTGATTGTGACTCCCTGAATTCCAGGGGGTTTGGTTGGTCTTGCATGAGGATAGGCATCTGCAGACAAGAAGCATGCCTGCTGCAATGCGATCTTCAAAGAAAATTCACTGCATGAAGTGGGGAGGGGGGAGAAAATTAATGAGAAGCACCATTTTTTACCAAGCTCAAGAATTACTATACCATTAGCTGCCATCCTCCTTCCCAAGCAAACTAGCTTGCCACAAGCCTGTGCAATGAATATTTGAAACTCAAATGTTTTAGCAAACATCTTGTGCGTGGAAAAGAATGACATTACTTCCAGTTTCTAAACCAGAAGTGGTATATTTTAATTAGATAACTTCTCCATATATTCCTACACAGAATTGATAAAACATTCCCTATTTTTTATGTTGGGGTGGCATACAGCTGTAAGGACCAAGAGTAAGGACAAAGTCCTGACCTGGAATGATGATTGCTAGATTGCTTGCTAGAAGCATTGTGTGATGTCTTGGTGCATGGGAGCCAAGGGGAGCGGCCAGAGCCTCGTGTGCGGCCCTGCGGGATGGGAGCAAGGCAAGCCGGGAGCAGGACTGTCAGTGCTGTTTGGACTGGAGTGGATTGAAGGGACTACCTGAAGTGGAGAGTGATTATCACTGTGACTCAGGAGGGGACATGTTGGTGAGGTGTCATCTGTGCTGCTGCACACTCCTGTCCGTGTCACTGTGAGAGTCAGTTTCATTTGTGTGTGCCACCCATTCTAATTTCTTGCCCTCCTGAGACCTGACCCTGAGTTACTTGCTTAAAATAAAATAAATGTTTACCTTAATATCACATTGCTAATTGCACATTGTACTTGCTTGTAGCCTAAATACAAACATTTTCACTTAAAATTGTAAGTTTGTAGTTTGTTGAAATGCCAGCAAAAACTTGGCTGTGCCAGTAAATATTTTGGTGTCATGTCAGTAAATTTCAAACTAGTAGGTTTGCAACACTGACACTAATCAGTGAAGCTGGAATATTAAGTTTTGTCTTACAACCAAGTATAAATCAAGTGCAATCAAGATCAATTTAAATTATTGAAATATGAGGTCATCACATCGCTTGTGTATTTTGGAACCTGTGAAGATCCTTCTCTGCAGTCGAGACAAAAGATGACTCGGTCCCACCACCTCCCCAAGCCCTTCTGCGCTTACTCCCCTCCCCTCCCCTCTTTTCCCCTTCTCATCCCCCCCCCTTATCCCTCTCCTAACTGATCCTCTATTCAGGGAGGGTGTGGCGCGCAGGGCCGACTTAAAGGTGGGTCGCCGGTCCACATCCCTCTGAAGATCGGACATACGGATACCAGGAGGTAAACTCCCTAATGGCCCTAAGTTAGTAAGTCGGGAACAGGAGGATAATCAGATCTCTGTAACCAAGTGCACCTAACAAATCAACAGTGTTGGTCATCTTACTTTAAAAAAGTAATTAGTTAAGTTACAAATTACTTCTCCCAAAAAGTAATTGCGTTAGTAACTCAGTTACTACATTGGAAAAGTAATTAGTTACACAGCAAAGTAACTGAATTTTTTTTTTAAATATTCTATACGTGTAACTAAGGGGCGGGTCTAGTATTACTGTAACCAAGGGGCGCATTTATTATTGTTATATATCGTGTAACCAAGGGGCTGCTCTATTATTACTCTAACCAAGGGGCAGATCTGTTATAGCGTGTAAGCAAGGGGCGGGTCTATTATTATTATATCGTGTAAGGGGTGGATTTCTACAGAAGAGGGCGAATGTTAAATTAATGGACAGAGCTCGATATATAACAATAATAATAAATGCGCCACTTGGTTACAGTAATACTAGACCCGCCCCTTAGTTACACGATAGACGCCCTTGCAGAGTAGCACGAGCATCATGAGGGTGCGGCATCGCCTCGTACAATTACATGTTAACTGCGCCTGCGCTGTGTAGAGTTCACTCAGAGCTGTTTAGGTTCGGCAATTTTCGGAAGCTCCGTAGTCCTTCGTACTGCGCAAGCGCTGCGCCTGCGCAGTACAGGGTATCCTTATCCGGCGGGGGAACTTTTTTGGCAGGACACCGGAATTACACTACTGCCATCTAGTGACGGTAGATGTAATTGGGGTAACTAAGCCAAAGTAATGGGAACTGAGTTACCATGAGGGGAAAAGTAATCAGTTAGATTACTAGTTACCCTCTAAAGTAACTGAGTTACGTAACTCAGTTTATTTTAACTCAGTTACTTACATCACTGCAAATCAAACACCTATTACTGAAATACATGTTTTTTTTTTAATTAAAAAGAGAAATCAGTTTTTTTTTTTCTTGATTCATACTTCTATCTGATGCTCCATCTGTCCCCTGGCACTTCGAACACTGAGAACCGAGCGATCAAACACCACGATCGCTCGGTTCTCACAGCTTCCCAAACAGAGAGCTGGTGACTGTCATTCAGCAGCTCTTTGCTCTGCCCCTTCCTCGCTCACTGGAGCGCTGGGCTGTGAAGAGGCTGAGCTGGGTGCCGGTCCAGGGATCTGGGTGGACCCCGACTCCATGGTCGTGATGATGCCCGAGCCTGGACCGACTGACGTCAGCAGAGAGCAGTCTTCAGCCTGCTCTCTGCTGAAAACAGGTCACAGTAGTGCAAAAAGAACTGCTCTCCTGTGACCCATAGGAGAGATGTACAGCCAAACGAGCTTTGGCTGTATTCCTCCTTTAATCTTATAGATTAGTTATATGTTCATCCAAGTTTTACATCCATCCAAATAAAGTAGAAATACATGAAAAAATATATTTTTGGACATTTGCAAATTAACATGTGAGTCTTGGGTGAAAACACTGATAAACAGATCCCTTAATGTTGGGTAAGCTACAAATATTTGCCAACCTTCATATCAGGAGTACAGTTCAGAAAAACTCGTACAGCAACACGTACATTAATATGTTCTTCAACAGCCTTTATATTTACACCTTGAAATTCCACTTTGAAGGTCACGTCAAACACACAAAAGAGGGGGAGAGAAACACAGGATATAACATTTTGCCACAAAGGTTACAATTCAGGTTAAGAAAACAAAGGTGACTAGTTACCCATTAAAAGTCTGAGATGAGTATTATGACAATCACACCATCACATCTTGTATGAAAAAGTATTGATTTTCTGTCAAAACACATTTTGTTGAGGAGTGATCGCCATAAACGTTTCAAAAACAAAAATACTCGCCAGAGGCAAAACACACAAGATGAAAAAAAAAAAAAAAAGCGTGCAAAAAACACTGCACTAAACAATAATAGCTTGGCTTGCGGAAAGGAGAAAGGGACATGGCAAAGATCGCAAGGCAAGATGCCTTCTGCTTCCAAGGAGTAGAGGTTACCCTAAAAAGTAGCAAGTAACACAGGAGAAAGAAAACATTTTCCCTTATTACAAAATACATCAGCCTTCCAGATTTTCCGTGTGAATTTCTATGTGCCAAGCGTATCGCAGATGTCAGAAATAACATTACGAATTATGTCCTTAGAAATGGAAACAGCCAGAGTTTAATGCCTTCTATACGGAAAGCCGTAACACCGTTTGACATCCAATCAAAACATACTAAGTTGCTATAATTTCAAAATTCTTTTTAATGTCAATCATCCAGGCCTGGGCTCAGTTGTTCTCACATCACGGAGATGTCAAATCTCCCTCTGAGATATGCACTGGCTAGGTAGAAAAAAAACTTTCTGCCTGCCCTGGACCAATAATAAAAAAACACTTAAATATCCTTTCAGATGAAAGAGCAATTGAGAACAGCAATGTATTCCCATATGTAGCATGAGCTGTACTTACTAAGGAGGATATCAGTACCACAGCAACAATGCAAGCCACACATCCAAGTCTCTGATGTCAGAAAAAAAATGACAGCTTATGGTGCCAAACTTGTAGGCAAAACTAGTGTCTTGGCACACCCCTCGCAAAACAGGAGTGTCATTAAAGCCAACCTACCCCAGTAAACAATTAAAATATTGCCCAAGCAAAGATTATCTTCAGTAAAAATCATATGACAAAACAATCAGCAAATCTACATGATCAGTAGCTCTAAACCAGTGGTCTCCAAACTGCGGCCCAGAGGCCAGGTGCGGTCCTTTGCTTGCTTTTATCTGGCTGTTGGGGCACCATTTCATCCATTGACACCAACAATGGGGCACAATTCCTCTCAATGATATTAACGATGGGGCACAATTCCTACTAATGATGGGGGACAGTTCCTCTCAATGACACCAACAATGGGGCCCAATGACATCAGCGATGGGGAGACAATTCCTGCCAATGACACCAACAATGGGGCACAATTCCTGCCAATGACACCAACAATGGGGCACAATTCCTGCCAATGACACCAACAATGGGGCACAATTCCGCCCAATGACACCAACAATGGGGCCCAATTCCGCCCAATGACACCAACAATGGGGCACAATTCCACCCAATGACACCAACAATGGGGCACAATTCCGCCCAATGACACCAACAATGGGGCACAATTCCGCCCAAAGACACCAACAATGGGGCACAATTCCGCCCGATGACACCAACAATGGGGCACAATTCCGCCCAATGACACCAACAATGGGGCACAATTCCGCCCAATGGCACTAACAATGGCGCACAATTCCGCCCAATGACACCAACGATTGGGCACAATTCCGCCCAATGACACCAATGATGGGGCACAATTACACCCACTGAAACAAAAAAAAAATCCCCACTAATGTCGAAACCTTTTTGATTCCCACTGACCACTGTCCGGCCCTTGTAAAATACGAAGGACAGTAAATTGGCCCTTTGTTTAGAAAGTTTGGAGACTCCCGCTCTAAACAATCATTAAATGAGGTGATATAGGTAGCTGAATGTATGCACAAATCTTGACTTGTCCCATAAGAGCCCAGATTGGCCTCAATGACCAATATAGGGGTTCTGGAAGGTGACCAAACCAAGATCAACGTTTACACGAAAAGTGGAGATCGAGATTCCATTTACACAGGAGCTTTTTGTTGCACTGTGCAAGAAAGATTGATAAGTCCATGAAGTATCTATCTTGTCAGGTATAAAAATTTAAAGGCCAAGTTCACCTTTGGAGCATGTTACGATATCAATATTTAGGTTGCAACATGCTTCAAGCCTCCCTGG
>CM053026.1:105157657-105160157 GCA_028564925.1 Lithobates sylvaticus | reverse complement strand
ATGTTGATATGTCAATACTCAACATTTAATTTCTAGCTCTGCACTGTTTCAACTTTATTAATTCGTGCAATTTTTGTTAAGATTGTAGTGATGGCTGCTATTGCTTATTTAAGTGTATAGCGCAATATTTTATATTAATGCCTTGCACAAGTTAGGTGAGCCTTTTAAGGTTCACTTTAAAGCGAAAGTATAGTGTGTGTCCAGTATTTATATTGGGTTATTATTGTAGCATATACAGTCATGGCCAAAAATATTGCCACCCCTGCATTTCTGTCAGATAATGCACCACTTTGCCCAGAAAATTGTTGCACGTACAAATGTTTAGGCATTCTCATGTTTATTTATTTTGTTTGTATTGGTATGACACAAAAAATATTTTAACAAAAAGCCAAATCTGACACATTTTACGCAAAATTCCAAAAATGGACTGGACAAATTTATTGGCACCTTTTCAAAACTGTACTAAAATAATTGCATTGCAGTTTTGTGATGCTCCTGTAATTTGTAATTAAACTCACATGTATCAATTAACAGATGTGAATATAGAAAACACACCGGCAACTAGTTAAAATGGTGAAAAATTGGCTCAACCTTTCGGTTGTGTGTCTGTGTGCCACATGGAGCATGGAGAACAGAAAAAGCAGCAAGGAATTGTCGGAGGATTTGAGAACAAAAATTGTGGACAATCTCAAGGTTACAAGTTTATCTCCAGAGATCTTAATGTTCCTGTGTCCACTGTGCGCAACATTGTCAAGAAGTTTACAGCCCGTGGCACTGTAGTTAATCTCCCTGGATGTGGACGAAAGAGAAAAAATGATCAAAGATTGCAATGAAGGATTGTTCAAATAGTGGATAAAGAACCTTGATCAACTTCCAGACAAATTCAAACTGACCTTCAGTCACACGGTACAACTGTGTCAGCTCGCACTATACTTCACCATCTGAATGAAAAGGGATGCTAACTCAGCGGGTCTCACCCTTGAATATTTTGTAATTTTATGTCTCCAAAGTGCATTCTGTTTTTGCATTTGCTTTTTCTTCTGTTATGACTGTTTTGTCTCAACGTATGATACACTGTGGGTAAGACCCTATATTTCTGGCTGATTTTACCAGACAGATGATGGCCCATAGGTTGTCCTGAGGATTTTCATACTTGTGCCAGTACCTTGAAGGTGTCCTGTTGTGACATTTTGTTCTGTTTGTTTAGAAAGAAAGTACAAAAAAGAAAAACAAAAGGACAAATTATGGTACAAAACAAAAAAAAAAAAAAGGGGGACGCTATGGCAGGAGACCCAGGAGGACTCCACTGCTAACACAGAAACATAAAAAAAAAGACAGCTTTGCAGTTTGCCAAAACGTATCAGAGGAAGCCAAAATACTTCTATGAGATTGTGCTGTGGGCAGATGAAACAAAATTACAACTTTTTGGTAAAGCCCATCATTCTA
The DNA here is from genome assembly GCA_028564925.1 of Lithobates sylvaticus. Lineage (NCBI taxonomy): Eukaryota > Metazoa > Chordata > Amphibia > Anura > Ranidae > Lithobates > Lithobates sylvaticus. The sequence goes on along the minus strand of CM053026.1, from coordinate 105,158,711 downwards.
CTGGTTTCAGAAAAAGAAATGAGGCCTTTAAAGAAAAGAATACAGTTTCTACAGTCAAACATGGTGGAGGTTCACTGATATTTTGGGGTTGCTTTGCTGATTCTTCTGGGGTGCCATGTAGGGCTCAGTGTCAGAAAGTTGGGTCTTCGTCAGAGGTCATGTGTTTTACAGCAGGACAGTGACCAAAAGCGCACGTCAAAAACACCAAGAAATGGTTTAAGACAAAGTGCTGGAGAGTACTGAACTGGCCAGCAATGAGTCCAGATCTAAATCCCATAGAGCACCTGTGGAGAGATCTCAAAACAGAAGTTGTGAAAAAGACCCCTCCCAACCTGGAGCAATGGGCAAAAAAAAAAAAGAGTGGTCCAAAATTCCACTAGAGGGTTGTAAGAAACTCACTAATGGTTACAGGAAGCAATGGAGTTCAGTTATTTTTTCCAAGGGGTATGCTAACAAATATTAAATGGGGGATGCCAAAAATTTTGATTAGACCATTTTTGGAGTTTTGTGTGGAATGTTTCAGATTTGGCTTGATGTTTCTCCACCATTTTGTGTCATACCAATACAAAACAAAAGAAACAAAGATGAGAATGCCTAAACATTTGTAATTGCAACAATTTTCTGGGCGAAGTGGTGCATTATCTCACAGAAATGCAGGGGTGCAAATATTTTTGGTCATGACTGTACATTGAAGTACTTTTTACATCAATTTGACATTTTCACAATTTTATTTTACTTTTTTTTTTTAATTTTATGAAATGGTGAAATTATTGAAATAGCCAGTAAGGAGAGGATAGATTAGATACTGCACAGACAATATTTTGAGCCATAATTATTTAGGAAAGACTTTTACTGCTTGGACAAAACATTATACAGAAAGATCCCCTGTGGTGTTGGAACTCTCAGTAGTTGCATGGTTTACTTTGGATTAGGCCCCTTTCACACTGGGGCGGGAGCCGCGGTGACGGTAAAGCAGCGCTATATTTAGCGCTGCTTTACCGTCGTTTTTGCCGCGGTATTCGGCCGCTCGCGGTGCGGTTTTACCCCCCGCGAG
>CM053026.1:105133628-105157194 GCA_028564925.1 Lithobates sylvaticus | reverse complement strand
TATTTTATTTTCATTCCAGGAAATACAAAGCACAAATTCCACCCAAAAATGGTGTCACATTGGCACCTTTCAGGGAGGAGGGGGGGAGTGGGGAGCAGATACCTGTCAAACACAGGTTTTTTGCTCCCACTTCAGGGCATAGATACCCGAGCCACCCGCGGGTAGCTACGCCACCTCCCCCCCGCTGTCATCTGGGATACACGCGGTTCCCAGAACACAGCAGGGACCAGTGGAATAGCACAGTGCGAGACGCGCATGCGCAGTACGGAACAAGGAAGTGAAGCCTCAAGGCTTCACTTCCTGATTCCCTCACCAAGGATGGCAGCGGCAGCACCCGACAGCCGAGGGATAGATCAGTTTTGCGTGCTGACATCGTGGGCGCCCTGGACAGGTAAGTGTCCTTATTTTAAAAAGTCAGCAGCTGCAGTATTTGTAGGTGCTGACTTTTAAAAAAAATTGGCGGAACTCTGCTTTAAAAATAAAGCTTACTGTACATAAGTTAAAACCGAACTCCATGCAGATATAAATAACATTATAGCAGTTCTGTTTTATTTTAATTTTTTTTAATGCAGGCAGTGTAAGTACCTGAATAGGACGTGGTATTATCCTCTTTATATCATCTGTATAGCAGAGCTCAGACAGTGAGGAGGAGGAGGAAGCAGCACAAGGAGCCAATCAGTTTTGCTGCAGCATTCACGTGCTATAAAGGGGACAGAGAAGGCGGCACTGATGGGGACAGAGAAGGCGGCACTGATGGCCACTGGTAGGTGACACTGATGGGCAGCACTGTTGACGAGGCACTGATATGTGGCACTGTGGGCACTTGTAGGTGGCACTGGTGGGCACTGCTAGGTGGCACTGGCAGGTGGCACAGATGAGCTTGGGGCAATCTCTGTGATCAGGACCGATGTCCCTATCACAGCCGCCGGTGATTGGCTGTCAGCGCGAGGAGATAAAATAGCCGATTACCGGCTCTGTTTACATCACATGATCAGCTGTCATTGGCTGACAGCTGATCACGTGGTAAGGGGTTGGGATCCAGTGAGTCTCAGACTCGGCCGCTGGCAAAGCATGTCCGCGCTGTAGCCGTCATTCTGCTATAGAGGCTATAGAGCGGTTCTGAACTAGTTAAAGTGGTTGTAAAATCACTGAGCATAGTTACTGGAATCCCCTCTGTTATAGCAAGCTATGTTGCACAGTGTAGGTGTTTGTTTAAAATTATGCAACTAAATACCGTATTTCCGTGACCTCCCGTCGCTCTCCTTCCCCGTTCTGAGAACTACAACAGGAGGGGCTGAGATGTCAGCTGGGAGGAGAAGAGGACAGTGGCAAAAGGTCACGTGACCACACAGAGGCGTTCTGAAATAAAAGGTAATAATGCATAAATTTTAAGCAAACACCTAGACTGTGCAACATAACTTTAATGTCAGCGTAAGGAGGAAAAAAAAAATGATTACCGAGTTTTTGTTTACACACGTGATCAGCTGTCATTGGCTGACAGCTGATCACGTGATAAGGGGCCGGGACCGGCCCCTTACTCGGATCTGTGATCACCCGAGTCTCAGTGACTCAGTGATCACATCGGGGAGCATGCAAAGGGGAGGCCGTCATATGACAGCCTCACGGAAATTCAGGTCTGCGCTGTAGCCGTCATTCAGCTATAGCGCAGATGCCAAGTGGTTAACAGACAGGCGGAGCTCCGAGGAAAGCCAAGGTTCAGGTGGGTACTGGAATTTTAGTTTACTAAAAATGTACTGGAGATTTTAGTCGACTAAAACATGACTAAAAAACAACAAATATGGCTAAAATACAACTAAAACTAACATGGCATTTTAGTCAAAAGACTATGACAAACTAAATCAAAATTAACAGTGGAATATGAGAAAGGTAAAGTAAACAAAAATCTAAATAAAAGGTTTATGCAGAAAAGTAACTATTCTACTAGTGATACTTATAATGTGAAATTTAATATAAGTTGGAATGTTAGATTTCTTCTATAAGGCAATATATAAATTGCAATTCACAAACAAAAAAAGTCTCTTTTGTACTAGAATGACATCATTGTAATACTGTATGTTTTGAGGAGAGAAAGGAACGCCCTATCCACATGCTATAGACCAGGGATATGCAATTAGCAGACCTCCAGCTGTTGCAGAACTACAAGTCCCATGAGGCATAGCAAGACTCCGACAGCCACAAGCATGACTCCCAGAGGCAGAGGCATGATGGGACTTGTAGTTTTGCAACAACTGGAGGTCCTCTAATTGCATATCCCTGCTATAGACTAATCGCGAGCATCATCTACACATCAAATTCTGTAAAAGATCACTGGGTATAAATAAATGTGATCTCGTGTTCAAGTGCAAGCTCTGTAATTGACTGCTAAGTAGAGACACAAGCAGCTGTGAAGATCAAACAGCCAAGCAATATAATGTTAAAATCGGCAAAAACACTGGTCCCAAGAAAGCAGGCAGTCTCTCAAATAATGGCGCTCTTTAGAGTGGATTACACAGCAAAAGCATAAACAGCTGCAGATGTCCCAGCACTATTCTGTATATAATAAAAGATGACAAAAACCCAAGCAGTCCCAATGATATGATTGAAATATATATTGCAATAGTTTACGTGATATGCGCTCTTATAGCCTGAGATTGCAAAGATCACACAAGGATATATTCATAGACTGAACAATCAGATAATAGCGTCTCTCAGCTAACAAGTCATATTCGTTGCAGTCGGCCAAGTAAGAAGTGATCATAAAAAGCTGCAGATAGCCAAGCGGTGCTAGATTAATAGGTAAAGATGACTTCTGTCTATAATATGGATACAGAGTCATATAACCCAAGATAGAGCAATCAAAGAATGGTCTCATAGCAAAACAAACCATCCTCTTTGCAATCATCCAAGTGAAGTCTGGATTCACTGCAATTTGACCCCTTTATAGAAAACTAAACAGTATACTTGGCTAGAGCGGCTCTTGGAGAGGGCTGAAGGATCGGTACAAATTGGTAAAAAAAATGTCCAAATGGTACATGGCTCACTGGGGCGGCCATGCAGAAAGGACTTGGCACTTCCATTTGCAGGTAGACTTATTTCTTTATTTACAGAATTTTTTTCCGGATAAGATAGTATTAAACAATGAAATATCTGGTTGCCTTATTGAAGAAATTATGTATAGTGATTTTTCCATTGGTACAGGTATAGATTTGTGTGTATTTTTAGGGATTAAAAATATTTACTAGTTTAGTACAGTTTAGTGGTTTGTGCTATGGTGATTGATAAACTTTTCTATTCATATTTCTAGTTTTTTGTTTGTGTGAACTATTTTCTTTTCCAATCATTTTTATTAAGGTTATAAACCGCACAAATATAAAACTGTACAATACAAAATTGAAACGTACCGGTATATAACATTAGTAATATACACCAATGGTCTCTAAAGAACCGTAATTACACTATGTTGGGCTATGACCAGGATTCTTAAGAGCAGAGAAGACCTCCTCCAAAAGAGGAGCTGCATGGCTGAAGGACACCCCATCGTAGATGAGGGATCATCACAGCCATGAGTTACTCGCGGTAGCTGGTCTTTGTGTTCGCGTACACAGCCCTCAAACTGGGAGTGGGATCGATGGCGGCCAACCAGCAACCCCACACTGCTCTCCAAACTACCCCAAGGGGTAGCAAATTTGAAGAAAAGTAACAGAAGAAAAGAAAGAAGAGATGGGGGTGAAGAAAGGGGGGGAAAAAAAAAAGAAAAGGGGGGGGGGGAACAGTGAGCCTCTCCTAAGGCAGTACGAGGCTAGCCTAAGGTCTGGCAAGGCCGTCCCGGACAGATAGGTGATCCAGGGGTTCCAGGTTTTTTCGAATTAGGCGCCTGTTAAACATTATCCAAGACAATTTGTGCTTTAAGAGGTCAAAGAATAGCACTGGGGATTTCCAAGATCTTGAGATCGTTATTCTGACTGCCATAAAAAAAGAAGGATTCTAGGCATTGGGTGCCTCTCGGGGCTTCCCCAACAGGGTGAGTGTGAACTATTTTGATGCGATTACTACATAAAAGCATGAAACTGATAAGCAAATTACTTGGTTTATGAGCTCAATCGTAAATCAAATCAGTAGGCACAGAAAAAGTTTTGCAGGCATGGAAAGTATTTTTGTACCATCTAATCCACTCATGGGGATCGGTTGTGTAGAACAAATTTAACTTTTTTGCTTCCATGGGCAATTAGGGTGCCCTGGGGATCCTAGGTTCTCAATTTTAGCACTGGCTCTTTAATGAAAAATCCTATTTGGATTGTGAGATGATGGGCATTGCAGGCACAGCTAAAAGGACTCTGTAGATTGTAAACCCAGGATTGCTCCCAGGAGCATCTATAATATATCTTGTTAATTTTGCAACTTTATTGTAAATGGTTCATTTTAACCACTTAGCCCCAGAAGATTTGGCTGCTCAATGACAAGGCCATTTTTTGTGATACGGCACACGTCGTTTTCGTTTTCGTTTTAACTGACAATTGCGCGGTCATGCTTGATGTCCTTGTTTTCCCACAAATAGAGCTTTCTTTTGGTGTTATTTGATCACCTCTGTGGTTTTTAGTTTTTGCGCTATAAACAAAAAAGAGCGAAAAAATAATATCTTTTACTTTTTGCTATAATATAATTTCCCAAATTAACCTCTTAAGGCCTCTTTTTGAGATTTGTTGTTTACAAGTTAAAACATTTTTTTTTTTGCTAGAAAATTACTTAGAACCACCAAACATTATAAAAAAAAGTTTCTAACACCCTAGAGAATAAAATGGCGGTCGTTGCAATACTTTTTCACACCGTATTTGCGCAGCGATGTGGAAAAAATACACTTTTTTGAATTAAAAAAATAAGACAACAGTAAAGTTAGCCCAATTTTTTTTTATATTGTGAAAGATAATGTTACGCTGAGTAAATTGATACCCAACATGTTACACCATTTTCATATGCGGGCGCTAGTCACGTACGTGTCCGCATATGAAAACGGTGTTCAAACCACACATGTGAGGTATCGCCGTAATCGGTAGAGCGAGAGCAATAATTCTTGCCATAGAACTCCTCTGTAACTTAAAACCTGTGGAATTTTTTAAACGTCGCCTATGGAGATTTTTAAGGGTAAAAGTTTGTCGCCATTCCACAAGCGGGCGCAATATTGAAGCGTAACATGTTGGGTATCAGTTTACTCTTATTTTACCTTTTTTATTTTTATTTTTTTTACACTGTTTTAAAAAAATTAAAATAAATAAAACATGTCACTTTTATTCCTATTACAAGGAATGTAAACATCCCTTGTAATAGAAAAAAGTAAGACAGGTCCTCTTAAATATGAGATCTGGGTTCAAAAAGACCTCAGATCTCATATTTGCATGCAATTAAAAAAAAAAATTTTGTCATTTAAAAATATGAAAAAAAAAAAAAATTGCCCTTTAAGCGTTATGGGAGGAAGTGACGTTTTGATGTTGCTTCCGCCCTGCAGTGAGCTAGAAATGGGTGGGGGTCATCTTCCACTCACTCATCGCCATACCCAGGCAGGGGACAGACGCGATCGCCTCCGCCGCTGCCGACGGCTCCGGTAAGCGACGGAGGGCACCGGATCGCGGCGGGAGCCCCTCTCCCACTGCCGATAAAAGTGATCTCGCAGCAAATCAACACAGAGACCACTTTTATCTTAAACCGGACCACCTGCTGAAGATGAGGATACCATGGTTATGGCATCTAGCTGCTGCCATAACAATGATATCCTCCTTCAAATTAGCGACTTATAACGACGGTGGGCGGTCTGGATTAGGTCGATATGTATTCTTCTACATGTTTTTGGTAAAAAATATTGATTGGTTTGCGCAAAAGTTATAACGTCTACAAAATAGGGGAAGGATTATGGCATTTTTATTATTTTTTTTTTTTTTTTACTAGTAATGGTGGTGATCTGCGATTTTTAAATCGGGACTGCAATATTGCGACGGACAAATTGGACACTTTTGACACATTTTTGGGACCATTGACAATTATACAGCAAGCAGTGCTATAAGGGGCAGGGAATGGGTTAACACTAGGGGGCGATCAAGGGGTTAACTGTGTTCCCTAGTGTGTGTTCTAACTGTGCGTGGGATGGGACTGACTAGGGGAGGAGAGAGATCGTGTTCATACTTGGTATGAACACACAATCTCTCTCCTCTCCCCTGAGAGAACCGGGATTTCTGTGTTTACACACACAGATCCCGGTTCTTGCTGTCACGAGCGATCGCGGGTGCCCGGTGGTGATCACGCCCGCCGTGCACTCGCATCAGCTTCGGGTGTGCGCCCCCTAGTGGTCAAAAGGTACAGTTAAGTTGTTTCCCCCAGGGGAACAAGAAGTCGAGAAGGGGTTAAGGGCTCAGTCACACATATGAACTTAAGCATACACCTGTGCAAAGATGCACAGGTGTTCCATGCACCTGCATACAGGCAGTCCCATTCATGTCTATTGTGGCCGTAGAGGCTGCACAGACAGCCGCTGGTCTCGATTTGAGAGCTGTGTGGTTGACTGTCCACAAACCCACACTGTGTGCATTCTGTGACAAGCATTTATACGGCTATCAAATTGGGGCCAGCGGCTGTGTCCATGCACCCGCTGCATCCCAGTAGACACCAATGGAACCCTGTGTACGTATATCCCAGCTGAGCAAAGACAGCCCTTCACATGAATTACACAGATTTAATCGAGGCTTAAGAAACTGATAAAGGGAAAATACACACATATTCCTCTTTTAGCTTGCTGTTCCCTAACAAACATTAAAATGAGCAATCAGAATCCAGATTTTTTTTAAAAAATGTAACCTTTTCCTAAAAGTAATACACAATTCACAATGCCACCTAGTTTATGTTCGTTAAACTGCTACCACTTTTGAGATTTGCACGGGCCAGGCACGTTGTCAAAGCCCCCCCCCCCCCACCCTACTCCCATGCAGCTGCTGGGTACAGCATGACTCCGGAAATACAGCAGCCCCGACTGTGTATGCACTAAATAGACGGTGCTTGTAGCCCCTATAGTGTCTATGCGCCAGCTAGGCACAGAGCACTGAAAAGCAGGACCTCCTATTGCACATGCATTCTACATGCCAGGCAGTAAACTTTCATTGGCTGGTAATGCTGAAAAAAATTGCACATAAGGTATGAGGCTAAATTTTATTTTTTAGGAGGCTTTAATATCACTTCAAATTACAAAAAAACTGCTTGAGAACCCAAAAAAGCTAAAAAAAAACAGTCAAAATTAAATATGCTGACCTCCAAAGATCAAAGATGGTAACGCCTTCAATGTTTGCATTGAATGTGGCCTTAAATGGCTCCAGGGCTGAAGGTATCTGACACATTGCAGGTCTGCAAACCTGGATTTCCTTCCTTTGAAAGTTAGTCATGACGGTGTGAATGTTAGTTTTTTGGTTGACCGTGACAATCTGTGGGGATTTAAAGCATTAGAAGCTTACATCCTGCAATCTTTACCCTTATCCAAAATATGCCCTCCCAGTCACTAATCCTGGTCTATCAGCATTCTGTAAAGATTCTTTGCAACCAATTACATTTTGGAACAATTCAGAACCAGCATTCATTGATCGCTATATTGCTTAAAGAAAAGACAAATGAACTTGCTGAGATGCCATGGTTATTAAGATGGCGCCAGAGGCACTGCTAAAAATGCAATACATGATTTAGTCTGGGTCTTCAGCTTGAAAATATAACCTGTATATCTTCTGTGTAGAAAACTTAATTAGAAAACCACCCAGCACAAAACATGAGCCAGTCTGCAAACACTGACTATGAAAAGGCTGTGGTTTTGATGCCCTAAGATTTTCCAAATATCATTTAACCATTTCAAAACCGGGCACTTTTCCCCCCTTCCTGCCCAGACCACTTTTCAGCTTTCAGCGCTGTCACACTTAGAATGACATTTACGTGGTCATACAACACTGTACCCATATGACATTTTTCACACAAATAGAGCTTTATTTTGGTGGTATTTAATCACAATTGAGGTTTTTTATTTTTGGCTAAATAAATGTAAAAAAAAAAAATTATTCGTTTGTTATAACATTTTGCAAATAAATAATCTTTCTTCACAAATTTAGGCAAAAATGTATTCTGCTCCATTTCTTTGGTGAACCCAAATCAGTGGCATTAATTGGTCTGTAGGAAAGTTAGAGAGTCCACAAACTGTGATATATATATATATATATATATATATATATATATATATATATATATATATATATATATATATATATATATATGAAAGTATCAATCCTGGTACTGCCACAGCCTCATCTCATTTAACAGGCCCAAAAATGTCAGGACAATACAAATACCCCCCAAATGATTCCTTTTTAGAAAGTCGACCGTCTAAGGCATGGTGGGTTTTTTGATATTGTAATTTTTTGTCTTATTTATTTTTCTTCATTTTCCAAAAAATGAAGAACATTTTTTTTTATTTTATTTTTTTTACATACTGTCACCAGTGCAGTACAGTGTCATCATATAACTGGTATGGTTATTTTTTTTTTTTTTTTTTTTTTTTTTTTTTTTTCCTGCTGTGATCCTCATCTAGTCTTGTTATATTTTTGCTACATGCCTAACAAAATACAGCTTATCGGAATCGAGATCAGCAAGATGTCTGCTAAATGACTGATGCCTCCTTACACATATACACCTCCTTCCTCTGCGCGAGGACATAAGTGGAGCTGTTTTGTAAATATCAATTTAATAGATGCCAGCACAGGTTAAATTGCCACAGAATTGTGTCCTGTTTAGGAATAACATTGCAACATATAACCTGCTACATCTACACAAATAAAGAAAGAACTTTATTCAAGCATCTTGTAGGCAAAGAGCACGTATCTGTGTGTTACTATATACACTTTTTCAACTGACTCTATGTGAACACTCCAGCTACATGCTTTTCGGCTCCGGCTTTTCAACTATCCCTTTTTTTTCCTGCAACCTCTAAAAAGTGCTTATTTTATTTTTTCCGCCTAAATACAAGTGATAGTTTAACATCTTTTCATTTAGGAAACCAACCCCAATACTTGCAACAATAATTGCATTCTATGGACTGTCTTCTAAACTATCACCGGACTGTAATTAAACTCTAATTGAAGAGCCATGCAAGTTTACAGCTAACAGAGAAATATACCTCAATTTACCTCTAGCTGCTCAGTCAGCAATTATCGTGCATTAATAGTTGCATCTCTCTGGACTGCTTATTGCCACCGATTTCTAACTTATTTACAATTATTTCATGATGTCATTAGCAGCTACTAGGGGGATTACAGTCCGTTTCTATTACTTGCTTAGGTAGCTTAGCCATCTCCATACCCCATTTATCACACATGTGTCAATATACAAATACGACCACACAGTGGTTCATTACTTGTTTACCCTAATATGGAATATTGACACTGCTGCGATTAAGGAGGTGCCTCCAACCGTTATTGTTGTATGTTTGTATATTTTTTTGTTTGTCTTTATGTGTTGCGTGTTTTATGTCTAGCCCCGGAGGATGGGCATTTTTAACCATAGCAATTATTCCACGAACGTGATATGACAATTGTCGTTTTCAACAGCAATGTTATAAACTGTAATTAATAAAGTAGCTTTTCTGTTAACCATTGAGTATTAACTCTCTACTTCCCCCCCCCCCCTTTTTTTGTCCTTTTGATATCTGCAGTAGCTTCTTTCCCATCCATTTTCATGTGGGACTGCCTCCCTTTGGTATCCCTTATGAAAAATTGAGTGGGGTTTTTTTCTTTTACATATGCGATTTTGGCTACGATATCAACCCTTAAAACCAATATACAGGGTATGACAAAAAGAGCTGACAGAAAACATACTATCCCTCTGCCCCTCACACTTTGGGACAGAGACACTAGCACGGTCAACAAAAAACACCTCTCTTGGAATGGTGATAAGTAGGGACACTGACTGGTGACAGTGTGTAAAAAAACAAAACAAATAATTTTAATAAACTTTAAATATTTTTTTCTAGTAATTTAACTATTATAAGCAACCATTTTTTCTGAATGCAATGCATTCAGTGTTTACTATTGTGATTAGAGTTGCGATAGGCCACAGCTAATCACATGGTGATTGGCCCTGTCTGTACCACGTGATCAATCACAGCGAGCAACACAAACGAATGGCATAAAAATAAACCATCCATTGTGTACAATTGTCATGTGATCTGCTGTGATTGGTCGCAAAAATCACATGGTACTGGTACATTGATTTGTCATCGGCTGTGTCTGGCCATCATTCCAGGCATAGCATATTTGTACAAAGTTACATATGTCCAGCTTTCATGCACAACCATCTCTATGTTTTACAGAGAATGGTCCGGAAAAAAAAGAAAATATCCAGTAAGTGGCAGTTGTACTTTCACATACAAGTGCATGGTACAGCAGGCACATTTTCGGTATATTAAGTGTTGGGGTAACAACCGCTTTAAGGCAGTTCTGAAGGCAAAAGGGGGTCCAACCCAGTACTAGCGAGCGGCTGGCCTGCTGCATTGTGAACACAGGAGGTCGGTCACTTGGCACTGGTGCCAATCGGAGAATGCTTTGGATTTTCTGAATTAAAGCAAAGCTCTCTCTGAATCGATAAGTTGAAGTGTCTGACATCTCCATCCATCCTCCATCCTCAGTTTCTAAATTTTATTCAAACAGAAGTCTTCTCCGGCACACTTTATTAGAGCTGTATTCACTAACAGGACACATGCACCAGGAAATGTACACTAAATTCTTGTCCTGGGTGGAAAATTTATCAGCCTCCCCCCTTCATATAAATACCTCAGAGTCCACAATCACATGCTAGTTTAGCAGCGTCTATGGTTGCAAGAACCAGTAGATTCTTGCTAGTGATACTAATGGGAAGAGATCCTTTATCTGCACAATGAGTTCTATAGTAATTGTAAATGCCAGAGCTGCCCGTTGTGAGGCTGTTTAACTTTTAAGTGATGAGTAACAATATGTATAACTGCATTCAAACTTATATACACGTATGTGCAAAATTCAATTTCAAGTGCTCACAGAGTGCATAGAAAGTGCAATGTCCATATGTCGCCACCAGATGTCTCCAGTGGATACAGGTATTGAACGTAAAACTGTATGTGCAAAACTTTATTTAAATATCAAGTGTTCACATTAAAGTGCATAAAAAGTGCAATGTTCATATATTGCCACCCGATATCTCCTAGGGTGGGATCGAGAGTGATAAGTCACTTTCGCCAGAGTGGAACGCAGGTGGAGCAAATATCGGAGTCCCGGCTTTTAATTTTCAAGCTGTTAATATCATCACTTGTTGTAAAGGTAACTTTTATAGCGCCATTATAATAAACCAAACATGCTTCACCATAAGAAGCATCCTTCTCTTTTTACCATCCTACCAGTGTTAAGAGATCTAGTGTGGTGAAATTACTGGGTTTCCTGCTGGATAGCCAAGAGGACAATCGGAGTGACAACTCCAATGGGGGTCATATAAATCTGGTGAGTGGGCATTGTGCTTGGTGTTGGTGGAAGAGGATTTCTAGTCACCTTATCGTTGAAAAGACACAACCTCACGTTATTTGTTTCCACCGGAGATTTTTATGGCAACCATATGGACTTTGCACTTAATGCACTTTATTTGTTAATAGAGTTCAGAGGGGCACCATCCCTGAGAAATAAACTTGCCCCAAATGTCATCAACCCTCCTATATCTACAAGAGGATTCTTTGATCAACTAACGGGGTACTACAAGTGCGGGAGATGTCGGGTTTGCACATTGAATAGTGCGTCAGCAAGACGCACCACAACTTTTGGGTGTACTGTCACAGGGGCAACACATACTATTAAGCCCTTTATCACATGTGCTACTACGGAGGTGGTCTACATGTTGCAGTGCCCTTGTGGCCTGCAATATGTGGGACGCACCAAACGGCCCTTGCAGGTGCGCTTGAATGAGCACATAACTAACATCCTAACTGGGTTTCCGAAACATTCAGTTTCGAAACACTATTTACTTCACCATAGAAAAAACCCTGCAAATACGTTATTTCTAGGGATCGACAGATTCAAGCCACATTGGCGGGGTAGTTCCCTGGTTAGGGAGATCTCCAGATCAGAAATGGGGTGGATACATCGGCTCAAGTGTTACACCCCCTTCGGGCTGAACATTGACACCGATGTTAATGCCTTTATAGACAACTCCTGAAGGTTCCTACCTGTCTTTTAAGGTAAAATTTTAATGTACTGTTTTATTATTGTTGCTATCTGGCGGCCCAATCTGGGATGCGGGCCAATGTGACGAGCTTCTGGGACGAAACTTTAGTGTATGACTTCACATTATCACACTTGTTTTTATGAGGGTATCTCACTTTGATACTTTTCTCACGTTTACGCCTTAGTGGCTCTGTACACTTATATTTTTGTATTTTTTATCATATAACTTTATATAAATTTTCATAATTTTATTTTATATATTTATATCTTTCACATTTTTTCTATATTTTTATGGGATCATTTACCCATTTTTTATTATACACATATTATCATACCATCTATTTGATGGAATCACTTTCTGTCACTTATTTATGTCCTGATTTGGACAGTCTTCTGTCTGTTCACACTAGTAATAGCACTGGACCACATATAGGGGGAGATATTTCCGGTCCTAGCACATTTTTCTTTTGAGGACTGGCTACCCCCCCTTGGATACACAACTTATTTTAATGCTGCTCACTATTCACTATTTATTTTTCATATATGTCCCTTTGTCATTTTTGCCCAAATCTGTCTACAGACACAATTCGGCTTTTATGGTATATACTTTATGCAGTGACGGTCGTTCTTACAGACGTCCGCCCATAAAGACTATTGTTGATGCCCATATCCAAGATGGCGGTTCGAGTCACATGACCGCATCCCAGAGTGAGGCTTGGTTATATAATGGTGGTGCGTCGCTGCGTCGCCCGTTCCCCCATTGATGACGGTAATTGTACCGAAACTAGTCTGGGAAGGCGCGCAGTGACGTCACCACGCTCAGGAGGACGGGCTACAGGATCCAACCGGCCGGCGGACTTGTTGTATGCTCCAAATTTAAATGTGAGTTTACCTTTTGCTTTTAATAAACTGATTGATACCGATTTACACTATGGGTACCCCCTCTCTTCTTTTATAAAACGATTCATTGCTGAGCTTATGACCTGAGAATCGGGAGGAGCCAGGGACGGTTGATCCATACCAACATTCTGATGATCGTAGGACTTTACTGCCTGGATATCCAAAGCTATCATTGCAGAGCCCTATATGCTCTGCCTTCTGGTAAGGGCATAGTAATAGTGGTGGAGGGATCCCATATCACCTATTGTATCACTTCACTGCGGTGCTGGCAACTTTATTACCTTGGATGTGGACAATTCTTGAGCCTAGGTTTCATCTACCCCAGTCACAACTAACTATGTGTTTATAAGCATATAACTAGGTTTGGACTCATAATTACAGACTGGGCATAGGGATCTTGTTGAATTTATCCCTGGTTGATATTTTTTTTTTTTTTTTTTTTTTGTTTTCCTGGCGCTGCTTCCTTTTTTTCTCCTTGCTGATGCTTAGTGTGTGTATCTCACCTTGAGCAGCTGCCTGTTGTTTGTTTTGGCTTTGTATTTTATGTGCATTTATAGCGCGGTTTTAACCTTTTCCATTTGTTAATGTAATGCCTCATACACACGATTAGAATTCTCACCGGAAAAGCCTTGGATGGTTTTTCCAACGGAATTCAGCTAAAGCTTGTGTTGCCTGTACACAGTCACACCAAATTCCGACCGTCAAGAACGTGGTGACGTACAACACTACGACGAGCCGCGAAAATGAAGTTCAATGCTTCCGAGCATGCGTCAAATTGTTTCCGAGCATGCTTCGGAATTTTGCGCGTCGGAATTGCCACAGACGATCGGAATTCGATAGAAACTTTTTCCATCTGAAAAATTGAGAACATGATCTCAATCTTTTGCTTGCCGAAATTCCGCCAGCAAAAGTCCGATGGAGCCTACACACGGTTGCATTTTCAGACCAAAAGCTCTCATCGGTCTTTTGCTGGCCGAATTTCCGATCGTGTGTAGGCGGCATTAGAAGAATTGACCTTTTATTGTAAGAAATCAACTATTATCTGTATCCATTGGAGATAGCGGGTGGCAATATATGGACATTGCACTTTTTATGCACTTTAAATTTCAAGTGCTCACATTAAATAGAGTTTTGTGCATACAGTTTTACGTTCAATACCTGTATCCACTGGAGACATCTGGTGGCATCATAGGGACATTATACATTCTATGCACTCTAATGTGCGCACTTGAAGTTTGCATAAGAGAGTGCGGTTATGCATATTGTTATTCATCAGATTCTTATTCTTACTAGTGGCTGCACAAAACTACCTGTACATACTGTGTGTTAATAGCTGCAGCTGTCAGTGGCAACCGTCCGATTTGTGTGCTGTACTCTTCTGAATGGTTACATGTGAATAGACCCTCCAACCAACCCTGGACACAATGTGATGTTTCTGCAGAGTTTGGTCCATGCACATACTGGCCTGAGCTAATCCGGAAGTGCGTATGCAGCTAATGCACAGAGTGTTGCTGCATCTAGAAGCAGCGTTTAGTGAATGTGCTTTCATTCCCTAATTTTTGCTGATAAAATGAGAAATAGAATACTTAGGAGCCACATGGTCACTTTGTTAGACACATATACTGATGTGTGAAAGACATAGGAAAAGAGGAAAGACCAAAAGAAGAGAATGAAAATTAAATCTGCTCAGAAAATCCAGCATGGGAAAAAAAAAATGTTTTTTTTGTTCGTTCCAAGAAAATCCCACTTACAATTACTTAACATTCAAAGCCACATTTGCTAAGCAAATGTCTGTCACAAGCCATCTAACACACAATTCAAGCCAATGGACTGTTTAAGGCAGATAATGTGATACGGCACATCTGTATTTTTCTTCATTTGCACAGCACAGTACCATGGAGAGCGGCAAGCAATGTATGTATAAGATGGAAGGGAAAGAGCACATTAAAATATGAAGAGGTTGATGTCACAAAAGCCCGCACTCACCAGGTAAAGACCAAAAAATGATAGATCAAATCTTTTAAACCTGAATTCTGTGAAATACCTCCACAATCTGCAAATATGCTTTTGTAGCTTTATAGCTGCACAAATGTACTAAAAGCACTGGAGACGCTTCGTGTTAACCCCTAAACAGCCAAACAGTGGGAATTCAAACACCACAATGCCCACCTTTTAGAAAGGGGAGGATGCCAACGGATTTACACACACATTAACTTTAATGGCATCCCAGCCTTAGTCCGTAGGGTTCAATATTGAGTTGGCCCTCCCTTTGCAGCTATAATAGCTTCAACTCTTCTAGGAAGGCTGTCCACACGGTTTAGGAGTGTGTCTTTGGGAATGTTTGATCATTCTTCCAGAAGCGCATTTGTGAGGTTAGGCACTGATGTTAGACGAGAAACCCTGGCTTGCAGTCTCTGCTCCAGTTCTTCCCAAAGGTGTTCTATTGGGTTGAGGTCAGGACTTTGTGCAGGCCAGTCAAGGGACCAACCCCTGGAACCCCCCCCCCCCCCCCCCACCCACCATAATTTCCCCTCCACCAAATGATTTTGAGCAGTGCACAAAGCAAGGTCAATAAAAACATGGATGAGTGAGTTTGTGGTGGAGGAACTTGACTGGCCTGGAAAGAGTCCTGACCTCAACCCGACAGACGATCTTTGGGATGAATTAGAGTGGAGACTGCGAACCAGGCTCTCTCATCCACATCAGTGCCTGACCTCAGAAATGCTCTTCTGGAAGAATGGTCAAACATTCCCATAGACATACTGCTGAACCATGTGGACAGCCTTCCCAGCAGAGTTGAAGCTGTTATTGCTGCTAAGGATGGGCCATCAACATTGAACTCTACGGACTAAGACTGGGATACCATTAAAGTTCATGTGCGTGTAAAGGCAGGGGTCACAATACTTTTGACAATATAGTGTATACAAAAATGATCTGGGAAAATAAAAGGCTACAGAAAATTGCACTGATGTGAAAAAAAAATCTACAAAGCTGTATAGTCTTAGAAAGGGAAATGCTAATTACAGAAATAAAAGGCCACCACTGCTGACCTTTGCCTCAAAAAAATGGTTTATTAGCTTGAGTCACTGTCTCAGAACAAATATGCAGTCAGTGAGGTCAGTAAGAATGTCAAGCACCTGTTCTGTACACTCATTCTGGGTAAGTGGCTCAAAAAACTAAAAAGTCAGTCTGCACAGAAGAAAATGCCACAAAAGAGAATGCCCACTCCAGTCATCAGTTTGGTAAATGCTGGGTGGAACCATCATGTTCTATAAACTTCTTAAATGAAGAAGGGACAAACAGGCTGTTTTACTTGAGACATGTTTTGTACTGTGGCAAGGCAGCATTAGCTGGGTAGATGAGACGTTTTTAAAGTTACCTGCTTCAAACATTGACATTAACAATAAAGAGGGGGTCGGTTGGGGCAAGGAATGATTTGTGCCAAAAACAGTACAGCTGTCCTAAAGCACATCTAAACCCAATCGCCAAAACCTCATGAGCTTTTATTTTCGGATAATAAACTTGTTTTTAATTTAACATCTTTTTAATGTTTGCTTTAATGTAAACTTCTTTCTTAGGCCTCATACACAAAAACGTTTTAAAAAACGGGCTGTAAAGCTAGTAACACCTGGAAAAAAGCTGATTTTATTAGCGTTTTGATTTGGCGTCAATGAACGTCTAACGTTGTTTTTAAGCCTTAATGCTAATGCTAATGCTTAATGCTTAAAAAAAAAAAACATCCCTCTGCCATTTCCACTCTCAAAATTACCCACAAACATTTTTACAGCTTAAAAACGATGACGCGAAAAAACGCCGGTATAGCGTTAATGCGCGTTTTTGAGCATTTTTGAGCTTTTTTCGGCGTCAACGTCAAAACAGCTCTAGCGCCGGAGCCTCTGAAGGCGCTGGTCCTTGGTTTTTTTGTTGGAGCTTAAAAACGCCATGGTGTGTATGAGCCCACTGAATAACATGGAGTTGCCTTCTTAAGCAGCAAAAAAATCTCAAAAAAGCCGATGTTAAAACGTCCGTGTGTATGAGGCCTTGAAATTATACCTGCTATTTTGCAACGATTGGTCACCCTGTCATATGTGCCCTTGGTACAGATCACAAACATCTGTGCTTACACACATTGCACAGGTATGCTCCACTTTTGTCACCATCAGGAAGCTAGTCCGGAACAACAATGTGCAACTGTAAGAGTGCATGCATAAAGAAAGAAGTAGCAAAAAAAGTAGGGAAAAAAAAAAAAAAGAAGGATGAAAAGGTTATTCTACTAAAAAACAAAGCAATTTTCGCTCTGGATGTTCCAATGGGGACAATCGTTCTGGTGAGCTGGGGGGCCCCCAAGGGATTTCCTCTTGCTTCCTGTTTTGGTTATAGGATAAGAAGTGAAGGTAAAGATAATAAGATAAATTATTGCATCCCCTGCAGATTTTGTAAGTTTGCCCACTTGCAAAGGAATGAAGGTTCTATAAATTTTTATCATAGGTGTATTTAAAATGAGTCAGAATATCAATCAAAAATACAGAAAAAACACATGATACAAATGTTATAAATTGATTTGCAGTTCAGTTAGTAAAATAACAATTTGATCCCCTACCAACCAACAATTCTGGCTCCCACAGACTGGATACAGTATGTGCTCATGTGGTACACAGATAGTCCTGTCAATTTAAGAACGTTTTTTTTCTCACACCTGAGCGGTTTCAGCTCATAAAATGCTCGTAAACGCCCGAAAAAATGGCTGAAAAAAACGCCCAACAAGCAAAATCCCATTCATTTCAATGGCACCTGTTCCTGTGCAACGTCGCAGTAAAAATGCGTGACTTTGAAAAGCTCAGGTATGAATGCAGCCTTAATGACAACACATTCTGTCCACAGAATATTTCTTAGATTCAAACCCACCATCATGAGCAAAACCAAAGATCTGCCAAAGGACATCAGGGACAAGATTGTAGACCTGCACAAGGCTGGAATTGGCTACAAGTCCATCAAAAGGGAAGCTTGGTGAGGAGACAACTGTTGAAGCGATTTTTCGCAAATGGAAGAAAAACAAAACCATCTATCGCCCTCGGTCTGGAGCTCCATGCTAAATTTTGCCTCATGGATTTGAGGACGATCATGAGAAAAGTGAGAGATCAGCCCAGAACTTTACAGGAGTAGCTTTTAAATTAGCTCTAGGGTTTGGTAGCACAATATACCACCATGGATTAAAATTCTGCAGTGCCCGCAAGGTCCCCTCCTTAAGAATGAACATCTACAGGCCTGTCGGAAGTTTGCCAATGACCATCTAAATGATTCAGAGGAGGATTGGGAGAAAGTGCTGTGGTCAGATGAGAGCAAAATTGAGATCTTCGGCATTAACCACTTGCCGACCGCCCCATGTACATATACGTCGGCAGAATGGCACGTACAGGCAGAACCACGTACCTGTACGTGCCATTCTTCAGGCGGTTGGGGGGTCCGATCGGACCCCCCTCCGCCGGCGGGGACGGTCGGCATCGCTTCAGGAGCGATCCGGGACGAGGGGACGGCCAGTGGTTTCTGGCCACCCCCTCGCGATCGCTCCTGGCGAATGAAAAGCTTCCCCTTCCTGTCTATTGTATAGACAGGAAGGCGGAAGTGATGTCACGCTCGGTGCGCCGGTCTATGTGACCGGAGACGCCGAGCGGCGAACATGTAAAGGTTAGTGCACAACAGTACACTGACACCAGTACAGTTAGGCACATATTCCACCCCCCTGTCACCCCCTGATCACCCCCCAGATCACCCCCCCTCCCCCCCCAGTCACAGTGTCACTAATTGCAGTGATCATTTATTTACTGATCACTGCATTTAGTGTCAGTGTGACTGTCATAACTGTCAGGGCAGTTAGTTTTAGGTCCTAGGTAGCCCCCTACCCCCCCCTAATAAAGGTTTAACCCCTTGATTGCCCCTAGTTAACCCCTTCACCCCCTTTTGCCAGTGTCACTAAGCGATCGTTTTTCTGATCGCTGCATTGTGTCGCTAGGTAACCATTTTTTTTTTATTTTAACCGCCATGTTTTATATAGGTTCATAAATAGTTTTATAGGTCAGGTACCCCCATATTACAACCTAAATAAAGGTTTTAACCCCCTGATTGCCCCTAGAGTTAACCCTTTCACCAGTAATCACCGTATAACTGTCACTGGTGACGCTGGTTAGCCAGTTAGTTATTTCGTTATTTAGGTTCCCCGTCAGGTTTTTATATAGCGTCAGGTACCCCCATATATTACCTAATAAAGGTTTTAACCCCCTGATTGCCCCTAGTTAACCCTTTCACCCCCTTTTGCCAGTGTCACTAAGCGATCGTTTTTCTGATCGCTGCATTAGTGTCGCTAGGTAACCAGTTTTTTTTTTAGGTTAACCGCCATGTTTATATAGGTTCATAAATGGGTTTATAGGTCAGGTACCCCCATATTACAACCTAAAGGTTTTAACCCCCTGATTGCCCCTAGAGTTAACCCTTTCACCAGTGATCACCATATAACTGTCACTGGTGACGCTGGTTAGCCAGTTAGTTATTTCGTTATTTAGGTTCCCCGTCAGGTTTTTATATAGCGTCAGGTACCCCCATATATTACCTAATAAAGGTTTAACCCCCTGATTGCCCCTAGTTAACCCTTTCACCCCCTTTTGCCAGTGTCACTAAGCGATTGTTTTTTTGATCGCTGCATTAGTGTCACTGGTGCCGCTAGGTAGCCAGTTTTTTTTTGTATTACTGTTACGGGTGACGCTGGTTAGTTAGCTTGTTTTTTATACTGTCAGGGCACCCGCCATTTATTACCCAATAACGGTTTAACCCCCTGATCGCCCGGCGGGTGATATCAATTAGGTTTTAGGGTCAAATAAGGTCTGCGTCGCCCCAGGTTAGTGCCAGTACCGCAAACACCCACGCGCAAAGCATACACCTCCCTTAGTGGTATAGTATCTGAACAGATCAATATCTGATCTGATCAGATCTATACTAGCGTCCCAGCAGTTTAGGGTTCCAAAAAAAAACGCATTGTTAGCGGGATCAGCCCAGATACCTGCTAGCACCTGCGTTTTCCCCCTCCGCCCAGCCCACCCAAGTGCAGTATCGATCGATCACTGTCACTTACAAAACACTAAGCACACATAACTGCAGCGTTCGCAGAGTCAGGCCTGATCCCTGCGATCGCTAACAGTTTTTTTGTGGTAGCGCTTTGATTCAGTCGCTTCAGTCAGGAGCTTTTTTACCTGTGAATCTCAAAAAAATAAAAAAAAAATAAAATAGTTGTCGTTTTATTATTCTCTCTCTCTCTCTCTCTCTATTCTCTCTCTATCGTTGCTCTTTTTTTACTCCATTCTATTCTGCAATGTTTTATTATGTTTTATCATGCTTGCTTTTCAGGTATGTAATTTTGTTTACTGTGTTTCAGTGTTAAGCATTTTTTTGTTTTCAGGTGCGCCATTCAGTTGCAACGCGGATTTATTTATCTTGACAGCAACAGCGTTTGCTCCCACGATACATAAAGCCGCGACTCCAACGCTGTAGGAGGTGATTTCACCACCACAGTTAAAAAAAAGAGCATATATGCCGAAGCATGGGGGCAGCAGGGGGGGCGGAGGAGCGATTGGCTCCTAATGCCACGTACATACGGTCGAAATTCCGACCGTGTGTACACGGCATAACTTTTGCGGGAGGATGCCCCCATGCATCGGCATATATAAATGGTGCATGTATGCCCATCATTAGAAGTGGGTGGATGAAGGGAGGTATTCTAATGGTGGGCATACCCACCAATCAATCTCTTTTTTTCGTTCAGCCAAGAGGCTGCATGAAAAAAAAAAGATTACAATATATGTCCAGTATGTTGCTGGACTTTGAATGGTTATACCAGAATGATGCCTGCAGGTTTAGGTATCATCTTGGTATCATTCTTTTCAGCCAGTGATCGGCTTTCATGTAAAAGCAATTCTAGCGGGTAATTAGCCTCTAGATTGCTTTTACAAGCAGTGGGAGGGAATGTCCCCCCTCCCGGATATAAACCGCGCCATTGGGAAATTGGGAAAGCATTTTATCACACCAATCTTGGTGTGGTCAGATGCTTTGAGGGCAGAGGAAAGATCTAGGGTCTAATAGACCCCAATTTTTTCAAAAAAAGAGTACCTGTCACTGCCTATTGCTATCATAGGGGATATTTACATTCCCTGAGATAACAATAAAAATCATAACATAGAAAAAAAATGGAAGGAACAGTTTAAAAATAAAATAAAAAAGCTAAATAAATAAAAAAAAAACAAAAAAACAAAAAAAAAAGCACCCCTGCCCCCCCTTCTCTTGCGCAAAGGCGTACACAAGCGTTGGTCTGGCGTCATATGTAAACAGCAATTGCACCATGCATGTGAGGTATCACCGCGAAGGTCAGATCGAGGGCAGTAATTTTAGCAGTAGACCTCCTCCGTGAATCTAATGTGGTATCATGTAAAGGCTTTTAAAGGCTTTTAAAAATGTATGTAGTTTGTCGCCACTGCGTGTTTGTGCGCAATTTTAAAGCATGTCGTGTTTGGTATCCATGTACTCGGCCTAAGATCATATTTTTTATTTCATCAAAAATTTGAGCAATATAGTGTGTTTTAGTGCATTAAAATAAAAAAAAGTGTATTTTTTCCACAAAAAATGCGTTTTAAAAATCGCTGCGCAAATACTGTGTGGAAAAAAAAAAAATGCAACACCCACCATTTTAATCTGTAGGGCCTTTGCTTTAACAATATATATAGTGTTTGGGGGTTCAACGTAATTTTCTTGCAAAAAAAAAATATGTTTTCATGTAAACAAAAAGTGTCAGAAAGGGCTTTGTCTACAAGTGGTTAGAAGAGTGGGTGACGTGTGACATAGGCTTCTAAATGTTGTGCATAAAATGCCAGGACAGTTCAAACCCCCCCCCAAATGACCCCATTTTGGAAAGTAGACACCCCAAGCTATTTGATGAGAGCAATGTTGAGCCCATTAAATATTTTTTTTTTTTTGTCCCAAGAGATTGAATAATGAAAAAAAAAATATATATATATTTTTTTACAAAAAGTTGTCACTAAATGATATATTGCTCAAACATGCCATGGGCATATGTGGAAATACACCCCAAAATACATTCTGTTGCTTCTCCTGAGTACGGGGATACCACATGTGTGGGACTTTTTGGGAGCCTAGCTGCGTACGGAACCCCAAAAACCAAGCACCGCCTTCAGGCTTTCTAAGGGTGTAATTTTTTTATTTCACTTCTCACTGCCAATCACAGTTTCGGAGGCCATGGAATGCCCAGATGGGATAAAACCCCCCAAAATGACCCCATTTTGGAAAGTAGACACCCCAAGCTATTTGATGAGAGGTATGGTGAGTATTTTGCAGATCTCGCTTTTTGTCACAAAGTTTTGAAAATTGAAAAAAAAAAGAAAAAAAATTTTTTTTTTCTTTACTTTCTTCATTTTCAAAAACAAATGAGAGCTGTAAAATACTCACCATGCCTCTCAACAAATAGCTTGGGGTGTCTACTTTCCAAAATGGGGTCATTTGGGGGGGGTTTGTGCTATTTTGGCATTTTATGGCCTTCGAAACGGTGATAGGTAGTGAGGAGAGAAATCAAAAATTTGCACCCTTAGAAATCCTGAAGGCGGTGCTTGGGTTTCGGGGCCCCGTACGCGGCTAGGCTCCCAAAAAGTCCCACACATGTGGTATCCCCATACTCAGGAGAAGCAGCAAAATGTATTTTGGGGTGCAATTCCACATATAACTATGGCATGTGTGAGCAATATATCATTTAGTGACAACTTTTTGAAAAAAAAAAAAATCTTTTTTATTTTTGTCTTTATTCAATCACTTGGGACTAAAAAAAAAAATATTCAATGGGCTCAACATGCCTCTCAGCAAATAGCTTGGGGTGTCTACTTTCCAAAATGGGGTCATTTGGGGGGGTTTTGTACTTCTCTGCCATTTTAGCACCTCAAGAAATGAAATAGGCAGTCATAAATTAAAAGTGGTGTAAATTCCAGAAAATGTACTCTAGTTTGTAGACGCTATAACTTTTGCGCAAACCAATAAATATACGCTTATTGGCATTTTTTTTACTAAAGACATGTGGCTGAATACATTTTGGCCCAAATGTTTGACTAAAATTGAGTTTATTACATTTTTTTTATAACAAAAAGTAGAAAATCTCTTTTTTTTTCAAAATTTTCGCTCTTTTTCCATTTATATCGCAAAAAATAAAAATCACAGAGGCAATCAAATACCATCAAAAGAAAGCTCTATTTGTGGGAAGAAAAGGACGCAAATTTCGTTTGGTTACAAAATTGCATGACCGCGCAATTACCAGTTAAAGTAGTGCAGTGCGAAATTGAAAAAAGACCTCTGGTCCTTTGGCTGCCAAATGGTCC
>CM053026.1:105117322-105133128 GCA_028564925.1 Lithobates sylvaticus | reverse complement strand
GAGACATGATTTACAGTTTAAAGGAAGTTAAAAATATGCCATTAATAGACTTAATCGCAACGATACAATTAAAAAAGGGCATTATCTCTAAAATATATGGTTATTTAATTGGCCAACTCCAGGGAAAGGCTACCTGTCAAGCTAGACTTGGATGGGAAAAGTACAATCAGTATCAGTTTTACTCCAGCAAACTTTAACACTATTACACATAATCCATAGGGTGTATAGGGCCCCAGTTAAATTGTATTACCGGGGTAGACGAGATACATCGCACTGTCCCTGGTGTAGGAGAACCTCAGCTGATCTAATACATATCCTATGGAAATATCCCTAATGATTTAGGTACTGGCAAAAATAATTGACTATTTAATGGGTATACCAAATACAGGTACAAAGGGATCTTAAAATAAGTTCACCGGGGTGCCTAGAAAAAGAAAAATACATACGAATGGGCTTGGGGCCATGCGGTGTGTTTAAAGGAGCCTAGGGTGGCTGCACCCACCCCTTGTGGAAGAGCGGGATTGTCAAATAGTGAAGTCAGAGGGCCTGGGTCAGAGCATAGAGTAGTGTTGAGACCTTTCTGGTACCATAATTTAAGGGAGGCCGAGGTCAATGGTGATAGAGAGGTCAGACGGGCATAGTTATATTTATAACCCCATAGGAGGGCCCGGAGGTCTACAGGGGATAGGTTACTGATGCCTTATGAAAAGGACGAGGGAACAATTCCAGGACACGTGCTACATGGGCTGCTTTTTGATAGGTCAGGTAGACCTGTACCCCCTTGTGTTTTTGGAAGAGTGAGTAATTTAAACCTAACTCTTGGGAGTCCTCTATTCCACATAAAGCTTATGGCTAAGGAGCGTAAAGAGGTGAAGAACGATTTGGGGATGTAAATGGGGACTGTTTGGAACAGATATAAGAGCTTGGGCAGAGTGTCCATTTTCAGCGTATTGATCCTCCCAAACCAAGGTAGTGAGGATCCTCCCCATTCCTCTAAGTCTTTCCGTATGCGGGAGAGCAAGGGGATATAGTTCAGGGAGAACAGATTTGTCAGATTAGAGGGTATGACTATCCCTAGGTAGGAGTAAATGGCATTTTACATATACCGTTAAGTCCATGTTATTTTAAAAATCGATTGGTTTTAGGCGCTGACTTATAGGCATAGCAGATACCCAGTCGCCCAATAACTATTTCTTCATTTCCATACAGAATGTAGCTGTTACCTGAAGCATTGTCAATACATGATTGGAGAATGCTGGACTCACCAACTGTTCTAGTCATAAGGGACCACTCCCAGCACCAGGGAAGATTTATACTTTGTAAAAACATGCTTTACATCATAAATATGCTATAATGAACAGAGTCAATGCAGTTGCTTCATGCACTGGGACATTCTATATTTGTGTGACAGCACATTAATCTCCATTAACACAAGTAAATGGAAAAATAGCAGTCTAGTACAGGGGGTCCCCGGGTTACAAACAAGATAGGGACTGTAGGGTTGTTCTTAAGTTGAATCTGTTTGTAAGTCGGAACAGGTACATTTTTTAAGTGTAGCTCCAGCCAAAAAATCAATTTTTAAGTTTTTTAGATAACATAGAGAAGGTTTATCACCCCTGTGACATTTGTTTTGCTGTCTGTGCCCCTGTTCAGAGGATTTCACCTCACCTTCTGTCCCAATGACAATTGGATTTTGAAAATTTTGGGTTGTTAGGGAAGCATGGACTGGCGATAAAGCATCAGTGGAGACACCTTTTACCCATAATAACTCTTTACAGGAGTGAATTTCCCTTTCTAGGGGTAGATTTCCTCTCACTTCCTGTTGTCTCCCTCCGTTTGTAAGTAGGAGTCATTTGTAAGTCGGATGTTTGTAAGTCGGGGACCCCCTGTATCAGCACTGAAGAGAAGCTTAATTTTCCATGTTGCATGGGATCCATGATAAGCACCGTTCTGCTGTACTTAATAATGACTGAGGTTTTTTCAGCTTTGTTCAATATTCAGTTAGTACAGGTTAGGTTATTCCCCCTACAGCCTAATAAAGCTATTAATGTAAATTGATTTTGCTGCAAAATTACCTATTTCGCCATCCCAAAACAATTCATAGAAGCTCTTAAACTTAATCGCTTTAGGCAAAGTTTGCTTAAAAAAAAAATATATATATATATTTTTTACTTTTTTGGGAAAAAATTGTAAAACAATGAAGGTAAAGAGGGGAATTTGATAGTTTGACAGTTGATTGGAACTACCATAATCTCGTAAATTAAAAAAAAAACAGTCACCTCAATTTTGCTACCCCCCATTGACTCCAATTCATATGGCCAAATACTGATATTTTGCAAACATTTTAAGGAAAATAAAGACTCAATTTTGCTCATGCGGATTTATCAACCAAAATCCATGAGCAGTAAACACAACTCATGGTCAATAAAAGAACCCCAGCATTGCCACTAAACAGAATGTAACCCAAAACTTCCCGGTGAGAACTATGGCAGGGGGATATTCCTGATAGAACATCTCAGGCACATAATAGCACAGCGAATTCTGTTGGTGAGATTTCTATGCTCTGTTTCCTGCGTCTTTATAAGGCCTCTGGACATTTTTGGACGTTTTTACAGCTGCTGTTTTTTGGCTTAAGACATTTTTTTATACAGTCAATAAACTCGGCAGCATGTTATCCTATGTGTCCATGCACACATAGGCTGTTATCAACTGTTTTTGTCTGGGGCGTTTTTGGCTGTAACAAAACCCCAAAACTAGTGGGTTCTGAGAGGAGTTTTTCAGCTGTTTTCAGCTGTAAAAAATGCTCTAACGTCAAAAAACACTGATAAACGCTGATAAACGCGGCTCACCAAAGTTTCTTTTTACGTTTTTGATCCATTGAAAAAGAAACGTAAAAACCTCTAAAAAACTCACTGCAAAAACTCACTGCAAAGCTACTGGCATTTGTATAACATTATTTTAACATCCAGTGTGCATGAGGCCTAAATGTTTTGCCCATCAATTGGGTTCCCATTCTGCCTGATAAACATTTACATTTATAAAAGTAATTCCCAAAACTGTTGAGTGACAGAAACAAAGCTGAAAACTCTGCAGAGATCTTGTTGTTGAATTATACAAAAAAAGCAAGAGCATTACATAATGCCTTTTAGCCTTTTATAGTAACTGTCACAGTAGCGGGTAGGTTTTTATCTTAATGTTAAATCTTCATTCTTTTAAAGAAGTTTGAATACCGCTGCTATCTGACACTTCCAAGTCTGTCAGATAGCTTATCATTTGCTGAATGCTTGTTGTTCTTTCCTCTGATCACTACTGTGCCCTGTGGTAACCAAGAAGAAGGGGGAAAACACAGTGCTCAGCAGAGGACACAATATCCAAAACACCCTAAAGTACTGGATAGCAGTGGTGTCTGGAGCTCTCAGAGAACGTTAAGGAAAAAAGCAGCAGGAGCATAGAGGGAGGGTCATCATGCAGGGAGAAGCAATTGGCAATGATGTTCCTGCAGCATCTGCTTGCTGCCAAGTGGGCTTCAGCAAAGATTTTGTCTAGGGTTGCTCCACAGAGCTCTGAGGTCTTGGCCTTTTTTCACACATCTACTATCACTGCTGCCATTGTTGTGGTCTGCAGCCTCTGCCTACAGCATATCAGCTGTTGTAAAACTACCAGTCTTTTGAAAACCACAAGCATAAGACACATACATGTGAATCACATAGCTTGCTGGAAGCAGCACTTTAGGTCTGCACTCCTGCGCTTCACTCCTTACTTTCTAACTCACTCCAAAAGATTCTCTATCTGCATCCGCTGCAACATCCACAGCTTCAAGCGATAGAGATGACTTTATGGCACATACAGTAAATTGGGGCAGAGGGTCAGCATGGGGCTACACAGACTAGGGCCAAGCAGATGCTTGAAGCTTGTCATAAGTCTCCTAACCAAATCCCACCATCTCCAGTGGCATCATTGAACAAGTAGGTGTCTTCTCCACAGCTGCTGGAAAGAAAGAAAAAAATGTCCCCTATTCACCTTCCAGAGAGACTCAATGCCAATTTGGCAAATCTATTGGCGTTATAGCTATTCCAATTCTAGCTGGTGGAGTAACCCCACTTCTAAGCATTTATGGCCTATGCTGCACCACAGTACAGGCATCCAGTTGCCATTTTTTTACCTAGAAGGCAAAGCCTGCTCTTCGCCAATATGTGGAAGGTAATGTATCCATGCTGCTGGACCAGTGACCTGGGTCTACATAGCAGACACATGGTCCAACAAGCAGAAGTATTACATCTCCAGGTCACCATCCTGCTTTCCACCCATTAGCAGGGAAAGCTCACAAATGCACCTTGTCCTGGACAGATCAGCAACTGCATGCAGCATCTTGTCACCGTTCGAAGAGGTGACCAAAATTGGGAGTCTTGATCAGGCAGAGATTAGCAACTGATACCTCTGGTATTTCTGCTGGAGCACATGCTGCATGGTGTGACTGGGCACTGGAGGTACAACAGCAGTAGGAAGAGGAGGAATTCTATTTCTAGGGGGGTCTTGTTAAGTTATGGCCAAACTTATTGTTTAAAAAAACCCATGGTAAGCTGGGCATTTCTATGGGGGACATGTATCAATGCAATCACAAAAATACCATACTGCAGGAAGTAGATCTTTTTATGCAGCTTCAAGTGCAACATTGGAAATGAAACTACTAGCCAAATTCTGTTTGATGGTTAAAGGGAGTACCATTTAGTGAAAAGGTATGCATCACCACTATTTAATTGTTAGGCAAGTGGGTGGAGATAGCAGGTGGTCTATCGCATCCCAAATTAAAAATATATAATAAGTTTACCAGTAGGCCATAATGTGCATGAATCATAGGCCAGTACCCCAAAGGGATGCTTGGAGTGAAGATAGACACTTTGAAAAGGTATATGCGTGTAATAAAGTAAATATTTTATTCAGGATATACAAAAAAGCAGGGAAGGCTCAGTGTAGCATGGTATGTTTACATACAGAAAATGAAATCAATTGATGCAGTTAATAGCATGTCAAATAGCAAAAACATACAAAGCATTATGACACTCATAGAAACTTGCTTGGTACATATGGTAAGGAAGATGCCAACATGTTTCGGACTTTGGTCCTTTATCAAGGCAACTAGATATCCTTTAGATTCTCATCTAGGTGTATGAGAAGTCATAGGGTTAATATCAGTAAAATATAACAACATTATACTGTCAAGATATACATTGCTAGATATAGTTAGATAAATAGGTGGTCAGAGAGATACTCACATGTCCTAACGGTGCCTATTTATATGCCAAAAGAGAGGGGAGCCACTGAGCGTGGTGTCCAGGGGTGTCCAAGAGGTATAAAGAGTAAAAACAAGATGAACTTGACCACAAAAATGTGGAAGGCTTGCTGGATGACCCTCAATGGCTACAAGGTCCAAGGTACAGGGCTGGGGCGGGGAGCCCGGGTCCTGTATCAGGCAGACAGGCCAGACAGTGTATCACTGTAAGAGTGAAGTATAGAACAGTAGTAAGGACAAGTATCTGAATGTATAAGGTATGGCCAAACAAAATAGGAAAGGCCATGTGTTTACCTGAGTCAGGAGCATGGAGTGTAGATAGCAGGTCATCTCTGGATAGTCAGCAGCATATACTGAGGCCAGAGTGTGAAGGATATTAGTAGGGTCAGGTAATGAGCATCAGCTGAATGTGGGAGTGGATATGCTGCTGAAGGCATAGCGCTAATTAGCTGGAGTGTCTGTAGGAAGAAAGGCGCCAAACAGTGCCAAAGTGTACTTCCTGGATGTGGACCTCTGACGGGGCGGCGCCGGGCGCGGCCGCGTCATGACGGCGCGGGCACGTCCGGCGTCGTGACGTCACCGACGCGGGAAGAAAACCGCCGACAACCTGATGCGCTCCGAGGTGGAGCGCAAACAGGAAGCGGACGTGATGTAAAGTCCGGATGGACGGCGGGAGTGTAGCGCATGCGCAGAAATAGTTTAGCGCATGCGTACCAGGTCTTACCCGCGCCGGGTAGCACGATGAGGGAGAGCAGGCAAAGTAGATGGGCATATATAGAAAAATAGAGGCAAAATGGCAGAATAGGCAGGAGAGGACAAGTGAATAACTGGCATGACAATAAATAATGCGATTTGCAGTATTAGACAATAAATGGCATAAAGACATTGGATTGAAGGGAACAAGCATATACATACATACATACATATCCACAGTGTTTAGTACAGTATGTGGATACATCAGGTGTATAGGAATGACAAAGTAATTCTGTGAGTGCTTCTCGTGGGGGACCAAGCTATAAATCTAATTCACAGATTCCCGTCTCAAAACCCTCAAGGTAGGGTTTGAAATTAAAAGCCTCGTTGAGGCCGGGGGGTATGGTGGCATTTAGGTGGAAAATCCATCGAAGTTCGCTCTGTAAGAGCGCTTTATTGTAATCGCCCCCTCGGGTTGGAGGTGGAATATGGTCCAAAGCTTTGAACGAAATTTTAGGGGTGGTATCTGGATGAACGATGGAAGAATGTCGTCCCAATGGTAAATCGGGATCTCTTTGGTTTATACTAGTAATATGGCCATATATTCTTTTCCAGAATGGCAGTTTGGTCTTACCCACGTAGAAGCACCCACATTCACATTCCAAAAGATAGACAATACCAATTGAGCGGCAGTTTACATAATGTTTGGGGAAAAAACGTTGACCGTTAGGTAAAACGTTATGTAAATTGGATTTGGGTAGGTATTTGCAGTAATTACAATTGCCACATGGAAAGGTACCCTTAAGTTGTCTCTGGGATTTATTACTACTTTTGTATTCACTTGTAATGAGTTTATCACGAAGAGAAGGGGCACGTCGATAGGTGATCAAAGGTTTGGGCGGGACAAAGGGGGAAAGTGTCCTGTCTGTAGAAATGATGTGCCAGTGTTTAGAAAGTATCTGAGTAATTTCATTGTGTTGTTGGCAGTAATTCGTAATGATTCTGAGGGGTGGTTGTGTGGATGGCCCACTAATTTTAGGGATGAGTAAGACAGAGCGTGGTTTAGATTTCGCTTTTTTGTATGCGTTTTTGAGGACGCTATTTTTGTATCCACGTGCACGGAGTCTGTCCCTCAGTGCCGAGGCCTCGTGTTCAAAGGAGGTATCCGTCGAGCAGTTTCGTCGGGCACTTAAGTATTGAGCAAAGGGAATAGATTTCAGGAGAGGTTGGGGGTGGAAGCTAGAGGCTGCAAGGATGGTATTACCGGCAGTTGGTTTGCGGAACAGTTGGCTTTGTAGTTTTCCATGTATATCCTTGCTAAGCGTAAGATCAAGGAAAGAGATGGAACTATAACTGTAAGTCATTGTAAATTTTAGCTTGAGGGAGTTCGACGTGTTCAAATATACAAGGAAGTGTTGTAGAGTATCGGTCGGGCCTTGCCACAGAATCAAAATATCGTCTATATAGCGACGAAACGAAGCTATATGTTTTGTAAAAGTGCTGGCTGCATCAGTCCTAAATAGGTCACCCCCTAGTTTTCTGAATAATGTTTTATTTGTCTTTAACAGTGCCACAGAAACTACTGCCCTTCAGCAGCTCATTGAACTCCTCGAGGAGAGTAACCCACCAGATTTGATTGACACCATTGATCTTGAAAATCTCCTCAATAACTTTGAGGATGAGATTCCATCCCACAACTCACATCCCTCTCACCACATCTCTCTTAAGAAAAAATCAAGTTTCTTCCCTTCACCCAGCACCAATCCGCGTGCTGCACTATTTTTACAGTCAGTGACCAACGAAATACGACACCTCAAAACTTCCCCCACCCATCCCAAAAATAAAAACTTCACATATAACCAACACTTAGCCCTACAAGAGTTAAAGACTAATCCATCTATAGTGATCAAACCGGCAGACAAGGGTGGAAACATTGTTGTCCTAGACAAAGCTGACTACCTTGAAATGTGTCTTAACATACTACGCAACCGTGAGTGGTATGCCACAATATCCAGTACATCAATCAGGTTATTCCAACAGGAACTATATACCCTTGTTGATGATGCATTTAGACAACACATTATTGACAAATCTACTCTTGAATATATTAGGACCAAATTTCCTAGAGAGGCAACATTCTATGCCTTACCCAAGGTACATAAAAACCTTCCCAGACCACCAGGCAGACCCATCGTCTCCGGACGGGGCTGCCTTACGGACAATTTGAGCCGTTATATAGACAAATTACTCCAACCTTTAGTACAGGCATTACCTTCATACATACGTGATACTACACACCTACTTCAAGGTCTGTCGGACCTCCACGTCGATGCCGACACTGTCCTGGTCGCCATCGACGTTGAGGCCCTTTACAGTTCTATACCCCACTCCCTAGGACTTACAGCCATCCAACATACTCTGTCCAATGCTAATATCTACTCTCACGAGTTGTCTCTTTTCATTATCAGAGCACTCAAATTTATTATAACCCATAATTTTTTTTCCTTCAACGGTTCCCACTACCTCCAGGTACAGGGCGTCGCCATGGGCACTTGTTGCGCACCGGCGTACGCCAATCTGTACCTGGGGGAGTGGGAACGTGACCTATTCAGGACTGATGCAGCCAGCACTTTTACAAAACATATAGCTTCGTTTCGTCGCTATATAGACGATATTTTGATTCTGTGGCAAGGCCCGACCGATACTCTACAACACTTCCTTGTATATTTGAACACGTCGAACTCCCTTAACCTAAAATTTACAATGACTTACAGTTATAGTTCCATCTCTTTCCTTGATCTTACGCTTAGCAAGGATATACATGGAAAACTACAAAGCCAACTGTTCCGCAAACCAACTGCCGGTAATACCATCCTTGCAGCCTCTAGCTTCCACCCCCAACCTCTCCTGAAATCTATTCCCTTTGCTCAATACTTACGTGCCCGACGAAACTGCTCGACGGATACCTCCTTTGAACACGAGGCCTCGGCACTGAGGGACAGACTCCGTGCACGTGGATACAAAAATAGCGTCCTCAAAAACGCATACAAAAAAGCGAAATCTAAACCACGCTCTGTCTTACTCATCCCTAAAATTAGTGGGCCATCCACACAACCACCCCTCAGAATCATTACGAATTACTGCCAACAACACAATGAAATTACTCAAATACTTTCTAAACACTGGCACATCATTTCTACAGACAGGACACTTTCCCCCTTTGTCCCGCCCAAACCTTTGATCACCTATCGACGTGCCCCTTCTCTCCGTGATAAACTCATTACAAGTGAATACAAAAGTAGTAATAAATCCCAGAGACAACTTAAGGGTACCTTTCCATGTGGCAATTGTAATTACTGCAAATACCTACCCAAATCCAATTTACATAACGTTCTACCTAACGGTCAACGTTTTTTCCCCAAACATTATGTAAACTGCCGCTCAATTGGTATTGTCTATCTTTTGGAATGTGAATGTGGGTGCTTCTACGTGGGTAAGACCAAACTGCCATTCTGGAAAAGAATATATGGCCATATTACTAGTATAAACCAAAGAGATCCCGATTTACCATTGGGACGACATTCTTCCATTGTTCATCCAGATACCACCCCTAAAATTTCGTTCAAAGCTTTGGACCATATTCCACCTCCAACCCGAGGGGGCGATTACAATAAAGCGCTCTTACAGAGCGAACTTCGATGGATTTTCCACCTAAATGCCACCATACCCCCCGGCCTCAACGAGGCCTTTAATTTCAAACCCTACCTTGAGGGTTTTGAGACGGGAATCTGTGAATTAGATTTATAGCTTGGTCCCCCACGAGAAGCACTCACAGAATCACTCTGTCATTCCTATACACCTGATGTATCTACATACTGTACTAAATACTGTGGATGTGTATGTATGTATATGCTTGTTCCCTTCAATCCAATGTCTTTATGCCATATATTGTCTAATACTGCAAATCGCATTAGTTATTGTCATGCCAGTTATTCACTTGTCCTCTCCTGCCTATTCTGCCATTTTGCCTCTATTTTTCTATATATGCCCATCTACTTTGCCTGCTCTCCCTCATCGTGCTACCCGGCGCGGGTAAGACCTGGTACGCATGCGCTAACCTATTTCTGCGCATGCGCTACACTCCCGCCGTCCATTCGGACTTTACATCACATCCGCTTCCTGTTTGCGCTCCACCTTGGAGCGCATCAGGTTGTCGGCGGTTCTCTTCCCGCGTCGGTGACGTCACGACGCCGGACGTGCCCGCGCCGTCATGACGCGGCCGCGCCCGGCGCCGCCCCGTCAGAGGTCCACATCCAGGAAGTACACTTTGGCACTGTTTGGCGCCTTTCTTCCTACAGACACTCCAGCTAATTAGCGCTATGCCTTCAGCAGCATATCCACTCCCACATTCAGCTGATGCTCATTACCTGACCCTACTAATATCCTTCACACTCTGGCCTCAGTATATGCTGCTGACTATCCAGAGATGACCTGCTATCTACACTCCATGCTCCTGACTCAGGTAAACACATGGCCTTTCCTGTTTTGTTTGGCCATACCTTATACATTCAGATACTTGTCCTTACTACTGTTCTATACTTCACTCCTACAGTGATACACTGTCTGGCCTGTCTGCCTGATACAGGACCCGGGCTCCCCGCCCCAGCCCTGTACCTTGGACCTTGTAGCCATTGAGGGTCATCCAGCAAGCCTTCCACATTTTTGTGGTCAAGTTCATCTTGTTTTTACTCTTTATACCTCTTGGACACCCCTGGACACCACGCTCAGTGGCTCCCCTCTCTTTTGGCATATAATAGGCACCGTTAGGACATGTGAGTATCTCTCTGACCACCTATTTATCTAACTATATCTAGCAATGTATATCTTGACAGTATAATGTTGTTATATTTTACTGATATTAACCCTATGACTTCTCATACACCTAGATGAGAATCTAAAGGATATCTAGTTGCCTTGATAAAGGACCAAAGTCCGAAACATGTTGGCATCTTCCTTACCATATGTACCAAGCAAGTTTCTATGAGTGTCATAATGCTTTGTATGTTTTTGCTATTTGACATGCCATTAACTGCATCAATTGATTTCATTTTCTGTATGTAAACATACCATGCTACACTGAGCCTTCCCTGCTTTTTTTTGTATATCCTGAATAAAATATTTACTTTATTACACGCATATACCTTTTTAAAGTGTCTATCTTCACTCCAAGCATCCCTTTGGGGTACTGGCCTATGATTCATGCACATTATGGCCTACAATTGCACGGTCATTCAACACTATGTGACTGAAATTTATATCACTTTTTCACACAAATAGAGCTTTCTTTTGTTAGTGTTTGATCACCACTGAGTTTTTTATTTTTTGTTATATAAATGTAAAAAAACAAAAATTTTGTATTGATATTTTCTCATTTCTGTTATGAAACATATCCAATAAAATCAAATTTCTTCATAAATTTAGGCCAAAATGTATTCTGCTACATGTTTTTGGTAAAAAAACAAACAAACAATAATTGTATATTAATTGGTTTGTGTGAAAGTCATAGCATTTAGAAACTATGGTATTAACAGTATACTTGAAAATTGATCAATTCTGATCTACTGCTGGCCTATCTTATTTCTTTAGGCCCCTAAAATGCCAGGACAGTATAAATACCTGCCCAATTACCCATTTTTGGAAAGTAGACTGAGGTATGTAGTAAAAGGCATGGCAAGTTTTTTGAAGTTATCATTTTTTGGCACAATTTTTTGGAAGATTAAGAAATTTAATACAATTTTAATAAAAAAAATTCCCGCACAATTTTTTTTACACTGTCACCGGTGCTGTACAGCACCATCATATGACTGGTGTGGCAATGATCAGGGATACTGACTGGTATGTTAAATGTATTTAAAAAATAAAAAATTATTCAGTTTTTTAAAATATTATTTTTTAACTTTTTTTTCCTCTGTTTTACTTCCTCTTTTTTTACATACATCCATCAGAGTAGTTCAGTGTCACCATAGTGACACTGTACTACACTGGGGGAGTTGATCAGGATTTTTTCTTTAACGCTTCGATTGCTGTTACAGTGATGATCACTGTAACAGCAATGTTTTGAACTGTCCTGAATAGGTTAACATGCATAACAGCTGTAATTACTAGTGTGTTGTCTGATTGTCCCACAGCTATCACATGGTATAGGGCGCTATGATTGGCCCAGGTACCTTGTGATAGCGTGTGGGCCATCCACAGTATAACAATACTAAGCAGAGGTGTTATAAATGAAACCTATTCATAACAGTTGTGCTTGCATTGTGATTATGTGATCGCATAGCGATCATGTGATACCCTGGCCACTCAAAGCGGCCAGGTATTGGGAGCCACAATCCTCTGTGTCCAGTTGCGGGAGAGGCACACTGCGTGACCAACAGCTGGTGACCAGCCTGCCCACCTGCAGCAAATGTGGGCAGCCAGGAACTGGTTAAGAATTAGGAGACCACAGATGATTCAGCACTGTAAGATTACCAGCAGGGCATTTTTAATGAGGGAGAATTGGCCAAATTTGTACTAAAGAAAAAAAAGCACAGGCAGATGTTTTCTTACAAGAATTGAGACCACAGATGGAACAGCAAAGTAAAACTGGCAATAGCAGGACAATTTAAAATAACAAGGCTAGGCCCAATATTACTAGAGACAAAAACCCCAGCTTTACTACATTAATTAAGTATAATGCTACCCCCAAAGAAGCAGCTACTTTTGTCCCAGGGTTATTTTCCAAATATGTGCAGCAGCAACTAGAGCTAAAGAACAGTCTAGGAGTTGTCTTTTTTTTAAGTTAATTGCTGGATAACTTGGATAGAAATAAGAGGACACCCTTTCTTCTGCAGCTACTTCTCAGGAATGATCTCTTTAACAACAGTTCAGGGAATGGACAGTACTGGAACACAATAAGTAATGTTATAGGCCAGGCAAGCCTCAATATTAATACACCAGGGGTTAATGGTAACAACAGTCACCCAGATCCTGCAATTAGGTCTATACTTACAAGTCCTCGAGTGCTTAAAGTGGTTGTAAACCCTTACAAACCACTTTGACCTACAGGTAAGCCTAGATTAAGGCTTACCTGTAGGTCCAAGAAATATCTCCTAAACCTACACGGTTTAGGAGATATTTGCCAAAAGACAGGCACCACTGTCTACGGTGCATGCACCGTAGACAGCGGCGTGAAGGCGCACTGAGTGCGCCGCTCTCAACGGCGATATGCCGCGAGTGGCGGCTCCCGTGCGCATGCGTGGGAGTGACGTCATTGCGGCGCCGTCGAATGACAGCGCCAGGGCCGTAAGACCCAGCGAGAAGATGGAGGCTTCATACACAAGGGGACAGCTTCCTCTTTAAGTGCCTTCTCCTGAGTCATGCAGACTTTTCCTTAATTGACACTCCCCTTCTTTAGCCTCAAAGTCTCTAAGCAAATAGGTCCCCCAGATCTAACATAGCAGGGACCTTGATGATCTCCTAATAAAGGTGCTGGGCTGTGAAGGCTGGGTACCTCTCCTCCTAGACAAGACATGGCTGCCTCAGACCCCAGGCTATTTATACATTTTCCAGCCACCTACTGGACACCCTACCCCAAGGATTCTCTGTAAGCACATAAATATTCAGACTGCCTGGTTGACTCTCCCATCCACTAAATTCTGGAATTCTCAAAAAAACAGGGGAAGAAATCGCATCTGCAGCCGCAGAGCCCATAACAGCCCAAAGCAATCACAAGCTGCTCAACTGATTACAGGAGAGCCACAATAACTACATTTACCTAGCCTAACTAGCAGTCTATCTAAGAGGGTGCTCCATGAGGTATTTCAGAGAATATGGCAACATAACACTAGCCAGCAGCAGGACAGTTTTAATTAGGGATAATAAGGCTGACTGGTGCTGAACATATGTTTACATAATAATAATAATATGTTTATCTATGGGGATAGGGTGGTGACTCTGGTGAGGTGAGTTTGACTAATATAATGTAATGTGGCTTAGTGCACAGTTTTTTTTCTATCAAATGATACAGTGGTGTGCATCGAACAAAAGGCAGCTCAAAGAACAGATGGTCAGTATCCAGTGATTGCTCTGCTTTGAGAACCCCAAACTTAAAGCGGTTTGGTACTCTAAAATACTACTTCATCTAATTCAAAGTAGTTACCAATGCTGATGAACAAATGACCATTAAAAAAAAAAAAAAAAAAGTATTTTACTTACTGTACTGATTTTTGCTATGGCTTCCGGTCTGTCCTCCCGTGGGAGTAGGCGTGGTTTCGGGCTCTCCCCCGGCTCCGCAATGACCCCTGGGAGCTTTTTTGCATTGTTCCCATGAAGCTGTCAGCATGAAATCTCTCGAGATTTCGGCCGGGAGACTGTACGGCGCTGCTCACTGAGCGAAGTGAGCATGCGCAGGATCGAGCGGTGAATGCTGGGAGCACAGCATTCACCGCATCCCGGAAGTAAATGCTTGTTGCCCACAAGCAAAATGGAATCGTCCAGCAAGCAAGTTTAAAAGTTCACCAAACGGACGGAATCGGCGATCGGTGGGGAAAAGAACTGCAGCAGGTAAGTGACGTGTTATTTATGTCTTTATTTCCCTATGAACAGAAAAAAAAAAAAAACATATTTCGGCGGAATCCCGCTTTAATAATAAAAAATACCTTTATCAACATAAAAAAATATGAAAAAGCAAAAAAAATGAAAACTAAATAAACTACAAAATAAAAGACAAGTAAGCCCCCTATAATAATAACAAAGGCAGCAAATAGGTTAATTACCCAAAGAGCTAGCAATCAGAATTGAAGTATAATTTACTCAAACACCCTAATCTATCCCTTTAAAGTTTATCAGCTTTCCCTACAACATCTTCTAATACACTGACACTATGGATGCCCTGTGTCCCTCCTTTAACAGCATAGAGGCTTGCTAAACCCGACGGTGTTTCAGCCCTTCTAGCCCTTCTGGCTATAGTTCAAAGGCCATGCAGTGGGAAGCAGCACTGATGTGGGTTACTGTACCTGTACGTCAGCCAGCATCGGTGGCTCCTGTGCAACTCACTGAGCACATACCCAGGAGCCAGGAGATTGGTGTGTCCCCCAGACACAGTGAATCACATTACCACTGTGTCCGGGTGATCACATAGTCTTGTACCATGTGATTGCTGTGTAAAATCACAGCAATCACATAGTACTCAATGGAAACTAAAAGTAAACATTTATCAACGGTGCAGAGAGAACCATTGCTACAGTTTGTGAGTGTACAGCCAGCCTGTCCCAGTGTCCCTGATCACAGCCCCCAGTATATTACAAATAAAGAGTGCAGCCACCCCCTGTCACTTGTTTCAGTGTCACCAGTGCTCAAAGTAACACCACCATACACCACATCAATGTTCTGATCACTGCCATATGCCATATCAGCGCCCCGATCACTGCTATTCACCATACCAGTGCCCTGATCGCCTTCATACATTGCACAAGCATCCTGATTAGGGATGAGCCAAACACCCCCCCCCCCCCCCCCCCCCCCCCGGTTCGGTTCGCACCAGAACATGCAAACAGACAAAAAATTGTGCGAACATGCGAACACCGTTAAAGTCTATGGGACACGAACATGAAAAATCAAAAGTGCTATTTTTAAAGACTTATATACAAGTTATTGAACTAAAAAGTGTAAGTGGACCTGGGTACTGCCCCTGGGGACAATGTACCCCATACCCATTCACATAGGGGGGCCAGGATATGGGGGCCCCTTGTTAAAGAGGGCTTCCAGATTCCGATAAGCCCCCCAC
>CM053026.1:105089126-105116859 GCA_028564925.1 Lithobates sylvaticus | reverse complement strand
CTCCGACTGGGGAAAAAATCCTTCCTGATCCCCCAAGAGGAAATCGGATGAATTTAGAGCAAAGCAACACGTTTACTGTAAATACAAGAAATCCTATGCGCTGCCTATGCTTTCTCCAAGTAGTTAAATACTAATCAAGTGATAAATCAAAGCAGCTGCTCACATTAATCAATGTGTCCCCATATATAGAAACTTGTAAATACTGGATATAATGTGACGCTTTTCTACAGTGTAGTTGATGTCAATTGGTGTTGAATGAATTTATAATTGAACCTACTTATGTGTTCTACTCCATCAAAAATCCTTTTATAATGTTATTTGTTTGTTGTATCTATTGGGGATTAAATAAACAAATAATATGCGATTGGATCTAAATGTGTCGATTTCTCATCAATTATTCATTAAATGTAATAAGTATTTATGATGAGTACCTCTGGGTATCTGCGCAATAACTTAAAAATACAGATCTCAAATTCATTAAATAAACGTACAAATACCCTGTTGGGTGAAAACTCCCAAATATCCAGTGCTTCAGAAAATACATTGATAAGCATATATTATTATTATTATTATTATTATTATACATATATGTTTTATTACTATTAACATATATATATATGTTTATTTTAATCCTCCCAGTCTTCCCAGCATTCACATTCCTTTCCGTAACTCTTCCACTGCTCCATTCAGCATCAGGAGCCAAGGAAGTACTTATTACTTTTAGGTATGAAGTGACATGTGACAGCGTTGGGCCAATCAATACTGTCACATACGAAGTCCACAGCCCTGTATAAAGCCTCGTACACACAGTCTGATTGTTGTACGTCCTAGCGTCTGATTTTTGTCAAAAGCACCTGCCACCCTGTGAAGGATTTTGTCTAGCATATTAATTATGCGCAAATTGTCGTTTGACAATTCAGACGATTCAGTTCGCATTTGCAGCGCTAAACAAATCATTCATTCATTCATTCATTCACAAACACGAACGTAGTGACTATGAGAGTTTAAAGAGGAAGTTAATTTCTCAAGCACCACCCTTTGGGCTCCTTCTGCTAATTTAATGTTAGTAGAATTTTGGTGAGCGTTGATTTGCAATTTTCAGTGCCCTGATTACAATATAGAAATAAAGTGTAAAAATACAGTGCCCACCAATGCCAGCATACAGTGCCCAAGAATGCTAGTGACCAGTGGCAGCAATCAGTGCCCACACTGCCCACAAGTGCCACAAATTAGTGCCTATTAGCCATGCCAGTCAGTGCTGGCAATCAGTGCCGCCTATCAGTGCTGCCCATCAATGTCCATCACTGCTGTCCATCAATGCACATCAGTCATGCCCATCAGTGCCACTCATCAATGCCCATCAGTGCCCATCTGTACCACCTATCCATCCCACCTACCGTGCCCACCAGTGCCGCCTATCAGTGCTCATCAGTGCCACCTATCAGTGCTCATTAGTGCCACATATCAGTGCCACCTATCAGTGCCCATAAGTACGGCATATTAGTGCCTCCTCATCAGTGCCCAAAAGTGCCACCTCATTAGTGCCCATAAGTGCCACCTCATCAATGCCCACCAGTTCAGCCCATCAGTGCCCATTGGTGCCGCCTCATCAGCGCACATCAGTGAAAGTGAAAAATTACTTAGTTACAAGATTTACTGACAGAAAAAATGTAAAAAAAATAAATGTTTCCAAAATTTTTGGGTTTTTGTTTTTTAAATAAATAAATACCACCAAAAGAACGCTCTATTTGAGTGAAGAAAATGATAAAAAATTTGTTTGGGTACAGTGTAGCATGACCGCGCAATTGTCATTCAAAGTGC
This sequence comes from Lithobates sylvaticus, assembly GCA_028564925.1. Taxonomy (NCBI): domain Eukaryota; kingdom Metazoa; phylum Chordata; class Amphibia; order Anura; family Ranidae; genus Lithobates; species Lithobates sylvaticus. The sequence continues at coordinate 105,115,038 of CM053026.1, read as the reverse complement.
GACAGCGATAAAAGCTAAAAAATGGCTTGGGCAGGAAGGGGGTGTTAGTGCCTGGTAGGCAAGTGGTTAAAGAAGAAGAGAATTGTGCGCTGCATTTCGACATCTCATAATTTGCTGCATCACGAATGTTAATTCTCCATTACGAATGCTAGTTTACAAGACCGACCCCCTCCGACTCGTTTCTTGGTTCCGATAATGCGTGTTTGTACTTTCGACTTTTGTGTGACGGATTTGTGTACTGACCATCTGAAAATCAGACGTGTAGCCGTTGTTCGGCAAAAATGTACTATCCTGTCATCCAACATTTGTCCGAAAATTGTGGAAATGAACATACTAACGGTAAGAATTCTTTTGCTAAGCAAAAGCCATCTACTTTCTTTCTACTGCTCTCAGTAAAAAAGTCAAGTGCCAACATACACATAAGCTGGACATAGTAGAATTTTATTTATTCACTTCAGAAATAACTGTTTGATTTTCCTATGGAGTCAAATCAATGTTCGTTTTTTGACTGTAGTGACAAAAAAAAGAAAGAAAGAAGGAGCAGAATAGTAAACTTTTCTCAAATGAATTAAACCCTCAAGGTTTTTCACCTTAATGCATGCTATGGTGCCAAGGTGAAAAACCTTCTGTAGTGCTGCAGACCCCCATCCCCCCGTTTTACTTACCTGAAAGTTGTCATCTTTCATCCGGGAATGAGCAGACCAGCTTTAGCTGGTGTCTCCTGTCCTGATTGGATAGATTGATAGCAGTGCAGCCATTGGCTCCCGCTGCTGTCAATCAAATCCAATGATGCAGCGCCAGGGGACGGGGCCAAGTCCTGCATTCTGAGTGAATGGACACAGATGCGGGACTCGGAAGCTCGCCCACGCGGGTGTCTTCTCCAACGTGGACACTCAATGCGGGGAGGAGCCACCAGCACCGCAGAGAGACCCCAGAAGAGGAAGACCAGGGCCACTCTGTGCAAAACGAACTGCACAGTGGAGGTAAGTATGACATGTTTGTTATTTAAAAAAAAAAAACAAGGGTTTATAACCCCTTTGAGTTCTTACTTTGAGTGGGGTTTTGTCGAAGAAAAATACATGTAACGTGCATGTTCTCTGGCAAAAGAAAAATGTTTAATACATCTGGGATCCCATTCAAATAGCAGGTCTGAATGAGAGTTTAAGGCCTTCAAAAGAAATTAGTTGACTCAATGGTGGAAAGAAAGAATGCTCTGGTGATTATTTTTCAGAATTTCCCTACAAACGAAATGACACGGGTATATGGCCAGCTTCGAGAAGGCAGCTTGTTGGGTTAAATGAATCCTAAAAGCAGTGGCATGGAGGCCCATTACGATTTAGACAGCACTGAACACCCTATATTCTCTTGGACAGTTGCATTTTCCAAACCCCTTGTAATTATGTTGTAGTACAAAAGTGTATGTGTAATCCTCTTACTGAAGTGTACACTCGTTGTATCTTCTTTGTAGCAGTTTTCTCAGAGGCTGCCAAACCAGTTTCTATGTTTCCAAATTCATTGCCTGTGCTGATATATTGTACAAATAGTTTTACCGTTTACACAACACATTAAAAATAAGTTATAAAAATTGCTCCGTGTAGCCACTGCCTTTGCAGAAAATAATATAATGACTAAAATAATTAAATCATGAAAAAGAAATATCTCTAGGCAATGATTTATATGGTGGTTCTATAGGGAATGTTTACCCCTTATAGCATATTTTGTGTTGACTTATGTGGCGTACACACGCTCGGACTTTCCGGCGGGATTGTCCGCCGGACCTAGTCCAGCAGACAAACCGCCGGACTTTCCAGCGGAGGTCCGCCAGACTTTCCGAGCATGTGGACTTGCCCATACACGCCCGGAACTTTCCGGCGGACAATCCGCCGGAGTTTTGGCCAAAGTCCGCGGGACTTTTGAAATGAACAGACTTTGAACGGACATTCATTTAGAACGTGACTGCAGGTAGACGGGACTAGCAAAGGCAGTGAATGCCGCCATGCTAGCCCCGTCACCTGGTATGGATTTAAAGGGGAATCCCTACGTCGAAAAAACGGCGTGGGGGTCCCCCCAAATCCATCTCAGTCCCTTATCCGAGCACGCAGCCCGGCCAGTAAGGAAAGGGGGTGGGGACGAGCGAGCGCCCCCCTCCTGAGCCGTACCAGGCCGTGTGCCCTCAACATGGGGGGTGCCCTGGGGAAAGGGGGGCCCTGCGGCCCCCCCACCCCAAAGCACCTTGTCTCCATGTTGATGAGGACAAGGGCCTCTTCCCGACAACCCTTGCCGTTGGTTGTCGGGGTCTGCGGGCGGGGGCTTATCGGAATCCGGGAGTCCCCTTTAATAAGGGGGCCCCCAGATACCGGCCCCCCACCCTATGTGAATGAGTATGAGGTACGATGTACCCCTACCCATTCACCTAAGGGAAAAAAGTGTAAATAAAAAAACGACACAATCCGCTATCTTCTGCTCTTTTACCTAGCTCTCTCACTAGCGGAGGAGCACGGCTTTCTCCTTCGTCGCCGCCGTCGTCATCTGGGGGTCTCGTTCCGCCTTCGGGGGTCTTGTCCCGCTCTTCTGTTCTTCTTGCTGCTGTCGCCGCCGCCGCCTTCTGCGTCGTCGTCTTCTTCTTCTTCCGATGTTGACTCGTCGCTCTCTCTGGCCAGAATGGCAGAGACACACGGTGTTGTGACTTATATAGGGACAAGGGGCGGGGCCACTGGCTCATGTCACATGGTGAACCCGCCCCCATATGATGTCACAGTCCCGGAGGATGCTGGGACTGTGATCCCCGAAGGCGGAACGAGACCCCCAGACAACGGCGGCGTCGAAAAAGGAAAAAGCCGGGCTCCTCCCCTCGTGAAAGAGCTAGGTAAAAGAGCAGAAGATAGCGGAGGAGTCCGGCAAGAAGACCCCCCATGACGGAAGAAGACCCCCGGAGCTGTGCAATAAAGTATTTTAAAAAATTGTGTAGTTTTTTTATTTACACTTTTTTCCTTAGGTGAATGGGTAGGGGTACATCGTACCCCATACTCATTCACATAGGGTGGGGGGCCGGGATCTGGGGGCCCCATTATTAAAGGGGCTCCCGTATTCCGATAAGCCCCCCGCCCGCAGACCCCGACAACCAACGGCCAGGGTTGTCAGGAAGAGGCCCTTGTCCTCATCAACATGGGGACAAGTTGCTTCAGGGTGGGGGGGCCGCAGGGCACTTCATTTCAAAAGTCCCGCAGACTAGCACACAGACCGCGGGATTGTCCGCCGGACTGCCGAGTCCAGCGGACAATTTTAAGTCTGAACTTAAAACTTAGTCCGCCTGACTTTTGGGAGGAAAAAGTCGTCCGGCGCCCACACACTGGCGGAATGTCCGGCGGACTCTAGTCCGGACTCTAGACATTCCCTGCTGCCAGTCCTGTATGCTGCCTGTGCCTGTCCCTTCCCCTCCACCTGTCACCCAGACCACCCCACTGGTGGCCCTGAGCTATCAAGCATTTGAAGCTTGAGTCCCTGAGACCTCCTGTCCTCCTTTGCTGTGCCATATGGTCATACCCTAAACTGTTAACTCACACTATGCCATATTACTGCCCAGAGGATCATAGCGCTTGCTGGGCCATATTACCTACCATCCTGAGGATAGTTTCCCCCTTCCCATGCTTACTGTTGCTCTGTGGACTTTTTCCCATTTGCTTTGCCATATTACCTGAGGATTTTTTCCCCTTACCGTGTCTTACTGTGGCCCTGTGGACAGTTTCTCTCTTGCCATGCCATATTTCCTGTCCATGGATGCTTAATACTTTCTATCCCATTCTACCACCCTGAGGATAATTCCCCCTTGCTGTCTCCTGCTGTCGCCCTGTGAACTGTTCCCTCTTTTGCTGTGTCATATTTCCTCTCCATGGACACTTAATCCCTGCCAGACCTATTAGCATCCTGAGGATCTTCTCCCTGTGCCATGCAATATAGTAGCTACCCACGAACTGCTTATCAGCGCTTAGATCAGTGGTTCTCAACTCTTTATTCTATGAGGATTAAAGAATCATGACCCCCCCTTTCTTATGGACAAGAGGAGAATCCTGTAGTCCTTTCTTGTTTCTACTGACATGATACAAAAAGACAAGTGTGGGCTGTCACCCTAGGGCAGGAAGGGTGTTCAGCTTGTGGAGGGGCCTCCATGCACATGCATGTGGGGGTACTTCTCCCATGTACAGAGGTGTGAAAAAGTGTTTGCCCCCTTCCTCATTTCCGGTTCCTTTGCATGTTTGTCACACTTAAGTGTCTCGGAACATCAAACCAATTTAAACAATAGTCAAGGACAACACAAGTAAACACAAAATGCAATTTGTAAATGAAGGTGTTTATTATTAAAGGTGAAAAAAAATCCAAACCATCATGGCCCTGTGTGAAAAAGTGATTGCCCCCTAAACCTAATAACTGGTTGGGCCACCCTTAGCAGCAACAACTGCAACCAAGCGTTTGCGATAACGTGCAATGAGGCTTTTACAGCGTCCTGGAGGAATTTTGGCCCACTCATCTTTGCAGAATTGTCCTAATTCAGTTACATTAGAGGGTTTTCGAGCATGAACGGCCTTTTTAAGGTCATACCACAACATCTCAATAGGATTCAGGTCAGGACTTTGGCTAGGCCACTCCAAAGTCTTCATTTTGTTTTTCTTCAGCCATTCGGTGGTGGACTTGCTGGTGTGTGTTTAGGATCATTGTCCTGCTGCAGAACCCAAGTTCGTTTCAGCTTGAGTACACGAACAGATGGTCGGACATTCTCCTTCAGGATCTCTTGGTAGACAGCAGAATTCATAGTTCCTTTTATCACGGCAAGTCTTCCAGGTCCTGAAGCAGCAAAACAGCCCCAGACCATCACACTACCACCACCATATTTTACTGTTGGTATAATGTTCTTTTTCTGAAATGCAGTGTTCCTTCTACGCCAGATATACTTGGACACACACCTTCCAAAGAGTTCCACTTTTGTCTCATCGGTCCACAGAATGTTGTCCCAAAAGTCTTGGGGATCATCAAGATGTGTTGTGGAGAAATTGAGACGAGCTTTGATGTTCTTTTTGCTCAGCAGTGGTTTTCTCCTTGGAACTCTGCCATGCAGGCCATTTTTTGCCCAGTCTTTTCCTGATGGTGGAGGCATGAACGCTGACCTTAACTGAGGCAAGTGAGGCCTGCAGTTCCTTGGACGTTGTTGTGGGGTCTTTTGTGACCTCTTGGATGAGTCGTCGCTGCGCTCTTGGGGTAATTTTGGGCGGCCGGCCACTCCTGGGAAGGTTCACCACTGTTCCATGTCTTCGCCATTTGTGGATAATGGCTCTCACTGTGGTTCGCTGGATTCCCAAAGCTTTGGAAATGGCTCTATAACCCTTTCCAGACTGATAGATCTCAATTACTTTCTTTCTCAATTGTTCCTGAATTTCTTTGGGTCTCGGCATGATGTGTAGCTTTTAAGGATCTTCTGGTGGACCTTACTGTGTCAAGCAGCTCCTATTTAAGTGATGCCTTGATTGTGAACAGGTGTGGCAATAATCAGGCCTGGGTGTGGCTAGAGAAATTGAACTCAGGTGTGGACAACCACAGTTATAGTATGTTTTAACAAGGGGGGCAATCACTTTTTCACACAGGGCCATGATGGTTTGGATTTTTTTTCACCTTTAATAATAAACACCTTCATTTACAAATTGCATTTTGTGTTTACTTGTGTTGTCCTTGACTATTGTTTAAATTGGTTTGATGTTCCGAAACACTTAAGTGTGACAAACATGCAAAGGAACAGGAAATGAGGAAGGGGGCAAACACTTTTTCACACCACTGTACATGCTCTTCAATGCCCAGAACCAGGTGACAACTTTTATTTAGAAAAAGAAAATCATACGAACTAACAGTAGCTCTATGGAACACTGCTGCTACTGTTCATTTGTATGATTTTTTTTTTTCTAAATAAAAGTTTTTACGTACAGATATCCCCTTTTTGATTCTTTTATACATATATGTAAAGTGCTGTGTGTATTGACAGCAATTCATAAGTACCTACACTAAATAAATATATATTACATCTTTGTTTTTAGGTTTAGATATGCTTTAAAAAAAAGTCTTGCCCTTCAAGTATCACTATGGGCTAGTGGTTAATTCAACCCATTAGCGCCTCCCCAAAAAAACGATAGACAGCTCACAAATGAGGCCTAAAATGTCAGATGCACCCCTGCTGCCTTATATATTTCTTGTAGTTGGTATAATTTATATGGCAGTAACATAGAATTGTATGCTGAATAATGCATGACATTACAAAAAAGTGTGGCTGTGAGCACCGGGGCTATTAATATTGATCTATATCACTATGCAGGGGTGGCTCATAAATAAGCTGCCCTATCCCTACAGATCTTTCATTGTGTAACTCAAACCCTGCAAGTCCAACTGAAATTATACATTAATTCAAGAGGGAAACAATAACTATAAAGAATTATGCATGAGTACATATTCTCCATAAAAATTCAAGAGAGGTTATTATTAATGGATAAACTGTACCTTAATGCTACAGTCAGGTCAATGTATGACATAATAGAACCTGTTAGGACAACATCTCTGCATAGGGGAATTGCCAAGTAACAAAAGAATATCTCTCTGTAGTGTTCTTGTCTGTACCAGACAGACTCCAACTGTACCAGCCTCATGCAGATATTGTGGATGGGCTCGAGGCTTGTTTACAGGCTGGCAAAATCCTTTCTTGTATCTCCAGCAATGTTGCCAACTATTTTTTTTTTTGTTCAATGTCAAATGTGCAGTAGAAACATAGCTCTACAAGTCTGACAAATGTGATGTTGTAAAGCTCAAATCCAACCAAAACATTTTTCTTTAGTTTTGGGTAGAGTGGAGAAGGTATGACACCCCTTTCATGTTTTTAGTTTGGTCTGTATCCCCATTAAGCTGATTTCCCCCTCCCTTCTTGTCAGCACAGAAATCTCTCCAGCAGGCACACCAACTTCACAAATCATATTTTTTAAAGCGGTGTTCCGGCCGAAATTATACTTTTTAAATAAAAATACCCCTATAATACACAAGCTTAATGTATTCTAGTAAAGTTAGTCTGTAAACTAAGGTCTGTTTTGTTAGTTTTTAGCAGTAGTTTGTTATTTTATAAACTTGCAGCAGGCCGTGGCCATCTTAAGTGTGGGCATCTGAAGCCAGACTGTATTTCTTCCTGGATCTCATCCTTTCAGATCTCGTACATGCTCAGTGCAGCATAAGCAGTGTAACAGGTTTCAGGTCAGGTTTCCATAGCAACGGCAGTTTGAGATGTTGCCCCTTCCCAGGAGGCATTGCAAACAGGAAATTATGCGATGGGCCGCGGCCAGGGAGGAGGAAGTGAAAAATGAATACAGCAGATATACAGTCTGTGCTGAAAAAAAAATAAAAAAAATATCCAATTTGTTTACAGTGCACAGTTTAGTGAGGGATGCTGAAGAGTTGTAAAAGTGGGTGGAACTCCACTTTAAGTAAAATGGAGAAAGCTTACAACCTCTGTCAGGTTATCATTAATGCCTGTTTTTTCCAGCCCCAGTGACAACCGTTCCCTATATCTGTTGTCCTGCGTCTCAGGCTGTCAGAGGGACAAGAAGGCAGGAAGGGAGACATGGTTGGAGTGTACATGGGAACGCGCACACGAGGGTGGCTTCATATGATCCTGTGCGAGAAAGAAGCCAATTAGAACCTTAAGGCAGGTCCAATGATGAAGGAATATTGTAGAACAGGAGGAAAGGCTGGATACAGCCTGGATACAGGAAAAAGATGCATAAAAAGTAATTTTTTTCAATAAAAACCTGAACGTGTCTAAAGGTGTGTATTGTGCTGAAGTTTAGCTAGCTTAGCTAGCTTAAACCAACAGTATGTAGAGTATGTATTTACCATACCTGTGGGATCCCCAAGGAAGCTGAAAATCATTGTAGTAGGCACCTCTACTGCAGTGATCACCACTAGCTTTTGGGTCCCTAAACACAGGAGATCACCCACTTGGCACAGGCACCATTAACAGAACACATGAACCTGCATATTTTCAATGAATGTGAAGTGTTCTCTGAATGGACAAGGGGGACATGGTGACATCACCTCCCTGCCTCTCCAGCCTGTTCATTTAGTAAATGCAAAGTGTTCCCTGAACAGCACCCAATGCTGAGTAGGTAACCCCCTGTGTTCACAATGCAGCAGGGCAGCACCTCGGTATGGGACCCGGAAACTAGTGGAAATCACTATAGTACCTGTGCCTGCTACAGCGATTTCCAGCTTTCACAGGGTCCCACAGCTGGCTCCAGGTTCCAGGTTGGACCAATGTAACTACAGTATCTCACAAAAGTGAGTACACCCCTTACATTTTTGTAAATATTTTATTATATCTTTTCATGTGACAACATTGAAGATATGACACTTTGCTACAATGTAAAATAGTAAGTGTACAGCTTGTATAACAGCGTAAATTTGCTGTCCCCTCAAAATAACTCAACACACAGCCATTATTGTCTAAACCGCTGGCAACAAAAGTGAGTACACCCCTAAGTAAAAATATCCAAATTGTGCCCAATTGTGCCCCCCCCGCCGGTGTCATGTGACTCATTAGTGTTACAAGGTCTCAGGTGTGAATGGGGAGCTGGTGTTATCGCTCTCACTCTCTCATACTGGTCACTGGATGCTCAACATGGCACCTCATGGCAAAGAACTCTTGAGGATCTGAAAAAAAGAATTGTTGCTCTACATAAAGATGGCCTAGGCTATAAGAAGATTGCAAAGACTCTGAAACTGAGCTGCAGCACAGTGGCCAAGACCATACAGCGGTTAAACAGGACAGGTTCCTCTCAGAAAAGGCCTCGCCATGGTCGACTAAAAAAGTTGAGTGCACGTGCTCAGCGTCATATCCGGAGGTTGTATTAGGGAAATAGACGTATGAGTGCTGCCAGCATTGCTGCAGAGGTTGAAGGGGAGGGGGGTCAGCCTGTCAGTGCTCAGACCATACGCCACACACTGCATCAAATTGGTCTGCATGGCTGTCGTTCCAGAATGAAGCCTCTTCTAAAGATGATGCACAAGAAAGCCCGCAAACAGTTTGCTGAAGACAAGCAGACTAAGGACATGGATTACTGAAACCATGTTCTGTGGTCTGTTAAGACCAAGATAAACGTATTTGGTTCAGATGGTGTCAAGCGTGTGTGGTGGCAACCAGGTGAAGAGTACAAAGGCAAGTGTGTCTTGCCTATAGTCAAGCTTGGTGGTGGGAGTGTCATGGTCTGGGACTGCATAAGTGGTGCCGGGACTGGGAAACTACAGTTCATTCAGGGAACCATGAATGCCAACATGTACTGTGACATACTGAAGCAAAGCATGATCCCCTCCCTTCGTGGACTGGGCCCCATGGCAGTATTTCAACATGATAACAACATGACCCCAAACACACCTCCAACATGAACACTGCCTTGCTAAAGATGCTGAGGGTAAAGGTAATGGACTGGCCAAGCATGTCTCCAGACCTAAATGCTATTGAGTATCTGTGGGGCATCCTAAAATGGAAGGTGGAGGTGAGCTACGTCTCTAGCACCAGCTCCGTGATGTCATCATGGAGGAGTGGAAGAGGACTCCAGTTGCAATCTGTGAAGCTCTGGTGAACTCCGTGCCCAAGAGGGTTAAGGCAGTGCTGGAAAATAATGGTGGCCACACAAAATATGGACACTTTGGGCCCAATTTGGACATTTTCACTTAGGGGTGTACTCACTTTTGTTGCCAGCAGTTTAGACATTAATGGCTGTGAGTTGAGTTATTTTGAGGGGACAGCAAATTTTACACTGTTATACAAGCTGTACACTCAATACTTTATATTGTAGCAAAGTGTCATTTCTTCAGTGTTGTCACATGAAAAGGTATAATAAAATATTTACAAAAATGTGAGGGGTGTACTCACTTTTGTGACATACTGTATGTAAAAATTGCCATACCTAAACTTCAGCTTTAATATTACTTTAACAACTTTTTTGTGCATCAGGAATCTATTTAGCAGCCTGACAGTACTAGCAGATTTTATTTCCAGTACAGAACTATCATTTTGATGAACACCTTTTCTGTGCACAGTTTCCTATTGGCTATCATTATTATAAAACTGTAGCATGCCAGGGACAAAACTGGTTTAGTAATAACTTCAAAATAGAGGCAGCTAATGATCTGCAATAAAGTCTGCAATAATCCTTGGGATACATGAAGTAAAAGGAAAAAGGACTTGTTACTGAAGCAAATAGGAACTTTGATTTAAAACGGGGGAAATAAATGAAACACTTTGTATTCATCATTTAGCTTGTATCATTATACCTTTATGAGTGACTGAAATGCAGTACCCCTTATATTCCAAGAAAATGTGTCAGGTGTTGCCATGTAGTAACAGATCTGTCAATCACAGTAGTTATCTATAATCTACAGAATGCTCATAAAAACATAATATTCTGTGTGTTTATTAATTCCCTATATGGAAACAATCAATTTGTTTCTTTCCCCACCCCCACACACAACCATAGATTAGTGTCTTCTTGCAAAGTAGTCATTTTTTCTTGTTTTTATTTCCTACTCCCCTCAGAAAAATGGTGAGACCAACATCTAGCATATGGAGGCATTTTCACATTACAAGTTCTTCTGAACAGAAAAAAAAAAATTTGCAAATATTGTCAGATGAAATATGCATTTCCAAATGCTACCAGGATGACAAAACACATTCTTGTATGTAACAAGTGTCCTGTAGATATTAAAAAATCCTTCATGGATCGAAGTGAAGAGGACAACAATGATGACAATGCACATAGTTTTTCTCAACGTTCTCGTAACAGAATGACTTTCAATCTTAAAAAGACAAAAAAGTGCTAATGTAGCATTTTTTTAAATTTTTTCGAAAATTTCCTTTTTTCCCCCCAAAAAAACGAAAAACAGGTTTCCGGAAATTTTACATCTCTATACCAGGCCCTTCAGGTCTAGTGTGGATTTTATGGGGGAATCCCATGAAAAAAAAAAGCATAGAGTTTCTCCCAAGGATCCATATCAGACCCTCATCTGAGCATGCGGCTTGGACCCCATGCTGATCTTTTCTTCTGCCTGTGGTCCCCCTTTACATTCATGCAATACCTTCATTAAGTATTAGGGTATTTTGTGTGGTGGGGTTCCCCCATTAACATCTATATCAGACCATCATCTAGGATAAGGGTCTGGTATAGTTGAAGGGAATCCCTGGCCATTCGTTTACAGAAATAATCGACTATGCGCTGTCATTTGCCAACAATTAAAACAACCTTTTTTCTTTGCAAATGTCAGTTTCTCTGTTGCAGGTTGTGTACATTGAACAGATATGTCATTCTACAGGCATTCTAAATTCTATAAATTTTCACTTTACTTACAGACCAGGCCTTTTTTGGCACATTTTATTCACATGCAACAATCAGTATTTTTGCTAGAAAATTACTTAGAACCCCCAAACATTATATTTTTGTTTTTAAAGCAGAGGCCCTAGAGAATGAATTGGTGGGGTTTGTAATTTTTTATGTCACGCGGTATTTGCGCAGCTTTTTTTTTCAAACGCAATTTTGGGGGAAAAAAATCACTTTTTTTAATTTGAATGTAAAAAAATCACAAAAGATAACCCTATTTTTTGTAAAATATAAAAGAAGAAGTTACGCTGAGTAAATAGATACCAAACATGTCATGCTTTAAAATTGGGCATGCATGTGCAATGGCGACAAACTACGTAAATTTTACTATTCCTAGGCAATGCTTTAAAAGCCTTTACAGGTTACCACTTTAGATTTACAGAGGAGATCTGGTGCTAGAATTACTGCCCATGATCTGATGTTCGCAGTGATACCTCACATGTGTGGGTCGCTGTTTGCGCACATGCGGGACTAAATCGCGTTCACCTTTATGTGCAAGCACGGAAGGACAGTGGGTTTTTTAATTATTAACTTTTTTATTTTTTACACTGTTGCTTTCATTAATTTTTTTTATCACTTTTATTGCTGTCACAGGGAAACATGTGACATCCTTTTGACAGCAATAGGCATGCGGCAGGTCCTCCTTATGAAGAGATCTAGGGTAAAAAATAACACCACTAATCCCTCCTCTGCACTTAAAAGCATTCAAAAACACTAAGGCTGAATGCTTTAAACTTTTGAAAAATGGGGCCAATGGTTTCTGAGTAAACTGGAAGTGATGTCATGTCATTGCTTTTGGGTTACTATTACAAACAGCCGATCAAAGCCTATCCCGGTAGGACGGGAGAGCTCAAGAGAGCCACGGAATGTGGCGGGAGGGCGGTGTTCCCTCCCTCTGCTTGTAATAGCAATTGAGAGGCTGGTGAGCGGCTCTGATTGCTATAACAAGAAAGCCGACCATTGGCTCTAAAAAACAGTACCGGGGTGATGCCCGCAGGCATCATCCCGGTATAACCACTGAAATTCCAGCCATGTACGGGTACGTCGCTGGATGGGAAGTGTTTAAGCTATATTAAAATTGCTTCTCCCTCCTAAATTACATTTTTAATTAATGTCCAGCCACTGCCCCCCCCCCCCCATGCTATTTGTTTGCCAATCTCTTGCCTACTATTCTATAAAATGGCCATCATTGTTTTTTTTAACATTCAGCTCAAATTGATTTTAATGGGGTTTGGATTAAACACCCAAGCTTTAGTTGTGTTTTGTGAACCTGCCCCAAACAGAACCCAGGTACACTTGGCTCATCCCTAATCACAACAAGGACTGTGATGTCTGGTTCCAGTAAGTTTATAAAGGTAGTCATACATGGCTCAAATTCCTCTTCTTCAGCCTGCAAAGACAAACAAGAGAAAATCTATGAATTCTCCCATCCACACTAACACTAACAGAAATCTCTAACTCTGGCTATCCCACTCAGCGAGCTGCGGCAGCCTTAACTCAATGCTGATGCTGAACATTGACTGAATTTGACTTGATACGGTCACTGTTCTGCTGATAATTTTCCACCCAGTTCAAATCAACTTTTGCTGAGTTGACAGTGTCACCAAAGGCTCAACTTTCAGCTGAAATGCTGTATTAGCCATCTATTGCCAGCTCTACAGCTTCAAAGCACCTGCTTTGTGTTTACATTAGAAGGTTGGCAGGCAGGCAAGATTCTGCTCTCTAATAAAAGTAAAGCCAGAAGAGCTGTGATTTCAGATTTTCTGTTGTGAACTTTGAAGATGAATTTCTCCACAATACCTATAGCTACAGAAGCAAACATAGGCTTTTTTTAAGAACTTATGCACACAGCTGATTAAGCCATTCAACACCCAGATCAGTGTATTTCTGAAGTGAGCACAGCCAAGTGTTTCCGACCAGCCGCATAAATCAATGACAGGTTCCCAATGTCTGCAGCTGCCCACAGTTGTTTACATGTAATCGTACATGAAGAGATTAAGTGGTTAAGGATAGATGAACAGCCTTGGATGCAAACTGTCTTCATCCAGGGGTACACATCTGTACCTGTATGCATGTACCTATGGGAAGAGAGCAACAAGCTGTAGGTGTTCTCTCAGCCATTCCCTGGAGAGGAGCCGTGAGCTGTGAGTCATAGTTGTGAGATGAGCTGAGTGACACAGTCTCCTCAGATTAAATTCCTGTAAAAGTTACTTAAAATATCAATATGTTAGGTACTTCCATTGTGTTGGTCTGGGTTGGGAAGTACCTCAGACCATCATTGGTGCTGCCCTAGGTGCTGAGGAAAGGGGACAATCTGCCTTACCTAAAGCCCCATACACACGGTCGGACAATCCGCGGACCAGGTCCGTCGGACCATGTCCGTCATACTTTGTCCGATGTTGGTTTTGCGTACACACGGTCGGACAAAGTTGTCGGAAAATCCGATCATTCTGAACGTGGTGACGTTTGTTGCCTACGACGGGACTACGTAGAGGCTAGTAGCCAATAGCTTTGGTCTTGTAATGTGATCTGAGCATGCGTAGCACTTTGTCCGGTCGGACAACCGTACACACGATCGGATTTGGTGTGATCGGACCGGGTTGACGGCAAATCTTTCCAGCAGGAGATAAGACTTTGTCCGACGGACAAACCGACGAACACTGTCCGATGGTGCATACACACGGTCTGATTTTTCAACAACCTTGTCCGATCGGACCAAATTGATGAAAAAGTCCGACCGTGTGTATGGGGCTTAAGATGACTGGTTGCTAGTAAGGAAGCATGAGAGACCTAGTCATTTCCTCAGCCCCCATAACAATTTCATTGATTACATAAAAAAAATTTAGAGCCCTTTCACACTGAGCCACCCTGGGCGTCAGCGGTAAAACGATGGTATTTTTAGCAGCGCTTTACCATCATTTTTGCGGCGCTATTCGGCCATTAGCGGTCGCTTTTAACCCCCTGCTAGCAGCCGAAAAAGGGTTAAAATCGCCCACAAAGCGCTGCTACAGCGGCGCCTTGCCGACGGTTCGGCGGCGCTGCCTATTGATTTCAATGGGCAGGGGCGATTTAGGAGCGGTGAGTTCACCGCTCCTAATGTGCTCCAAAAAAGCTGCTGGCAGGACTTTTTGTGACGCCCTGCCAGCGCACCGCTCCAGTGTGAAAGCCCTCGGGCTTTCACACTGTAGTGAATGGAGCCGCTGTTTCAGGGCTCTTTGCAGGCGATATTTTTAACGCTATAGCGCCTGCAAAGCGCCTCAGTGTGAAAGTAGTCTAAAAGTGGAGGACAAGGCTAATAACAATTCTGCTTAAAAATGCTGCCTACTAGACCTTCATAAGGCCATTGATTCTCTGTCTTGGGACAAAGGCCATAAGGCCTTTGATTTTCTCTCTTGGGACAAAGGCCATAAGGCCTTTGATTTTCTCTCTTGGGGCTGCCTTTTTTTTAATGTTAGAACGTTATGGGTTTGGCACAAACTTCCTAACTACCCTTAAAGCTATTTATAGTGAACCCACAGCCCAACTATCAGTTAAAGGATATAATTCACAACCCCTTAATATACATAGAGGTACAAGACAGGGCTGCCCCCTATCTCCGCTCCTATTCATATTAAGCCTGAAGCACCTGGCTGTTAGGATTAGAAGCACATTGAATATTCAAGGGCTATAGTGTGGCAATCAGGAGCACAAATGTGCCTTGTTTGCAGATGACATTTTAATGCTCCTCTTGTCTCCAGTCACTTCGATACCAAACTTATATATGGTGCTGCAACGCTTTACTTTAATTTCGGGTATTAGGGTTAACCACTCAAAATCCCTAGCGCTTAATTTATCTTTAGAGGCCCACACTGTCCGTACCATACAAAATTAATTCCCCTTCCGTTGGCAATCGGATGCTCTTCCCTACCCGGTATTTTCCTAACTCCATCTCTTCCCACGCTGTACTACAAGAACTTCCAGTCACTTTATAAAAAACTGTCAGAAGATCTTAATAGGTGGTCCAACAATCCTCCATCATGGTTCGGTCAACTGTATTTGATTAAAATAAATCTCCTGCCAAGGATATTATACATGTTTAGTTCCCTTCCAGTTTCGATTAATATGTCAGACTTGAAGCTGTTTCAAAGAAAAATACTGAGATACATATGGGGAAATAAGAGACCCAGGGTGAACAAACTCACCTTGTACACACCTAAACTAAGGGGGGTCTGGGAGTACCAGATTTGACTAAATATTATCAAGATGTTCAATTAACCCAGTTGATTTGCTTTCATACGCGGCAGTCCCGACCACTTTGGATGACTATTAGATCATCTCATTGTCCAACTAGGGAAATCAGCCCTCTGATATGACTGAGAGCCAAAAACAGACCAACTATGCTGTGCCCCACTCTGTAATTTTCAATAAATTTATGGGATAGGTTGACGACAACATATGGTTTCAAGTCTCCTCATGCTCCTATGGCCCCACTATTAGGCAATCCTGCCTTCACCCCGGTCTCCATCCTCAAGGTTTTACATGGTGGACTAATAAGGGTTTTAATGCATATTGCAGATTTCTGTAACCACAGAGGTGTCCTGTCGAAACCATTCCTGCAAGAAAAATACCAGCTTCCCAATTCAGAAGTCTTTCGTTGTACCCAGATAGAGCACTTTTTTAGCTATTCTACATAGAATTTCTGACTTAAACTCTTCCACGGCAATGAAATATCTGTCAGTGGACTACAGCATCATCCCCATCTCCTTCCCCCCAGCGACAAGCGGTTGGGGGGAGAGATTAAATGTGATTGGGCAAGAGAGCAATATTGGGGAATATTTTTGTTGTGACCGTTATGAGTTCTGTGCATAGAGTAATTCATATTGACCATATGATGTTTTTCTATGTTAAGATTGTTTGTATTCTGATGCACGACTACTGTACCTTATTTGTAGTCAATGTAGCTGTTGAGTGTTAATTTTTCTACTGAAAATTCTCAATAAAAAACCATTGAAAAGAAAAAATGCTCCTTCTACCTATGGTACATTTCCTGTAAAAACAGCCGTGTAAATACATTTTTTTTAATACGCTCCAGTTCGGAGCAGATGCTGCAGGGGAGGTAATGCCAACAATGCAGGGGCATTAGGAGCCTATGGGTGATGTCATGGCTCCAGGACTTCACAGCCATTGTCAATCGCTTCTTTACACAAGGGAACCAGCGCTACAGGATCATGTGATCAAGCTGGATTAAAAAAAAAGGTTTTAGACAGCTGTTTTTTTATACAGGAGATACAGGATAGAAAGGGGGATAGGATCATTAAGAGAAATTCCTTTTAGCTTTACTATCATCTCAATGAATTCATCACAGATCTGCATTAAATAGTTTTTTGTTTTTTTTTAAATCTGCCTTGAGTTCAGCTTTAATGCTCCAACTAACCTACATTAATCCCTAAAACTGTGTGCTTATTTTATTAGTACTATAATCTCACAGAGACGGTGATGAGGCCTTACAGTCCCAAAATGTATTTCAAGATACAAGCCACAGAAAGCCAAGTATACTGTATACTGTATGATCTTTTTCAAGGGCTGTCTTTTTTAACCCTTGTGGTGAAGGTCTTGACCATGCAGTAAAGAATTTACTTAAAGCGGAACTTTTTTCATCTTTCCATCTTCATCAGGCATTTTTTCATCTTTCCATCTATTAAATCATCGGCCCTTGTTGTTTTAACTTTGGATAGTAAAACATTTTTTTTTCTGCCAGTAAATACCTTATACAGCCCACTTCCTGTTTCTTGTCTGGTAAAAAGCCTAGGCTTATGACATCATACACAGCTTTCCCTCTCATTCTCGTGAGAGTTTTCCAGGAAGGGAGGGGGGGTGAGTCATAAGAGGGCCAATCAGAGCTGCAGAGCTGGAGTTGTGCCTTTGTGTGTCTGGGTAAATCTAGGAAGTGACCAGGCAGCAGCTTCAGCTGCCCACAGTTAAAATGGTTGCAGCCAGACTCAATGGAGGGAGACTTCTGCAGCATATTTGGCAAGTACAGAATCACTGTATATATAAAATAATATGCAAAGTGGATGGCTGGAAGCTTCAGAATGGCAAAGATGTATTTATTACAAATTATGTGTGCATAATGCAGTTCCTCTTTAACCGATTGCCGCCCGCCGGCTGTCATATGACAGCCTGGCGGTGCGGCTCTCGTTCTGGGAGGGCATTATATGACGTCCCTGCATTTAAACAGGGAATGGCGTGTCACGGACGATCACAGGTGGTACTGCCCCACTTTGCACGGCGCATGCGCGTGATCTTGAGTACCCGAGTACCTGTCAAGTTCATCAGAGTACCCGAGTACCTGTCACAGTCCATCAGAGTACCCGAGTACCTGTCACAGTCCATCTGAGTACCCAAGTACCGATCACAGTCCATCTGAGTACCAGAGTTCCTGTCACAGTCCATCCAGTAACCGATTTTGTGGGTAATTCCACTGTCCTTGTGCTCAAGGACCTTCAAAAGTGTGATAGGTAGGAATGAAATGAGATGTGTAATTTATGCTCCTAGAACGCCTGAAGGTACTACTTCAATGTTGGGAATCTGTATGTGGTCAGGCTGTGTAAAAGTCTCACACATGTGGTATTGCCATACTCGGGAAGAATAGCGGAATGTATTTTGGGGTGTCATTTTGGCTATATACATGCTATGTGTTAGAAATATCTTATAAATTGACAACTTTGTGTAAAAAAAATGCGTTTTCATTTTTTTTTTTCCACATTTTAGAAAACTTCTGGAAAAAAATGAACCGTTCAAAAGACTCATTATGCTTCATAGATTATACGTTGGGGTGTTTGCTTTCCAAAATGGGGTCATTTTGTTGGCAATTCCATTGTCCTGGTGCTCCAGGGCCTTCAAAAATGTAATAGGTGGTTGAGAAATGAGATGTGTCATTTATGCTCGTAGAACGCCTGAAGGTGATACTTCAATATTGGTCCTCTGTATGTGGCCAGGCTGTGTAAAAGTCTCACACATGTGGTATTATCATACTCGGGAAGAGTAGCAGAATGTATTTTGGGGTGTAATTTGTTGTATGCATATGCTGTGTGTGAGAAATAACCTGATAATTTGACAATTTTGGAAAAAAATTTAAAAAATCTTCATTTTGCAAAGAATTGTGGGAAAAAATTACAACTTAAAAAAACTCACCATGCTACTTACTTAATACCTTGGAATGTCTACTTTCTAAAAATTGGTCATTTGGGGGGTATTTGTACTTTCCTGATTTGTTAGTGTCTCAAGAAATGAGATTCACCTGATGTATTGAAGGCCTGATCAGATGTGAGCAATTTTCAGTGATTGGCACCATAGATTGTAGACTCTATAACGTTCACAAAGACCAAATAATATACACTAATTTGGGTTATTTTTACCAAAGATATGTAGCAGTATACATTTTGTTCAAAATGTATGAAAAAAAATTACTAATCAGCACCATTTTTGTGACAGAAACAAAGAAAAAGGCATTTTTTTTCACAAAATTTATGGTATTTTATTATTTATAGCACAAAAAATAAAAGACCCACTAGTGATTAAATACCACCAAAACAAAGCTCTATTTGTGTGGAAAAAAAGGAGGCAAGTTTCATATGGGTACAGTGTTGCATGACTGAGTAATTGTCATTCAAACTGTGAGAGCGCTGAAAGCTGAAGATTGGTCTGGGCAGGAAGAGGGTGTAAGTGCACTGTATTGAGGTGGTTAAGGAACTCTTTTTTATAGAACAAATTGTTAAAAAGGTAGGCAATTAAGGTAAAGTGATTGATGATAATGTTGATGAATGATTCTTGACAAGTTAAAATATTTTTTTTGTATCTTACCCACATTGGTGCTTTTACAATTAATATGAGAACATCTGGAAGGAATTTGCACTACTAAGGTCTACTGTTGCTAACCGTTAATACACGATTGCCTTTCCTTGCTACCCATCAGGTGATCACTGGACACTTTGAACAGCCGAAAATTTTTCCATATTGGGAGATATGAGGAAGGCTTTGAGCAATGGGCCATATTAATCAGCATCCTTTCCTTGAAGGTAAAATCCAGTGGACCAGATAAATCTGTTTTAAAGTCATGCAGTCACCAATTTCTACAGCTGAGCAGAAAGTGTTCATATCCTAAGCTATCAGCAAATTTCCAAAAGGACAAAAAGCTTTGGTTGAGAAATATCACATTTCCATGACTGTGAAAATTTCTATTTTGAACCACTTTATGCAAAATGTATCACACTTTAAACTCATGGATGATATTTAATATACTGACAATATTCTTTTCCCTTTTCTCCTGACAGTGCAGTAAGACAACAAGGGAATGATAGGATCCAGTTCATTACAAGGAGAAGAGAAAGAATTTATCTAAACACAAAACCTCTTGGCCCAAATGTTCATTCCCAAAGCAATTTCCATCTGTTAGTTGAACTTTTAATCGATTTCTTCACTTAGCTGCAAATTTCACATGATCAGCTGTTGTTTGATACAGACGCTATAGCCAGCTTGAGAAATACGGCATATATTCGTAATAATTATGGTTTGTTTTGAAAAGTAGCTGAAGACACAATCGTGAAAATCAAAAGTTTTTCTAGTGATTTTAAGCCTAAACACATTTATAAACAGATATGCCCCATAACTATAATAGCATGATTTCCGAATTCAAGCCAGCATATGGTCATTATAAAATTCAAGCTCCATAAAGCTAGGTCAACATCTTTGCATCTCCATTTCTCATGTGCTCCTTAGTGCATTTTTATGTGTGTTTCAATGTAAGTTGATGTGCATTTCAGTGCATTTTTCTGTTTGTCCAACAAAAGTCAACTAAAGCAGACGTTGCTATGGGTGGAGGCTTGTTGCAATGTGCTAAAAAGTATATAAATGCATATTATATGTGCTTTTTGTGTGCTGTCTTTGAAAACTATGGGGCCAAAAAATGCATGTTGATGCACCAAAAAATGCTCCTTTACTATTTCTTCCAATCCACGGCAGTGCAGCGTACAGGTGTGAATAGGCGGCCCCACATAAAAGAAAGGCAATCATTTTGTTGTGCATTAATGCGCATTGCACAGGTGTGAACAGGGCCCAAACATAAAAAAAAAATATCTTGTGTATTAGGGATGGGCTGAACACCCCCCGGTTCGGTTCGCACCAGAACATCTCGAACAGGCAAAAAGTTCTAGCGAACATGCAAACTCTATTGAAGTCTATGGGACACGAACATGAAAAATCAAGTCCTTATATGCAAGTTTTTGCCATAAAATAAAATTATAGTATTGAGACCTGGTTACTGCACTAGGGGACATGTATCAATGCAAAAAATGTTTTTAAAGCAGCTGTGATTTTAATGATGCTTAAAGTAAACAATAAAAATGAAATATTCATTAAATATCCTGCCTGGGGGGGGGGGGGGGTCCCCTTAGCCTGTCTGTAAAGTGGCACCTCTGTACCGTGTATAGAACACGTGACGCAGCAATAATGACAAAGGAAAAATTTTAATTTAAACTTGTGGGACTGTATTCTCTGCACTGCGCTGTATTATAAACTCTGCACTGCACTGTATACTCTGCACTGCATTATATACTCTGAACCACACTGCACTATATACTCTGCACTGCGTTATATACTCTGCACCACACTGCACTATAAACTCTGCACTACACTGCATTATATACTCTGTACTGTGTTTTATACACCTCACTGACTCACCTCACTGACTGACTCACTGACTGTATGCACAATCAACTAACTACCCTGCCTAATATCTGCTCATTAATGCATACTGTACATGGCCGCCGTGTAAGCAGCCTTATATAGTGTGGGGCGTGGACTTAGCCCCTGAGCCATGAATGGCCAAAGACACCCTGCCTATGGCCAATCATGGCTCTCAATGTACATTGTGCTGTGATTGGCCAAAGCTAACATGTCAGGTGCATGCTTTGGCCAATCAGCAGCCTTCAATGCACTGCAATCTCGCAGTGTATTATGGGGCTTTCGTTGGCGGGCAAACTTCCCGTGAGTGCCCCATATGTCCGTTTGTTCTACGAACAAACGAACACCCAATGTTGGATATGAAACTTCGACTTGAACATCGGGCCCATCATTATTGTGTATATAACCGCTTCAGTAAACTGTATAAAGATTTTAAGCCAAACTCCTGCCAACTAACTTAAAACTTTTTTAGTTTTATATGAAGTGCATGTATTTGGGAGATATCCCTTTTATCTCTGTACTTTAATGAATGCCATCCAGGACAAGAAAAACAAGGGAACTCCCCCTATTCCCTGTATACTTGATAGGTGTCAGACAGAACAAACTGAGGCCCGTGGTGTGCTTTAGGTCTTATAAAGATCAAATTACTGGGGCACCCCCTTATATATTGAGGTCCTTCAGATCCTTGTGGACTGTTCAGTATTCTGCTCACAGCAATGGCCCAAAAACATACATGACCCTTTTTATGCAGAAACACAACACATTCCATGTGCATTGTGTTGCAATGGAGTGTGGGTGCACTGCCTTCCACTGTAATTTTTCATTATGATCATGCATAACCATACCTTGCTATAATCCACGGGTTTAAAGGGAACCCCAATCTTCTTTGCACTTTTGCTGCCAAATACCCCGTATACACAAGCGGAAATCCAGCAAAAGTCCGATGAGTGCTTTTGGTCCGAAAATGCGACCGTGTGTATTCTCCATCAGACTTTTGCTGGCGGAATTCCAGCCAGCAAAAGATTGAGAGCATGTTCTCAATTTTTCGGAAGTAAAACGTTTCCGATCGGAAATTCCAATCGTCTGTACCAATTCCGAAGCGCATAGTTCCTACCAATGCTCGGAAACAATTTGACGCATGCTTGGAAGCATTGAACTTCATTTTATCAGCTCATCGTAGTGTTGTATGTCACCGCATTCTTGACGGTCGAAAGTTCAGAGAACTTTTGTGTGACCGTGTGTATGCAAGCCAAGCTTGAGCGAAATTCTGTCGGAAAAACAATCCAAGATTTTTCCGAGGGAAAATCCGCTCGTGTGTACACGGAATATTAGGGATCTCTACTCTACACCTATTCTATATCTACATCTACTTTATATTTGTTGCATGTTTCCTCTCACATAGCATAAAATTCAAGCATGCAAAAAAATTCAAATCACAGCTTAGTTTTTTAGTTCTATTCTGGACCTTCCAACAAGGAAAAATGCTATATAGTTCTCTTTGTTTATGAAGGGGCTAGGCAGCTGTGTTTTTCTATAATTAACCCTGTCTGTATTGTACAGTCATATCTTTATTATCAATTGTAACTAGATTTGAATACTGTCTGTCCTAACAAAGGGTTAGAGGTTTTGGGGCAGTTTTTTTTGCATTGTATGTTAATGAGCACAGACTTGGGACAGGCTCACGCTAACATTCATTTGATCCCTGATAGCTTTTCATATATATTTTGTAGCCAGGACCGCTATCTCGCCGATAGTCACCTATAAGCCGCATCTTTGGTGTATACATAAAGATCTATTAAAGTTACATTATGTGTAAGTGTCCTTGACATTCTTCAGACTCAGAGCTCGTTCTAAATAACCAAAATACACATATTGTCACATTTATTTTCTGTTTCGTTACATTTATTATGTATAGATTTTCATTGTCTGATTTGTTCTGTACACAGTTACCTTTCTACAATAACTCCTAAAGAAGCAGTGTTTATGGCAAAACATGTAAAGAATGTGACATCTTTAGCTTGATCGAATATCAATTGAAACCAAACACTGTTGAAAAATATCATACTCTGATTATCGCTGTAACCTTATACAAGTTGACTGGATTAGCTAACATGAAAGGAGACCTTGACATATGTATTGGATTTATCAATCAATTTTAATGGAATTTTGTACTAGTGTCTATAGTTTATGCACCTAAAAAGTACCGTTCCATTTGAACAATTTATACTCACTCGAACATCGTTTTAAAAATTTTGCAATCAGCCATGACACATCTAAAAGGTCAGAAATACAACACATAGCACACATAGGGCCCTTTCACACAGGCATTCTAAATAGGCAATTGAGTCGGGTTTTTGTCGCTTTCCGAACACCTATCAATGCCACTCAAAATTGTTACAATAAGGAGTAGATGGAGGTGCCTACAGAGTTTGGCAGACATTGACGCTTTGCAACTGCAACTTCACTTCTATTGAAAGGCACCTTAAACGCACTGTAAACACACCTAAGGCATTTACAGTGCATTTACGGGGCAGTTGCAAAGCGCCAAAAGTGATTATTTTCCATTTTAGCCTTGTAAAAAAAAAAAGCAATACACAGGGCGTTTGAGAAGTATTGCCTGATGCAAGATGAACATCTGTGCAACACATCCTAAATGCTCATTAACTCTATAGGTGTGTCAGTGCGGTTTTAGGATGCTTTAAAATGTAATGCAAGTGTGAAAGAGCCCACACAGTATAGTAGGGTTTTATTACAATTGACTGCAAAAATGGAAATATACTTTAAAGCAAATTTGTCACTTTTGTGAAATATTTTTTTTTTAAAGTTAAACATGACATAGAAAGATGTTGCAACAACAGACAGTAGAAAGTGTACGCTCCATCACTCCAAACAAGAAATAATTGAAACTACTTGACAAAAGGTGACTCTGAACCAAATTGACTTTAAACCAATTATTACTAATATTTAATACTTAAAAAAAACTTCCATCACCCACACCCTAAAGGCAGTTCTGCAACCAAGTTCTTGAACGAGTGGGTTGTGCTGTAGTTTGCACAAAAGCCTTTTCTTCATAGGTTCCAATGGAGGAGCCACTTTTCCACAGGATTTAAAAAAAAAAAAAAAAAATTGTATTTTTACAAGTAAATGTGTCTTTGATATAGTTTGCCTTTAATAATATTAATTAATTTAACAACTATATTGACATTCACAATTTTTTAACTGTTAAATTTAACAAAGCTAAAGCTACATGAGACCCATATGAATGATACAGCTGATGAGGTTTGTATAGATAATCATTTGTACATTGAGTACTGATGAAAGTCTATTTCTAATCCCCACATTGGTCATAATTGACATCTTGATGTATTTAAAATCAATATTGAGAACAAAATGTCAAACTACAATATACAATTAGGCAATTATGGATTTAGGAAATTAGACATAACCTGGTAATCGAATTATTAAAATGTCTAAAGGGTAATTCTACTATAGAATGGGCTTAGGTAATGAAAGAAAAGTTTTTAGGGGGAATCTTAAATAAAAATAGACATTCTAATATGAGTTAACTTACATGTACAAATGTGTGCCGCACTTATTAATATAATATAATATTAAATAATATAAGATATTGATGAAGCTTTCTATCTTGTGTCCATGCTTCAGTCTTGATAATAAACTACCAAAAGCCAGTGTGCTTCAACACCACCAAGTTGCACTTAAAAAACACCAAAGATATGTACGCCATATAATCGTCCAAATTTCTACAAAGATAGGTCTAATCCTCCAAGAAGACCTGCCATAAGTGATTTTTTTTTCATAACTTTCTGTCTTAGTATATACTGTACATCTGATTTTACACCCAGGAGTTGTTAAGTTTCTAGTTTTTCTGACATGATCCAAACAAGTGACAAGGAGAGAGCTAATTATTGTGCCGATTTGATTTTAATGACAACTGATCTAACCTTCTTATCTACCTTTATCCCTCATGAATAAAGTTTACAGGCACTTAAATATACTGTACTTAAAAGCAAACACAAGAAGTGCTTTTTCCCCGGGGAGAATATCTTGTAGAATATGTATGATGACAAGGTGACAGAAAGTATCAGAACAACAAATGTTCAAAATGCAAACATGCAAATGTAGCATGCAAACAATACCAGATGATAGGTTTCAGACTTAATAAATAAGCAGCACATGGTACAATACTCACTTTAAAGCGGAGTTAAACCCATTTAAAAGTCAGCAGCTACAAAAAGTATAGCTGTTGACTTTTAATAAACAGACACTTACCTGTCCCAAGTTCCAGCATTGCGGCCGCCCGAAGCCTGGCTTCTCTCCCCCTCCTCTCTGCGGCACCCGAGTTGCAAGTGTGGGCACCCGGCTGTGGCTTCACAGCGGGGCTTGCACTGTGCATGCTCAAGCCGCACTGCGTGCTGTTAATGGCCGGACAATCTTCTGGGACCTGTGACATGTCCCAGAAGATTGCAGGGATGGAGGGGGAGAGCTTAACTTCCTTCCAGCACCGCGGCGCCAGGAGAGGAAGTGGGAGCTGGGTACCTGCGAAAACTAGGTACTCACTCCCCCCCCCAAAGAAATGACATGCCAAATGTGGCATGTCAGGGGGTCGCGAGTACTTAAAGCGGTTCCATTTTTGGGTGAAACTCCGATTTAACGTCAGAGCTGTCCCCACCGCAAGGCCCCCCGTAGTACTTCCTTTTTGCCCAGAGATGACCTCAGTCTTT
>CM053026.1:104860596-105088666 GCA_028564925.1 Lithobates sylvaticus | reverse complement strand
TGTCAGTGATACCTGAGGGTCTTGTACTAGAAGCTGACCATAATGCCCATCTTCGCAAAACGCTACTTATCTGTGACTTTAGTACTTTTCCTGCCAGGCACTGTCCACTTGCATACCACAATGGAGAGTTACTCATTATGTTATTAAAGTTTTTGTTTTTGTATAAAGACTTATGTATGACACACATCTGATTTGTTTAGCGTGGTAGAAATTGTATTTATAGATCATTTTAAACATCTATTGGGTCTGTCCTCCCAATTATTTCAGGATTTTATTTTTTGTTTGCAGAGAAAAGCGCAAAAGGAGGAGTCGAAGTGTTTCCAAATCACCCCGAAATTCCAAAACCTCAAAAGGGGTTTCTAGGTCTCCTACTCCTAGAAGGTAGTACTCGGATTCTACTTGTCACTGACTGAACACGTGTTTGCAACATTTTGTTGGCAAATGTTTATGCCATAGTACAGGGCTAGTATGTGTGTGTGTGTATATGTGTGTGTGTGTGTGTGTGTGTATATATGTGTAATATATATATATATATATATATGTGTGTGTGTGTGTGTGTGTGTGTGTGTGTGTGTGTGTATATATACACACACACACACACACACACACACACACACACACACACACAGCCACAGCGCTACTATTTTTGAAATAAAAGGTATATAAAAAAAACACTGCTGCAAGCACCGAATAAGAGTCAATCCATACCTGTAAGAATATTACAGGTTCTGTTTAAAAGAGAATACTGCTAAAGGTAGCAGTACAAATAAATCAACTGGTAACCGTGCAAAATAGATAAAGTGAGAACACAACAATAATTCGTCTGAAAAAAGAAAAGTGTACTGCTAAAGGTTGCAGTGCACATGCAAATGAATAAATGAACAAAAATAGATCAATAATGTAAACATCCAGAGTGGGTTGTAAAGTGACTGATTTCAAAGTGCAAAATAAATTACGTTGAAACACTCAAATATTTCTTCTTCTGTACATACGATGAGTGCAAATATAAATGTGCAAAATGAACTGTGCAAAAACCATCAAACAGTGCAGAGTACAAATAAGTTAGTGAAAAACGGCAATACAGTCCTGTGTGCAAAGGACGTCAAGGTGCCAAGGAGTAATAAACTCCTCTTCGTGCAAAAATACACACTGGTAGCAATAGCCTCTTACCCTGCGGTAATGAGGTAACCGCATGTGTATACAAATCTGTAAGATTCACTTCTTCCTTCTAACATAGTGCTAGGCCACTGTAGATCTAGAAATGTCTGTCTCTCAGTGGATGCAGGGGAGATATAAACGTAGCTTTTATTGATAACAACAATGAAGGTACTCTCATACAATCATAGGATGATGCACAGAACTACACGAGCGGCAAGCTCGTCTGCCAGCGTCAATACAGGTGCCTTTCCGTCCCTACATGTGGCGTCACGTGTGTGTGTGTGTGTTTGTGTGTGTGTGTGTGTGTGTATATGTGTATATATATATATATATGTGTATGTGTGTGTGTGTGTGTGTGTGTGTGTGTATATGTATATATATATATATATATATATATATTATATATATATATATATATATATATATATATTTTGAAATGCAGTATCTCACAAAAGTGAGTACACCCCTCACATTTTTGTAAATAATTATATCTTTTCATGTGACCACACCGCCAGTAGGCAGGATTGAAAGTGAGCCGTTCTCCCAGTGATCGTGGAGGGGGAGAGAGCCGGTCGGATCATAGGAGCGCGGGGAACATCACTGTAACATCTTTCATTTCAATTGCAGTAAATTGCAGTGTTCTCCGCACTCGCTGACGCACAGTCCCGCCTCCTGGCCCGGGTACTTTAATAGACAGAACACCTGTCAAATCTCGGGACGTATGACGTATGTCAAAGTACCTGGGCCATAAGGCGGGGCTGTATGTGACGGCGAGGGTGGGGGAACACTCAGCAATTTAAATGAAAGCTGTTACAGCAATGTTCCCCGCTCTCTGAGCCTATGGCTATAGAGGCTATGGACGCTTCTACGTCACCCGATCTACTGTCTCAAAGGTCCTATATTCCACCCCAATTTACAGTCTCTAAATTTGACGGCATGGCTATTGGAGCCAGGGTGTTAAAGGACCGTGGTGTCTACTCTAGTGAATGCTAGAAAAGCGGTCACTATTAAAATTTACATTGAGGTCTGGAAGACTTGTATTGCTTGGTGTGAAGCCAGAAAATGGCATCCTCGCAAATTTGATTGTAGAAAAGAGAATTCTCCCAGTCAGCCGTGGAAATCAAATTGGCTTTGAGTACAATCAGAAGTTTTGGCCCAATCAGTATTCTTCCAAAAGCCTTTAGCCTCCCATTCAACTCATTTACCCCCCCCCCCCCCACCCCCACCATTAGGTCACCTATGTGTCCTTGGGACTTTGGTGCTGTCTGTGTTAGAGAAACAACCATTTGAACCTATTAAGGAAATTCCATTAGACTCGCTGTCAAGCAAGCTAGCCTTCCTGATGGATATCACCTCGGCTAGAAGGGTGTTGGAGTTGGCGGCCCTTTTTAATGCACGGAACTGTACTTGATCCTTCATCATGACATGACCTGTTCCATCCTTTTTGCCGAAAGTGGTGTCGGCCTTTCATTTTAAATCGGGACATTTTGTCTTTTTTTTCTCTCTCGTTTGGCGGAAGAGAGACAACTGCATTCTTTGGACGTTGGCAGGGCAGTCAAGGTTTATTTGTCTAGATCTGCGGAGATCCAAGGATCAGACCTTTTTGGTTTAAAAAAAAAAAACTACCTAAGACGGGACGGGCAGCTTCCATTGCCAATTGGGCCTGTCAATTGGTCATTCAGGCCTATGGCCTGAAACACAAAGCTCCTCCCTTAGGGTGAGAGCTCATTATACCAGAGGTGTAGGAACCTCTTGGGCTTTTCGCCATCAGGAATTTGTAAGGCTGCTACCTGGTCTTCAGTGCATACGTTCACAAAATATTTTATCAAGTGGATATTCGAGCAGGCCAGGATTCGGCTTTCGGTTGCAGTGTACTGCGAGCTCCCATATATATATATATATATATGTATATGTATATGTATATATATATGTATATATATATATATATATATATATATATATATATATGTGTCCCATTATGTACTCAAAGAAAAGGATTTTACAGGCGAGTATGACGTAAAAATCCTTGATAGAGATATAATTTTCTATAGATGGATATATATTAGTTGTGTTCATAAGTTTACATACCCTGGCAGAATTTGCAGAATTTGATTTCTTGGCCATTTTTCAGGTAATATGAATGATAACATAAAAAAACGTTTCTTTCACTCATGGTTAGTGTTTGGCTGAAGCCATTTATTATCAATCAACTCTGTTTACTCTTTTTAAATCATAATGGCAACAGAAACTACCCAAATTACCCCGATCAAAAGTTTACATACCCCAGTCCTTAATACCGTGTATTGCCCCCTGTAACATCAATGACAGCTTGAAGTTTTTTGTGGATGAGGCTCTTTATCTCCTCAGATGGTAAAGCCCCCAGTTCCTGTAAATTCTTGGGCTGTCTTGCATGAACTGCACATTTTGAGATCTTCCCAGAGTGGCTCAATGATATATCGATCCTTTATTCTGCAGTAACCAATGACGGGTTGACTTGGCCTTGTGTTTTGGATCATTGTCATGTTGGAATGTCCAAGTACGCCCCATGCGCAGCTTCCTGGCTGATGAATGCAAATGTTCCTCCAGTATTTTTTGATAACATACTGCATTCAACTTGCCATCAGTTTTGACCAAAATACCTGTGCCTTTTGTAGCTCACACATGTTTCCATGTTTCATAGTAGGAATGGTGTACCTTTCATCATAGGCCTTGTTGACTCCTCTCCAAATGTAGTGTTTATGGTTGTGGCCAAAAAGCTAAATTTTGGTCTCATCGCTCCAAATGACTTTGTGCCAGAAGCCAATGTACTCTGCATTACCCAGCCAATGTACTCTGCATTACCCAGCCAATGTACTCTGCATTACCCAGCCAATGTACTCTGCATTACCCAGCCAATGTACTCTGCATTACCCAGCCAATGTACTATGTACTCTGCATTACCCAGCCGATACTCTGCGATACTCTGCATTACCCAGCCAATGTACTCTGCATACCCAGCCAATGTACTCTGCATTACCCAGCCGATGTACTCTGCATTACCCAGCCAATGTACTCTGCATTACCAGCCAATGTACTCTGCATTACCCAGCCAATGTACTCTGCATTACCCAGCCAATGTACTCTGCATTACCCAGCCAATGTACTCTGCATTACCCAGCCAATGTACTCTGCATTACCCAGCCAATGTACTCTGCATTACCCAGCCAATGTACTCTGCATTACCCAGCCAATACTCTGCGATACTCTGCATTACCCAGCCGATGTACTCTGCATTACCCAGACCATACTCTGCGATACTCTGCATTACCAGCCATACCCAGCCATACTCTGCATTACCCAGCCGATACCCAGCCAATACTCTGCATTACCCAGCCGATACCCAGCCAATACTCTGCATTACCCAGCCGATACCCAGCCAATACTCTGCATTACCCAGCCGATACCCAGCCAATACTCTGCATTACCCAGCCGATACCCAGCCAATACTCTGCATTACCCAGCCGATACCAGCCAATACTCTGCATTACCCAGCCGATACCCAGCCAATACTCTGAGGCTTGTCTCTGTGCTGTTTGGCATATTGTAAGACGGATACTGTTGTTGTGGCTGAAATTTAAGTTGGTCTACCTGACCGTGGTTTGGTTTCAACAGAACCCCTCATTTTCCACTTGATTTAGAGTTTGAACACTGCTGATCGGCATTCTTAATTCCTTGGATATCTTTTTATATCCCTTTCCTGTTTTATACAGTTCAACTACCTTTTCCCGCAGCTCCTTCTATTATTCTTTTGCTTTCCCCATGACTCAGAATCCAGAAACGTCAGTGCAGCACTGGATGAAAGATGCAAGGGTCTGTCAGGAGTCCAGACACTCATCGACCTTTTATACACACATTACAAGCAAACAGATCACAGGTGAGGATGGTTACCTTTTTAATAGCCATTCAAACCCCTTTGTGTCAACTTATGTGCATGTTATCAGGCCAAAATCACCAGCGTGTGTAAACTTTTGATCAGGGTCATTTGGGTAGTTTCTGTTGTGATTATGATTTAAAAAGGGTAAACACAGTTGATTGTTAGTGTTTGGCTGAAGCCATTTATTATCAATGAGTGAAAAATGTTTATCATTCATATTCTCTGAAAAATGGCCAAGAAATCGTAAATTCTACCAGGGTAAGTAAACTTGGAGAGAGCAAAATTGTGTAATTTGACCCTTATGCTGAATAAAAGAATAAGAATTAGATTGTCATGTTTGTTCTTTCATATGTCGTTTCTGGAACATCTGGGCAAGTCTGTCTTGTGCTGGGATATTCTTTTTCGGCGGCCCTTTTTTTTTTTTTTTTTTTGCTACGCAGATTTTTTTTTGTCACATTTTTTGGGGGGTCGCCGTATAACACGCACCCACAACTTCCCCCCATTTTAAGGGGGCAAAAGTGCGTGTTATTCGCCGATAAATACGGTATTTTTTTTATTTATTTTTAAATGTACGTTTTTTTCAAATACTGTAATTTTGTATGACGGCTATAGCATTAACAGGAGGCACACTGCCGTCTTTATAGTGCAGTGGCACCTGCAGATTGATGAAAAGGTTTATTTTATGAAAAAATTGTGAAGATAATTTTTTTTTTTTTTCTTTCCTTTAATTTTTAGGAAAAGGAGCACATAGCAGTTCTACAATGGGAATGTAGAAGACAAAAATGAAGGGATCCCTCAGTACGTTGGGATCTATAAACTAAATGAGGACGGTGCAGAAGGGAAAGCCAAAGTGGACTAAATTGTGGACACTGCTCCTCTAAGGACTCTTCGGTTGGTTTCACTGAGTTGGAATTATATGATGTCCTTACCACGACACTCTCTGTACGTCTTTTTATTTAGTAACTTTTTACCACAGTGTGATGGTAAGCGTATGAACTTATGAATTGGATCACAGGACTCTTCTTCATGTTCCAACATGTTTGTTTCGTTTTTAAACGTGCTAATGATGACAGCCACCCTGTGAGCCCAGTTGGCCTGTTTTTTTTTTTTTTTAAACCACCATGGTGCAATCATTGTGAGGCAAAGAATCAAGGTTTAAGAAAGTTGTATATAAAAGTTTTCTTATTTTATCTGCTCATTATTTTCACAAAGCATACAACTGCAACTGACCAATAATTGTTCCCTCTGGGATTTTAGTACAAAAAACCCCCCAAAAACCTGTAATGTTACATGTTGACCTTGGAGACAATGTGTGCTCTGCAGATAACCATGTGAGGATGTCATTTTGTGTTTTTTTTTTTTTTTTGTGACCCTTTTTACTCAATTTATGTCCATAAAATATACCAATTTTTGATTGGGCTGACCACATGATATTTTGGTAGACCAGGCATGTCAAGGCATGAAGCAGTGGGTCAAATTGAGTGGAATAAATCCTTAAAATGGCTACACCTATGTCTCCCAAGGACCACACCAACATAACGTCAGTAATTAACATTTATATAACTATTGCAACCTATATTACATCTTTATGCCATAAAACTGAAGTGTTCTGTTGCAAAATTATGAAATGGAGTATAACCATTCTCACGCTGAAAACAGAGTCCAATTCAATTTTAGAACTCATAGGCAGCTCATACGTGATTCAGTTTTGGTGGGAGGAAAGAAAATCGCTTGGTTTTTTATTCCCCCCCATCAACACAGTGAGGCCCCATTCACACTTGAACATTTTGTAGCTTGTAGATCGAAACTCAAAAACGCTCAACAAGCAATAACCTACTGTTTTCCAATAGCCCTTGTTGACATCTGAGCGTCCTGTTGCTTGTAGCAAAACAATCATCGCTCAAAAAAAGTACACAAGCTACTTTTCAGGCAGAATGGCGTTTTTGTCCCCCTAGAATTCAATGGAAATGCCTGAAAAGTGCGATATGACCATTTTTCAAGCGCTTTTTAAATCGGTTTGTTGTACGTTTTCTGCTCAAACAGCAGCTCCCGCCCATTTTTCAGCAGCACGCCACACCTTTTAGTTAAACGCCTGCCAAAAGCTGGAAAAAACATGCAATTCTGCTTGAGAAAAAAAAAAAAAAAAAAAAAACGCTTAAACAGGACAGTGACAGTGAATGTGAATGTAGAAGTGTTGATGGGGAATGCCTCTCACAGTGCCATTGTGTTCTGCCGGTGGTGCGGTGAGTCTTAAGTTATTATTCTGACCCATTAAATACAATTGATGCCTGTAAACGCACCTAAATGCATTATACACTTTTACAAGCGCTAGGCATTTTTTTTTTGCCACCACACTCCTGCCACCAAGAGCAAAGGCTTCTAGGACCGCTGCTTAGGACAACATCATAAAGATGACATGAAGGGAGGATATTTTCAAGGAGGAGCTGCCTGCAGGACACAGGATACACACAATTGCACGTCGCTAATGTGTATTGCTCCAAAAAATAAAAATAGTGAAAAACCAACTGAGGGCTGCATGTGGCCTAGTTTGACATGCCTGGTTTAGGCTCTTTGATCGTACATCTTGCTCCTCCAGCATTTGCAACATATTGTGATTATGATCCTGGAATAGATTGTGATTTTTTCATTCATAAACATTTTTTGGGCTATTGTCAAGTGCCCTAATATTTCAAGGTAAGCTAGTTTAAAGTAACTATGATGCTGAAGTGCAAGCAATTTAGTATTCAAATGGATCCTAGGCCTTAGGCTGCAGAAAGCCTCAGGCTCCCGCGAAAGTTAAGGTTAAAGTCAAACTAATGTATGTTGTTGGATCCCCAGGTTACATTATGTGCAGGTATGCACAGCACATTTCCACCTTTTGATAGTATTGCTTGCCAAAGCACCATCCTTCAGCGATGCAATGGGAGCTATCTCCCTCTTTGCCACCATTGACTTTGTCTTCCAGGTTCAGCATCTTCGGTCATCTTGCTTGGTGGGCTTGTGCTGACATTTACTCTTGCGCATCTGCGTGAAAGTTAATTTGTCCCAGCACCCACAGCATGAGTGGCTTGATATACATTCAATAGGTAAGCTGACAAGTAAGGCAGAAGCTTTTATGACTGATGAGACATAGTTTCTTCTGCAATAAAAGCTTATCAGTTAGCATTTTGTTAAACACTTACTTCTGTAAGATTCATGACCCATCATTCAACTGTCGGAGCCTTGGTGGACAGTAGAAACCTTGGGCATTTGACAGTAAATGACTTGGGAGGGGAAGAAAGTAAAACTCTAGCTTACCTTTTTTTCTTTAGTTATTTTTCCTTGAGGTAATGGGTTTGAACCTCTACTTTTTTTTTTTTTTTTTTTTTTTTAATAATGCTGTCTGTATGCCTGTTTAAGAGATTTAACCAATTTGTCCTTGCAATTTTCCCTGGGTTTTACAGTAGTTACTTGAGCAGAAGTAGAGGGAATACCTTCAAATGGACAAACCTGTTCCAGAATTTCCCATTACTTTGAGAAGACTTCCACTTGTGACAGAGGTTCTAACCCTTTCCCAGTAATGCTTTAGTCCCAACCTGAATAGAATTTTAGGCCTAGAAGGTTTAGGATCCAAGGGGCTCCATAAAGATTTATTTAAAGATCAACACGGATACTTTAGCTCTGATACCTTTAGGTGCTTTTAAGGCCAGATCAGGTTTACTGTAATGCATTGCATAGACACATGGCACGCACTAACTTCATAGCAGCAATGTGAAAGGTGAGAGCATAAACGTACTGAGAATTATGGAATTTTCAGAATTAAATAAGTATTAAAGGAACACTGTTGCTGCATTAAAACAATTCAAAATGTTCCACCCTTTAAGCGAGGTTTTATACTTGCGGTTTCCGGCAGATTTAGCGCGGGATCTTTGCTCTCTTGAAGAACTGTGGGAGCTGCTATTAGATGGGTTTTCTATCCATGTGTACTATTTAAACATAGAAACAGAAAAGTGACGGCAGAAAAAAGCCAAGCAGTCCGTCAAGTTTGGCCATTTTTTTTTTTTTTTTATTTCTTATGTTTTGTAATTTTTTTTTTTTTTTCCCCCCCGACTTTGGTCCCCTGGGAGAAACCACAGCACCCATTGTTGCATATGTGATCTGACACCCCTGGAAGTGTTGGATAGCAATTGCTCTTGAAAACCGCAAAGATTAAACATACCTCCTTTGGAAAACGAAAGTATAAAGCTGCTTCTACAGGTCTTGTTTACATGTTTTTCAACACAGCAACAGTGAGGCTTTAAAAAACATCTGTTATGAGAGAACCATGAATGCTACCATTACTGACCTCTCCTGAAAATGCTAGTTGACTGGGTGCTGTGCTAACTGTCTAGCTTCAGTCCTTTTAAATAACTGAGCAGAACAAGTATGTACGTAAGGACAGGTTTTCTTTACCTACATATTTGATCAGATTCAGTAACCTAAAAAGTATTGTAAGTAAGTTGGAGACAGTGGACATTTTTATGAAGACGTAGCCTTGTATTTCTTACAACAGGTTTTCAAGGAGCTGACTGTAGACTGTAAGATAAAAACATGGAAAGTGCTCTAAACTTAATGGTATGGATATTAATTGGGTTGCTTGTTGGATTTGCAACTCACTGTCGCCCTGCCTAAGGTGCCCGGTTGCTTGTTGCCGGGGTTCTCAGTCTATGCTTTGGCTGTGAAGTGGTAGTGCTCTGTGCAGCCTGTACCGTCGGTGTGGTGCTTTCTTTTGCTGTTTACTATAGAGCACTAACCTCTATTAGTTAAGGTAATGCAGTATGTGGAAGCCCACTGCACGTGTGCCAGTGTCGGTGCTGGCAGACAACAAGCTGCTGAGGCTTGTATGGTCCTGGACATGGCAGGCATTGTATTCTTCTACGGTTTGCTGTCTGTCCCTTAATGACGGGAACAGCATGGGGGGGGGGGGGAGTCACAGGGAACAAGATTAACTGCCTTTATATTTTAAGGCCCAGGAAACACTACTATTGTACTGCAATGTTCAGGTTCAATAAACAGGATAGGGTATTGTATGAAAAATATGCTTCACTGTAAAGCACAAGTAATGCTTCAGTGCCTTCTAACAGTGCAGAGTCTTACATGACTGCTAATTAGGGACATTAAAAGATCTCCACCAAAATGGTTTAAAGTAACACCTGCAAAGATGTTACTTGGCTATGCTGCTCCGTTACTGCAATCTGTCAGTTTCAGACTGAGTATAGATTCCCTCTGACGCTATTGGGTTTGTCTATAAAAAAAATTAGTCACGTAATATGTGCATTTCCTATTAACGCCATCCAGTGGCAATAATGGGGCATTTTCCTGAAAAACAACATTAGCCACTAGATGGAGCTGATGATCATGGGAAATACACATAATACAGGAATTTTTTTGAGATGGTGTGTAAATGCTTGAGGCATTTGTACAATAATGTTTGAAGAAATAGACCCCTTAAAGCAAAACTTAAGTCAAGTGCTTTTTTTTTTTTTTTTTTTTTATTTGTAATATGTCCTGTTGCTTTCTGGGCTAAAGGGACAGGATGTGAGTGGAAATATACCTGCAGCAGAGAGAACTATAAACCTCTTACAGTTGTTTCAGGAGTCAAGGAGGGGGATATACCTTCTTCTAATGGGAATTGTTTTCCAGTTTCGGTGACGGCCATAGAATTTTTCTATGGACCTGTAATTGTAGCCATCATAGCCTCTCCAGTGGAGATGGAGGCTGTAGAGGTTCTCGCTCTTCCCCACACTATCCAACACTAAAGTATTGGCTGGAGTTTTACTTTATGCAGAGTGGTCAGAAAAAGTGCTCAGAACACTGAAATTGGTGGAACGTAGCAAGTAAGTAAAAGGTGGATGTTTCTACACCTGTAACTGTGTTATTTCCCTGTTAATGTGAGTCTTTTCCTCATTAAAACAGCTATATGTCTGAAGTGTAATATTAATAAATGAACTGTCATACAAATGTGTTTTTTTTTTTTTTTTTTTATTTAGTCACACTTTACAAATGATCTGTCAAGACTGTTCTGACAAGAGGAGTATGATAAATCTGGGCTGTCTGTATCTGTTGCTTTTGCCACATGTAGTAGTGGACTTTAGAGAGGCAATACGATTATGCACAGTGGGGTGTGCATCTTCACTGGTCTCACGATTCAATTATGATCACCATGTCCACTATTCAATTCTATGATGCATCAAGATTACTGCCCATGGTTTTTAGGCAAAATTTTAAGCAGTCAGAAGAACTTAGGATATTGCACTACTTGGGAAGGGTAATTCTCATAACCATACCAAAAGAGGGCTACAAGTTATTCGCTTTAATTTCATTACAGAGAACAAAGGGGCATTTTTTACATCCTAGAGGAAAACTGAGGCTGCTTTGTCGTAAGAGCTGTGAAAATGTGGAATAGGCTGACTTTCTTGCAAACTAGGTCTGGGCTGCTCAGTAGATTGTTTTAACAAAGACCTGTAATGCATTCCTGTCATGTTTTGTCTCTTTAGAAGTGATGGAAGGGATCAGTGGCAAGAATGGTGGGATCAGTGACATTATCACTCACCTGTTCTGTCAGTCGGTTCCCCCTCCACCATGCTCAGTGTGTCTCTGCCTCTCTTCCAGTGATGCCTCTCCTGACGTCTGGTCTCCTTGAACTCCTCCCCTGCACTCTACTGGCAATCAGCTGCCTTTCTGCTTTAGCGTCCATCTCTGTGCGCGGGGAAGGGGAGTGGGCTTTATCTACCAGGCAGGCTCTGCTGCTGTGTTTATCCAGGAGAAGAAGAGCACTGCACGGAGCGCCGGATGGTGTCGTCCGCGATCGGTTTGACTGACTCGCAGCATCGATGCAGAATCGCGAATGTCTGAATCGCAATGCAGCGATTATATTCAACACCCCTAGTACACAGTGGACTTCATGGGTGCTCAACCTGTGGCCCTCCCAGCTGTTGCAAAACTACAAGCCCCATCATGCCACTACCTTTGGGAGTCATGCTTGTGCCTGTCATCCTTGTAGTGCCTCATGGGACTTGTAGTTCAACAGCTGGAGGGCCATGGGCTGATCACCCATGCATGTAGCTGGTCTGTCCATCTACCGCTTTTATCAGATAACAAACTGGAAGATTTGAGTCCTCTGATTCACTTGCACACTCAATACTGCCATAGAAGACATGGGCATCATTCAGTCTCTGTGTTTTGCAGAAATGCACCTGTTAATGACTCAAAATTACACTTTTCTATTGGGTGGCACCCCAACACACCTTGCTAGCACATCACATTGCACAGTGAATTGGACTGGGGTGATCCTGCCATTTGTCGCATCCTGGAAGATTTTTCGAGAGCTTTGAGTTTCTTGGAGGATGCCTTGGAAGACTGCTTATGGCAGCTTTCCCGTTTGGACGCAATGCTGTTAAAGCCCACATCCTGAGGGAGAGGGGTGTTCGACTCTGTTAACTCTAGCTTTAAGGCAAGAAAGATGATCTCCAGAAAGGTTTACCATCGTACAAGGAAAGCCTATTTTGCCTGCTGTAATGCTTCTTAGTTTCATCCTCGACATTATGTTGTGGAGTGCATTTTGGCTTTTCTCTAATCGGGCCGAAGGGTAAAACAAATCTTTATGCCTAAGCACAATTTTGCAACTTTGACAATATATATCATCACTACTACTTTGTGCATTCAGGTGGATTATATTTATAGTAATTGGTTATGGAGAGGGGCTTTTTTTTTTTTTTATCAAAGGAAAACTGTCCCAAAAAAGTAAAACTACTTTTTTTAAATTTAGCTAGAGCTGCACGATAAATCATCTTAAAAAAAAAAAGATCCTGCTCTGGATTCCACCCCCTCACGATCTTAATCAGGCATTTCCACGATTCTTTGTAAACAGTGCAGAGCTGTTCTCTGCTCTAAAGCTGTAAAAAAAAAAAAAAAAATAACACACACACACACACACACACACACACACACACACACACACACACACACACACACACACACACACACACACACACACACACACACACACACACACATACACATATATATATATACACACACACACATATATATATATACACACACACACATATATATATATACACACACATACATATACCAGCAAATGGTTATCAACATGGGTCAGTGCTGAAAGATAGAAAAAAAGATACAATGTAACATTTAGACCCCTTTCACACAAGAGTTTTTCAAGCACTTTTGCATTAGAGCGCCTGAAAAGCTCACGAAAAAACTGCTTCCCATTAAAATCAATAGATACTTTTCACACTGGGGTGGGGGAGGTGAAAAAAACTCCTGCAAGCAGCCTCTTTGGAGCATGTCTGGAGAGCCAAAAAAAAAATCCTCAAAAGCGCCCCTTCAATTGAAATGAATGGGAAGCGCCTCAAAATGGTTCTTGCAGCAGTTTTGAGTCACGTGACTTTAAAAAGAAGCGTACCGCTAACTCCTCAAAAGCGCTCGCCATTTTAGAGGCAGTTTTTAAAGCACCTCAGGCAGGTCCGCTTGTTCCGCAAATTGCCATACCTGTACTTTGGCTTCTTTTAAGAGCCATAGCTGGCGCTTGCTGCGCGTGGCCGGCGGCAGCGATGTCCGCCAGCCACCCGTGATCGTGGGCATGGGAGCCAGACTGGTGATCTGTGTATGTAAACATACAAATCCCTGTTCTGACAGGTCAGGAGAGACAGATCTGCTGTTCCTAGTAATTCTCCCCCCCCCCCCCCCCACAGTTAGAAACGCACATGAGGGAACCCAGTTTGTGAGCCCCCTGACCCCCTGAGGAAGATACGCCATACCCTGAGTATCGACACGCGTAGGTGAGGGGCCAGGACGGAGCGATAGACAGTACACCTGCCTGGAGGGGATACAAGCCATACCCATACTGTTTACAATATTTTATTGAATCTTATGAAGTATGGTGCACTGACGCACCTTACACATGTGAGTACCCCGGCGGGGGAATGTTTTTTTAACTTGTCTATTCAATTTTGTAAAACGGTATTGCACTATTAGTCTTTTTCTTTTTTCATGTGCCTCTGAGATCATTGCACTGAGGATACTACTGATCCAGTGAAACAGCTGAGAACCCTATAGTGGTTCATATGCGTGCTTTGACTCCAGTGTAAAAGCTGGTCACATGCTCTGAGGTGAGCTTATTACCATAAGGGGTTCCCGGATTTCACCTATGCATGATTCAGAGCCACGGTTGGATGTAACAAGCATGTCAATAGTATGATCACCGGAAATCGCATCACCTGCATCTAGTCTCACATCAATCAACATTTTGTGGTTCTTATCACAGGCTGCCACAAAGAACTGTTTTTTTTTAATAAATATAGAGACACTTGTGTGGTT
Source organism: Lithobates sylvaticus (assembly GCA_028564925.1). Taxonomy (NCBI): domain Eukaryota; kingdom Metazoa; phylum Chordata; class Amphibia; order Anura; family Ranidae; genus Lithobates; species Lithobates sylvaticus. Next base: position 105,074,229 of record CM053026.1, on the reverse strand, counting down.
TATGCACTTGCATTTTTTTTTATAAATCTTTTATACATGTTTGCTATCACATATGTATGCATTTAGCACTTTTTTCATCTAATATTATTATTATTGATATTTTATTTTATTTTTTTGGTGTGTTATTGTGCATGGCACCTTGTAAGTCTAAAGGGTCCATATAACCTCAGAGTTTTTTTTGGCACTTGTGCACTTTATATTTATCTATGCGTTTTAGTTGTGCGTTTACAGATTTTGTGCACATTATTTGTTTTTGCTATATTTTGCACTTGCACTTTACACCAGTTGTATGTTTACTATTTTATGCATATTGTTATATTCTTGTGGATCTATAACTATAGATTAACCACTACGCGCCTGCGCTATAGCCAAAAGACGGCTGCAGCACGGACGCTCCCTGCAGGGAGGACATCCCTGGACGTCCTCCTGTTTACTTCCGTAATGCGCGCTCCTGAGAGCGCACATTGGGGAAGTTCTGTGCTGGCCGTGTCCGTCGGACACAGCCAGTCACAGATCGCTGTAAATGGCCAATCACAGTGGCCGTTTATAGCGAGATTGGGCTGTCCAATGAGAGATGATCTCATATGTTTGCATATGCAAACATATGAGATCATCTGTCAGCGCCGCTCTGCCTCCTCACACAGACAGCGTGTGAGGAGGGAGAGAGGAACGGCGCCGTAATAAAAATAAAGTGATCTGTCCCGCTGCCACCTGTCATCAGTACCACCTGTCCCCAGAGTGCCATCCGTGCTATCTGCCAGTGCCACCTGTCCCCAGTGCCATCAGTGCCATCTGTCATCAGTACCACGTCAGTGCCACGTATCAGTGCCATCTGTCAAACGTGCCACCTGTCAGTGTCACGTGCCATCAATGCCATGTATCAGTGCCATCTGCCATCAGTGCCACGTATCGGTGCCATCTGCCATCAGTGCCACGTATTAGTGCCATCTCTCATCAGTGCCACATGATATCAGTGCCACGTATAAGTTCCATCTGTCAGCAGTGCCACATATTAGTGCCATCTGTCAGTGTCACGTGTCATCAGTGCCACCGTATTAGTGCCATCTGTCATCAATGACACGTGTCATCAGTGCCCCGTATCAGTGCCATCTGACATCAGAGTCATCAGTGCCACGTCAGTGTCACATGTCATTGTCCTGGTGCTACAGGGCCTTCAAAAGTGTACTAGGTAGTCAACAATTTAGATGTGTAATTTATGCTCATAGAACATGTGATGGCGCTCCCTGCATGTTGGGCCTCTCTAAGTGGCGAGGCTGTGTAAAAGTCCCACATATGTGGTATCGTAATACTCAGGAGGAGTAGCAGAATTTATTTTGGGGTGTCATTTGTGGTATACGGATGCCATGTGAGAGAAATAACCTAATACAATGACAATTTTGTGGAAAAAAATAAATTCATTTTGCAAAGAATTGTGGGAAAAAAGTGACAACATCAAAAAGCTCACCATTCCTCTTACTAAATACCTTGGAATGTCTACTTTCAAAAAAGGGGTCATTTGGGTGGTATTTGTACTTTCCTGACTTGTTTGGGTCACAAGAAATGATAGGCCACCAGTACATCAGATGTGATCAATTTTGTATAATTCGCACCACAGCTTGTAGAGTCTCTAACTTTCACAAAGACCAAATAATATCCACTAATTTGGGTTATTTTTACCAAAGATATGTAGCAGTATAAATTGTTGCCAAAATTTATGAAGAAAAATTTATAATTTGCTAAATTTTATCACAGAAACAAAGAAAAATGTGTTTTTTTTTTCAAAATTTTCGGTATTTTTTCATTTATAGCGCAAAAAAAAAAAAAACCCAGAGGTGATCAAATACCACCAAAAGAAAGCTCTATTTGTGGGAAAAAAAGGACAAAAAATTGATTTGGGTTCAGTGTTGCATGACTGAGTAATTGTCATTCAAAGTGTGAGAGCGCCGAAAGCTGAAAATTGGTCTGGGTAGGAAGGGTGTTTAAGTGCCCAGTAAGCAAGTGGTTAAGATACAGATTATCTAGTGCATAGCCATTCCAGCGCAGCGTATATTTTATTTTAATGACATTTACACAGTAATCTGCATTTTTTATAGCACTGATCGCTGTCGCAATGTCACAGTCCTGCTACAAAAAGGGCGTATCGCGCCATTACTAGTAAAAAAAAAAAATATATAAAAATAAAATATAAATGCCATAAATCTATCGCCTATTTTGTAGACGCTATAACTTTTGCGCAAACCAATCAATATATACTTTACCAAAAATAGGTAGAAGAATGAATATTGGCCTAAACTAATGAAGACATTTTTTACTTATTTATTTTTTTAAATAAAATTTAGCGATATTTAAATTGACGCTTATTTTGTTTATAGCGCAAATCAAATGCTAACAAAAGAAAGCTCTATTTGTGTGAAAAAAAGGACATCAATTTTGTTTGGGTACAGCGTCACATGACCGCACAATTGTCAGTAAAAGCGACGCAGTGCTGTATCAGGTAAAAAAGGCCTCGTCATTAAGGGGGCAAATTCTTCTGGGCCTCAAGTGGTTAAAGACTCAGCCCCCATTCACACCTATGCGGGTTACATCGCATCCAATTCGCAGGACATTTTAAAATACATTCAAATGAATGTATCTTGTTCACATATGTGCGTTGCATTGCACAAAAAACTTGTGCGTTTTCTGGGCATTGCGGTGCGAATTACAAGCACATTAACCTCTATGGGAACGCATCTGATTTGCAGATGCATTCCATTCTGATGCGCTGATAGAATTATATACATTATTATAGCTACATTATATATATATATATATATATATATATATATATATATATATATAATATATATATATATATATATATATATATATATATATATAATCTATCGCAGAGACTCTTGAGAATAAAATGGCAGTTGTTAGAATATTTTATGTCACACGGTATTTGTGCAGCCGTCTTTCAAGCGCAATTTTTTGGGGAAAAAATGCACTTCAATTAATTTAAAAAAATAAACAATAAAGTTAGCCCAATTTTTTTTGTATAATGTGAAAGATGTTATGGCGCACATATCGTGATCTTTATTCCAAGCAAAAAAAGTTGTGATTCTCGTTTTATCCAGAATCGTGCAGCTCTAAATTTAGCTGTATATTTCTTAAAACAGCCATAACCTACCACCAAAGAACAACCCAAAATAAATTTTCCTGCTCCTGACAATTGCAACGATACCACATGTTGTTTGTACCTGTAGTGCAGCCCGGAAGCAATTTTAATTTTTTTTTGTCCGAAAACACAGACACTGATGCTAATTAAAAAAAAAAAGAAAAGAAAATCCTGCCCAAAATATACTGACCCTGGCCTTGACCCAAACACTAACCTAGATCGAGCCTTGATATAGCTATTTTTTCTTTTATTGTATTTTCCCTCCCTGCAAGGAAATAGAAAGGTACATTGTTTTTTTTTTCCCTCTCCCTTCACAGAGAGAAACACAGGGGCGGGCTTCACAGTGCCTTATTACTGTGGTAGCCAATCAGAAGCTACTACAGCAATCAGATGACCCGGAATCGGGAGTTCTGGGTCCCAGTTATTAGTGAGATCTGGACCCCAGTCTCTGTGCTGGGAGCATGCTATTGTGGCGCACTCCCAGCACAAAGGGAGATGCGCATTTTTAGGGCCCCGCGGAAAAAAAGCCCAGAGCAGTAGGGGGCCGCATATGTTTTACGTTGTGGGAAGGGGTTGAGAACCATTAAGAGGCAGATAGCCTTGTTTCAGAGAGCTATTGTGTCTCATTCCTTGGTAAAAAAAAAAAAACTTTGTAAAGGGTGTAACACAGATTCTACCCCTACCCATTCACCAAAAAAGTGTCAAAAAATACACAAGAGACAGTTTTTGACAAATCCTTTATTATAATTTTTTTAAAAAGTGTCCAGCGATATACATCCATCGTCAATCACAGTGCCCGATGGGAAGGCTCTCGCTTACTAGTCTCCTAAGCTTTGACAGGTGTTATATTGGCAAGGGCGGGGCCACCCAGTGACTGAACCGGGTGACCCCGCCCTTTCTGACATTATGTGATGTCAGAGGGGGCAGGGCCACGAGTGTTGTACCCAGGTGGCCCTGCCCTTTCCTATAAAAGAGCGCATATGGCGGGAGCCCTCCCATCAAGGCGGATCGGTTTGATTTTTTTGTTCTGTTTTTCGTGTCCGGCGCTGTGATCGGCGATGGATGTACATTGCAGGACAGCAGCATGCAAGGAGCATGGTTGTTTCCATAATATTAATGGCTCATTTGCAAAACATTATTGTATAGAATTAAAAACCTCAAACACTAGTACATGTATTATCTATGTAGATTTGTCCTCAGCCCAACAGGCTAGTTCTCAGAGCTTCTACCTTGAAAGAGTCGGGCCTTGAAGGACTCATGGGTTCACCTACTAAAAGATTGCTTTGGACTTATCAGCTTATCAATAATATTCAATAATAATAATAATATGGTGTGGAATTCCAAACATCACACACTAGTTAACGGGCAGTTTACAATTTTTTAAAAACTTAATTTGTGCACTGGAGAAATAAACACGGCTGCCTTAGGTGGGTGGTAGATTGGCTGTCATTTGAACTCATAACCTGCTTTGGAGACATCTGAGCAGACCACCAAGCCATTGTGATAAGTACGCTGAGACCTGCATAATAGTGTAGTATGATTAAATCATTACTGCTTGAGGGGTGTGGCTACCATCGACATGGCCGGACGTGTCTGAGGAGAGCTCTGCCAGCCACCCATAGAATCCTCATCAATCCTGCATATTACTAGCAGCTCTCACTCAACAAATTGCTTGTTTGAGGTGCCCAAACATTATACAAGCACCGCAGGCTTATATTATGAGCAAGGCTACCCCCTCTACACCAGCGAATCGTCTTAAAGAATTTGCCCACATGGAGAGACAAGATGGCATCAGTGGCCTTCCTCACAGGTGGAGCAGTGCAGTGGTGGCTACCGGAGCTACCCCGAAAGACAGTACATCGGTGGTGGAGAAAATGTGTAAGCTGACCCTGGATCAAGTACAGGCCCAGCTTCTTGAGGCGATCACCTCCCTGACAGGCAGGAGGGAGGATATCAAAGTGGACATAAGCCTCATGAGACATAACTTGCAGCATGTTAGGGAAAGGGTGGCAAAAACTGAGAGGAGAATTTCCACTTTGGAAGATGATTTCTCCCCTTTCCCTGGTTGGGTGACAGCTGCTGAGAAACCAATTTCTGGTCCCGAAAAGCTGATGACCTTGAAAATCGCCTTAGATGCAACAACCTCAGGATAGTGGGGCTCCCTGAAAAGGCTTAGGGCCAGAATCCAGGGGACTTTGTGGAAACGTGGCTCAAAACTACCTTTCCTGATGCCAAGATTTCTGCTGCCTTTGCTTTTGAGAGGGCTCACAGAGTCCCAGCAAAACCCCCTATCCCTGCAGCTCCCAGGCCACTGCTGGCCAGAATGCTATCCTATGTTTAGGTTATTTCAACCTGCTCTTGGACCCGGTCATGGATAGATATTGTGACCCTCCGGCCATGCAGTCCCAGACATTGTCTGTCTGCTTTCGGTTCCTTGTTCTCTGAGTTCAGTTGGAGTGACTTATGGTGGGGTTCCAATCCCAATACCAAGAAATATTCATGGTCCATCTCCAGGAGAGGCCTTCTCTCAAGAATTTATTTGGCATTAGGTAATAAGTTTCTCACCATATTGTCCTCTATCCCATATCTGCCTAGGGGAGTGTCGAACCATTCGCCTTTGTCACTGTCGATTGATACTGGGGCTACTGGAATCCACAGACCCTGGTGGGTTCAGCCCTTCTGGCTATCCCTGATTGGGTCCAATTACAGGATACTAGATCAACTAGCGGCTTTCCTGGAAGCCCACGGCTCTGATCGTGGTTTAATGTTTTGGGACGCCTTGAAGGCTTATTTGAGAGGGGCTCTTAAGTCCACTATTTCATTTATTAAACGTTCTTCCCGACAAGACGAGGAAAATCTAGCTAAAAAGTACCAAACAGCTGAAGCGACTTATTTGACAGCCTCAACTAACTAACCGTATCCACTGGGAGTTTGTCTCGTTTATATTCAGATCATATGTCTGCCGCTGCAAAAAGGAAATTATTCTATACCCAGCAGAAATATTTTGAATGTGGGAACCAGTCAAGTCAGTTACCAGCCCATGTGACTCAACAGCAGTCTGGTAGCTCTGTAGTGAATAAAATAACACGTCCTGATGGTACGGAGGCCCATTTGGCTGGAGATATACTTACTTGCTTTCACGACTTCCATACAAGTATGTATGACTCTACCCTTACGTTTACCAGTCAAGACATTGAGGCATACCTTTCCGATTTGATATTCCCTACATTAATTTAGGAGCAGGGGGAGGACTTAGATGCAGATATCACGGAAGATGAGGTCAGGGAGGCAGTAGCATTTATGGCGAAGGGAAAGGCCTCGGGTTCCCGATGGTCTACCCTTGGAAATATATTGCAGATACCTTGACACTCAATTGCCCCGGTTTTGGTACAGGTCTATTCGTTTCGAGAGGGGAGACTCTGCCACGGTGGTCCTTATTCCTAAACCTGAGAAGGACCCGGCTGATTGTGTGACGTATATGATTCCAGAGAGAGGATGTCCCATTTGCGGTTCAGAGATCTTATTATTCGTTTTTTTTATGTTCTTTAAATAAGGGTTTAATGTCATCCTGCACCTGCTGCTCACCCCCCTCAGAGTTCAAATCAAAAGTGGCTTTAATGTCTGCATCAAATCCAACCCCTGGTATATAAGCCATTTCCACATAAAGAGATATAGGTCATAAAAGTTTTACAATAACGTTATTGCTAACTGCAGAATGTTTTTTTTTATCATTGTGACTGGGTATAGTGAGAGGTGCAGTTCTATATATATTATCTATATGCCTTTTATATTTCCCTATCATTGGGTGTGCATCTTTTTCATCAATGAAGTTTAAATCATTTCATCATAAAGCTGTGGTTGACCCTTCCCTTATCTGGCATTCCTGGGACAATTTCTCTTTTTCTTGTCCCATTCAGTTTTATTTTTACAATCCAATGTTCCCCCATTTAAAGCAACTTGTGGACTCTGGATTCTGGGAGCGTAGGGGAATGGTTTCTATGGACAACATCTATGATGGAAATGTATTGGCTTCTTTTGAGGGATTGCAAATAAAATATGAATTGCCTCAATCTACCTTTTTTATAGGTATTTACAACTTCAACATCTGCTACATACTCAATTTTGTATTCATATCACTGACTTCTCTGAATACCCACTGATAGGAGTGCTTCGATCTCAGGGCCCTAGGGGATTGATCTCAACTTTGTATCTACATTTACTCTCTGCCACGACTAGTGGGGCTCCACTGGAGGTGCGCATCAAGTGGCAACAACTTGTCCCCGATTTGTCTGATGAGGATTGGGAGGAGGCATGCTCCGCCCATCTATCTGTATCTCCCGCAGTCAACAATAAATTAATCCACCTTTATATGCTACATCAAACATACCTGACCCCAGTCAGACTGCACGCAATGCACCATATACCTAGCTCTGCCTGCACTAGGTGCACCTGTCCGCGTGTGGATTTTGCACCTGTTATGTGGCTCGGTCTAGTTATAGTGAGATACTGGCAACAGGTGACGGAGATATTGTCTGCGGTCTTATCAGTTGCTGTTCCATCTACCCCACTGGTGTGTCTGCTGGGGGTCCTCGACGAGGAGTAATGACCAAGACATATTAGGACCATGCTACTGGAGACATTATTTATGGCCCGTAAAGCTGTAGCACTTAAGTGGATCCAGCCCACACCTCTATCAATACATACATGGCTTTGGTTAGTGAATCAGGTATTGCCCTATGAAAAACTCATATTTGAACACAGGGGTTGCCCAACTAAGTATAATAAAGCATGGGATGCTTGGTGGTGTTCTGCCCTTACTGTAACCAATACGTAACTATAGCACTAAAAGATTTGAGAAATGGCTATTGTACTTTAGTGTTTCTATGGTGTTTTCTATATCTAGTATCGGGATCAATATGCTGAGAAATGCAGTGTACTTGTAAAGACATTGACATTTTTGCACTGTAAAATGTACCGCACTGTTTTGTTCGCTCATGTTGAGCGCATTTGATAACTGTCATTGTCATGTACCTCTTAGAACTGATATGTACCTGTAAATGTTCAATACATGTAACTTTATAGAATAGCAGACATTACTCTGAAATGCTTAATCATGACTGCATTCGTTAGCAAAAGAAGAAAACAAACTAGGAATACTCATTGGAATATACATAAATAGATGCACACGAGGTACAGCATATCTCACATAATAATGTTTTATTCACATTCATGTGATCGTGGCTGCAGTACAGTTCCATATAATAAACTCGGGAGAAGTTGGCACTTGCAAATGCAGGTAAGTGCCGATTTGATATTTACAAAGGCATGTTCTCTGGGATGAACTCTTTTTTTCACTCACATGTTCACCTAGTGGAAGGCTTAATTGGGAGTAACTAAATGTAGAGTAACCATTACTTCCTGGTTTTCTTAGTAAAGCAACCCCAGTGTGTCCAGGCATTTAAAAAGGAAGAGTGCCAGCCCCTTGGTTTAAAAGCAGCTGGAAATTTGTGTCGGGGAGGGGACTTAGAAATATATAAGTAGAGAGCTTGTCTTTTCAGACTGCAGCTTTGCAAGTTTCTTCGTTCCTCTGCCTATGTGGAGGTGGGGGGGGGGTGTCCTTTCCTCCAATCAGCTGTCATGCAGTGTATGCCCAGACTGCCCTCCCACTGCTGAAACAGGAAGAAAAATTTCTAACATGATGTGCACTTTCTAAAGACCGTAGAAAGCTGAAGACGGCAGATATACATGTAAAACTTATGTAGGGAGATTTGTTTCATCTCCGTGTATCATCTGAGGCTGTTCACTTCACTGGGTATAGGAGAGGGTTTACATCCACTTGGCTTTTGTTCCAGTATATTTTCTGAATTGAACATCTTTAACCAACAACTGCCTGTATAAGAAGCTAGATATTCTAGATTCTTCTAGTCTACCCAGTGCAACAATCAAGTCCACAAACACCTATTCATGGCTATGGGGTGCCATGTAGCCACTGGGTGGTAAAGCCAAGTACATTGCTGTTTTAGTGTGCCTAGCATTATCCTCCTGTGAAATCTAGCTGTTTCTTATTGAACTTGGGTTAAAAAGACAAATTCTATTAGATATTAAAGGAGTTGTAAAGTCTTGAGGTTTTTCACCTTAATTTATTCTATGCATTAAGGTGAAAAACCTTTTGTGGTGCAGCTTCCCCCCCAGAGACCCCGTTTTAGTTACCTGAACCCGATCTTTCCAGTGACGAGAACGAGCCCAGCAGCTCCAGCCGCCGTCTCGGGTCCTCATTGGATAGATTGATAGCAGCTGAAGCCATTGGCTCCCGCCGGTGTCATTTAAGTTATGGGAGCTGGGGGGGGGGGTGGGACCGCACCCGCACGAGTGCGCCCATGGAATGCAGTTACCCCCATGGAGTGCCGCCAATGATGTGGCACTTTGCTAATAGTTGTGTATGAAGTAAAAACATAAAAAAGGTTATTTAACCACTTCCCGACCCCCGAACGCAGATATACTGCGGCAGAAGGGCACGTACAGGCAAATTAGTGTACGTTGCCCTTTAAGAGGCGGCTCGCAGGCGCGCATGCCTGCCGGGAACTCCGTGACCGTGATCGCGGTGACTCGATGTCCGTGGGGATACCCGCGATCTTCTCACGTTCAGGAAGAACGGGGAGATGCTAATATAAACAAGCATCTCCCCGTTCTGCCTAATGACACTGACACTGATCACGCTCCCTGTGATCAGTGATGTGTCAGACACAGCCCCTCCCCCCCACAGTTAGAATCACTCCCTAGGACACACTTAACCTCTACAGCGCCACCTAGTGGTTAACCCCTTCACTGCCAGTGAAATTTTTGCAGTAATCAATGCAATTTTTTTTGCATTAATTGCTGTATTAATGCCAATGGTCCCAAAAATGTGTCAAAATTGTCCGATGTTTCCGCCATAATGTCGCAGTTGCGATAAAAATCGCTGATCACCACCATTACTAGTAAAAAATAAATTATCATTAAAAATGCCATAAAACTATCCCCTATTTTGTAGACACTATAACTTTTACGCAAACCAATAAATAAACACTTATTGCTTTTTTTACCAAAAATATGTAGAAGAATACGTATCGGCCTAAACTGAGGAAAAAATAAGTTTTTTATATATTTTTTAGGGATATTTATTATAGCAAAAAGTAAAAAATAATGTGTTTTTTTTTCAAAATTGTTGCTATTGTTTTGTTTATAGCGCAAAAAATAAAAAACCGCAAAGGTGATCAAATACCACCAAAAGAAATCTCTATTTGTGTGAAAAAAAGGACGTCAATTTTGTTTGGGAGCCACTTTGCACGACCGCGCAATTGTCAGTTAAAGCGACACAGTGCCGAATCGCAAAAAGTGCTCTGGTCAGGAAGGGGGTAAATTCTTCCGGTGCTGAAGTGGTTAAAATGTCTATCCGTGTCCAAAAATCTGGGTAGAAAACAACTCAATTTTAAGTGGTTGATGCTTACAGTTAAAGAGCTCTCCATGCTCTGTGGTACGTTCATCAACATGAAAGTGTGTCAAGTATAAATAGAATAAAAAATCAACTCTATAATTGATATAAAATATGCTTAAATTAAATTCATGAATATAAGGTGCCTCCAAATTCATAAATCTACATATATATTTTTATAAAATGGGAAAAATTACTATCTAAATAGCATGCATCCAGTAAATACAACCTTGATGTAAATATATTAATATTCAGAGTGTGGAATAGTCCCGAAATTGATTAGATATTAAAATATAGAAGGAAGTCCCAAGAAACTTGGTGATCTTCAATCTGTGCAAAAAAACGTTTAAATGGTAATTGTCCTTCTCTCTATACTAGCATGTTTCCCATTTACCGTATATACTTGACTATAAGCTGACCCGAATATAAGTCGAGGCACCTAATTTTACAAAAAGAACTGGGAAAACGTATTGACTTGAGTATAAGCCTAGGGTGAGAAATGCGCAGCTACTGTAAGTGGAAAAGAGGGTCAACAATGCCCATTTGCAGCCTCGCTGTGCCCATTTTCAGCCATAGGTCCCCTGAACTTCAAACTCGGTAGTTAAGGGTTCCTAGGTGCCCCCTAGCTGCAGCCAATTTGGGGTCTCTGGACCCAAAGGGTCCCGAAATGATATTGCTGCAGATGGACACAGTTGACCAAATTTGGTATGGAAACCCATTGGCACTAGCACTACAACATATCCAAATATGGAGTTCCTAACACCAAAGTCGATTCGGAAAATGTCAAGCACTTTTTTGAAGCAGAGAATGACATTTTCCGAACCGACTTTGGGGCCCCGTATCTCGGGGCCACTTGGTGCTAGGAACCCCATCTTTGGATATGTAGTGCTAGTTCCACTGGGTTTGCATACCAGTACTCTGCTGCACAAAAGTGCTTAACTCAAGTATAAGCTGAGGGGGGCACTTTCAGCACACAAAAAATGTGTTGAAAAACTCAGCTTATACTCGAGTATATAAGGTAAGTTCAATAATCCTGGCTTCTCACCTGAAGGCTAGATTTATACTCTCATATAGATCAAGTACGCTTTCCCAACATGTCTCTCTTTAGTCCCGATATTGCTGAAGGTCTGCCCGTGTGTGTCGTCCTAGGCTGCTCCTCTCCGATTTACTCCCACGTTAGATCATAAATGTATAAAGGAATCTCTCATAGTGTAAGATCGTTATATATATTTTTTGAAAAATTTAATAGTAACACTTTAATTTAAATAAAGGATAAACCTCCCAATCTGGTAATCGTATATGCTGCAAAACTCCCGGTACGGCCGAGACACGGGGGTTGATGTCACCCAGCTCCTCCCAAAAATTATATTATTGCAAATAGACTATGCAACACGAAACTTCTCTTTTGTTAACCACTTGCCGATCTCCTAACTGTAAATGTACATCATTACTTTGACATTAAAGAGGAGGGCCCATCAAAAAAAAAAAAAATGAAAAGTCAGCAGCTACAAATACTGCAGCTGCTGACTTTTAAGAATCGGACACTTCCCTGTCCCAGGGTCCAGCGATGCGGGGGAACGGTACCCCCCCTCGTTCCCCACTCCGCTTGCGGCGCCGGCATCCTTACTGTGGGCACCCGGCTGTGGCTTCACAGCTGGGCACCCACTGCGCATGCGCGAGTGGCGCCGCACATCATGATTCGCCGCACAGTCATCTGGGACCTGTCACGTGTCCCAGATTACTGACTGCCGAGCGGAAGTGACATTTCTAGCCCGGGCTGAGGAAGAGGCAGATTTCGTGGGACCACCTAGCAACAGGGAGAAATAGGTAAGTGAATTTTTTTTTTTGGCAGATTTTATGTAGATGCACACAATGTTGTAATTTTGGTGGAAACACCACTTTAAACACTGGGGTTATGGCAGCAGCTAGCTGCCATAACCTAACCCGGTATAATTTTTTCAGGCGATCGGCTCTACTGCCCAGGCCAACTTTTAGCTTTCAGTGCTGTCACTTTGAATGACATTGCGCGGCCATGGAACGCTGTACCCAAGTGAAATTGTGTATTTTTTTTTTTTTTTTTACAGAAATGCCGCTTTCTTTTGATGATATTTAATCACCACAGGGTTTTTTGCTTTTTGCTAAAAGAAAAAACAAAAAAAAAAAAACGAAACTTTTGAAAAAGAAAAGGTTTTCTTAGTTTTTGAAAATTTTGTAAATGAGTAATTTTTCTCCTTCACTGATGTTTGCTGATGCGCATTGAGACGGCACTAATATGCATCACTGATGGGTTGGACTGATGAGTGGGCACTGAAAGGCAGCGCTGACTTGCATCACTGTTGAGCACAGATTGGCATCACTGTTGGGGCTGCATTAATAATCAGGCCCCCCGATTATCTGTACAGGTCTCCCCTGTGAGGAAATGCTGCGGATGCTCTTTACCAAGATCGGGGTAATGCCGTGTCCCAGTGACACCGCGTGATTGCCGCGCTGCACGCCGAGACTGGGGCGCCAGGAGTTAAGTCAAAATTACATTTTTTTTTGTTTTTTTTATCCTAGATCCCTCAATAAAAAGGCCCTATTGTGCTTATTTCTATTACAAGGGATGTTTACGTTCCTTGTAATAGGAATAAAAGTGATGATCAAAAAAAAAAATGAAAAGGGACAGCGTAAAAACAAGAAATAAAATAAATAAGAAAAAACAAAAAATGTATATAGCAAGTGGCAAAGCATCAAAATAAGATACATTTAGGTTATCAACCCCCACCCCAAATACAAAGCTGGGGGCAGTTTGACACTACTGTTCGTATAGTCCAATGGTCCAAACCTGGTGACATCCGAAACAGGCAAACATGTTGCACTTTACAATTCTGATCGCTGTATGGCCTCTGAGCCTCCTTCATTAATATGATGAGCAGTTTGTGGCATAGACATGGTAGTATCACCCTGTGTGAGAAGTTCGTGGGAAGGAGGACCCCATTGGTTCTGGTAATCACTGTACATGTTGAATTCCATCAGCTGGGTGCATGAGCCTGTTGGTGTAGACAAGACAGGAACCTTTTCAATCTTTTCAATCACCTCCACATCCCTATCCCCACAGCTCACTTCTTCTTGAGTCTGAAGCAACTGGCCAAGTTTGATCTGTCGAAACATGCATTTTGGTTACGTCTTCATTTCTTTTTTCTTCCTTGCACATTCATAGTACCAAACATTTTAGATCTTTTCTTGTACCACAAGGTAAAAAAAGCGCATAAAGTATTACACCATTTACTGAAAATTAAGTGGAAGAAAAGCCTAACTCTAACTTCTTCTACCCCCCCCCCCCTCTCTCTCTCTCTCTCTCTCTCTCTCTCTCTCTCTCTCTCTCCTACCTGTCCGTGCATACCCGGTTTAAAAAAGAAAAAAAAATATTTTTAATCATGTGATCCAGCAGCTTCAGCTCCTCTGACAGAGAGAGGCTGCTGCAGTACTGCACAGATAACCATGTGACCAGATTAGTACTAGGGAAGTGTACAGGGTATGCAGGATAGGTGGGAGGAGGGGTGAGGGAACATTTTTAAGAACTGGAGTTTGGGCTTTACTATCTGTTTATATAATACAATAAAACATTAACTGTTTGCAGTGTTTTACAGTATTCGTTCTAGTGATTCTATATTCATTAAACTGGACATATCAAATACCTACTGGATGCCCCTTATGCCTAGTACACACGAGCGGACTTTCCCGTGGGAATGTCCGGCGGACAATCCGCCCGTGTGTGGGCGCCGGCAGACTTTTTGGCGCCAAAAGTCGGCGGACTAAGTTTTAAGTTTTGTTTTAAAATTGTCCGCTGGACTCGGCAGTCCGGCGGACAATCCCGCGGTTAGTATGCTAGTCCGCCGGACTTTTGGAAATGAACGGACTTGCCGATCATCGGAAAGTCTGTTCATTTAGAACGTGACTTCAGTTAGATGGGGCTAGCGAAGGCAGTGAATGCCGCCGCGCTAGCCCCGTCACATGGCATAGATTTAAAGGGAATCCCCATGCTGAAAAAACGGCGTGGGGGTCCCCCCAAATCTATCTCAGACCCTTATCCGAGCATGCAGCCCGGCCGGCCAGGCCGCGTGCCCTCAACATGGGGGGTGCCCTGGGGAAAGGGGGGCCGTGCATTCCCCCCCCACCCCAAAGCACCTTGTCCCCATGTTGATGAGGACAAGGGCCTCTTCCCGACAACCCTGGCCGTTGGTTGTCGGGGTCTGCGGGCGGGGGGCTTATCGGAATCCGGGAGCCCCCTTTAATAAGGGGGCCCCCAGATCCCGGCCCCCCACCCTATGTGAATGAGTATGGGAAACGATGTACCCCTACCCATTCACCTAAGGTGTAAATAAAAAAAAAAAAACACACAATTTTTAAAAAATATTTTATTGCACTGCTCCGGGGGTCTTCTTCCGTCTTGCGGGGGTCTTCTCGCCGGACTCCTCCGCTATTTTACCTAGCTCTTTTACCGAGCGGAGGAGCCCGGCTTCCTTCTTCGTCGTCGCCATCGCCTGGGAGTCTCGATCAGCCTCCGACAACCAACGGCCAGGGTTGTCGGGAAGAGGCCCTTGTCCTCATCAACATGGGGACAAGATGCTTTGGGGTGGGGGGGCTGCACGGCCCCCCTTTCCCCAGGGCACCCCCCATGTTGAGGGAGCACGCGGCCTTGTACGGCTCAGGAGGGGGGGGGGCGCTCGCTAGTCCCCACCCCTTTCCTGGCCAGCCGGGCTGCGTGCTCGGATAAGGGTCTGAGATGGATTTGGGGGGAACCCCCACGCCGTTTTTCCGGCGTGGGGATTCCCTTTAAATCCATACCAGGTGACGGGGCTAGCGTCGCGGCATTCACTGCCTTCGCTAGCCCCGTCTACCTGCAGTTACGTTCTAAATGAATGGACTGCTCCGTGTGTGGGCAAGTCCGTTCATTTTCAAAAGTCCCGCAGACTTTTTCCCGCGGATTGTCTGCCGGAGAAGTCTAGGACTAGGTCCGGAGGACAATCCCGCCCGAAAGTCTGAGCGTGTGTACGGGGCATTATTCAGAATATTTGGTCTTCTGCAAACATTCCATATACAGCAGGGCTCAAAATTTCAAGTCCTGTGCTACTAGCCAGGTCTCAAGGGTTACTCGCCACCAATTGCCCCACCCAACCCTTACCCTGCCCCGCCCCTAATCACGCTATCAAAAATTATTAACTTTATCAGTTCCCCTCAGCAGTGCCTCAACAGTGCCCATCTGCAGGCTCACAGTGCCCATCAATGCCCATCATTGCAGCCTCACCGTGCCCACATTGCAGCCTTACCGTGCCTCACATTGCAGCTTCACCGTGCCCCACATTGCAGCTTCACTGTGCCCCACATTGCAGCCTCACCGTGCCCCACATTGCAGCCTCACCGTGCCCCACATTGCAGCCTCACCATGCCCCAAATTGCAGCCTCACCGTGACTGCAGCCTCACCGTGCCCCACATTGCAGCCTAACATTGCAGCCTCACCGTGCCCCACATTGCAGCCTCACACATTGCAGCCTCACCGTGCCCCCATTTGCAGCCTCACCGTGCCCCCATTGCAGCCTCACAGTGCCCCCATATTTTGATTAGATGGATTAGAAAACATGTGCTAAAGGAGCTGGTTGGTTAAAGTTTTCCCCACATTTCAGCCTCACCGTGCCCCCATTTCACAAAAAAAGATTTATACACAGGCGAGTATTTTCTTTCAGGGGGGGGAGATGTGCCCCCATTTGCAGCCTTACAGTGCCCCCATTTACAGCCTCACCGTGCCCCAAATATCAGCATCACTGATTGCAGCCTTGCCAGGGCGGAGGAAGTGAGAGGGCGGCTGGATCATGTCAGTTAGAGGAGAGCCGCGGGATCGCCGAGCGGTAATACACGCTGTCTCCGCTCACAGCTCCGCTCACAGCTGTCTCCGCTCACTCTCACAGCCCCGCCTCCTCCTAACCCCGCGCCTGATAGACAGAATGCATCCCCGCATTGGACCCGTGTTCTGTCTATTTAGGCGCGGGTTTAGGAGGAGGCGGGGCTGTGTGAGAGTGAGCGGAGACAGCTGTGAACAATGCTCTCCTCTAACTCCATGGCACTATTCCACAGGGAGAACAGCTCCCAGTCAAATCCGCCCGCCGGCGGTGCTCGCCCCCCCCCCCCAATCCCAGGCAGCCCAGCTCCTCGCCAGCCCTCATTTTCTGCTCGCAAAATGCGAGTAGGCGAGCAGAAAATTTGAGGGCTGATATACAGTATCTTATATGTGCTCTCTATAGGCAGCTACAGTAATGCACTGCTAACCATCATGTCAGGGTGAGAAGTGTAGTCTACAAATTTTGTGAAATTATCGACTTCCGAGATAAAAATGTGTTAATTCTTACATATTTTGATTAGATGGATTAGAAAACATGTGCTAAAGGAGCTGGTTGGTTAAAGTTTTCAAGATATTTCACAAAAAGGATTTATACACAGGCGAGTATTTTCTTTCAGGGGAGGGAGATGTCAGATAATCATGATGCCTCGTAACTTCTGCGCAAAGTACGGTAGAACAATGAAAATGGTACCACATGGAAGTGTATAAATTTATCTTCACTTGGAGGATAAAGATTATTACTTAACTGTATTTATTGTTATTCCATTGCAAGGTACATTTCTCTTGGTCAGATATACGCATCATACAGTTACATCTGGTGGCTTGTGAAAGTGTCATTGCTTAACATTTCCAAGGAACAGTTGCATGATATTTTCCCTCAAAAGCCAAGATCGTTTTAACAATGTAGATACCTTCTGCTACATTTGTTGCCAGGTTACATTTGCATCTCAAAAGTGCCGTATGACGGCAGTGGTAAAAAAAGGCATATCACCTTTGTTTTGGGTGCAAAATAGGGGATCAGGACAAGAGTTGGGCCCCTCATTGTTGCATTACATGTGCAATTTATCTGAATCATTAATACTAATACTATAATAATTTTACTGTTTATACAGGGACTTGTGACTTAAAGGTAAACCACCCTACCCCGACCCCCCCCCCTCCCCACCACCACCTTGAACTAATCTCTACCCCACAAATTTAACAAATCAATGTGATAGTCTTCACTAGCTAGACAGGGTATGTTCTTGCATAATGAGTGCGACTGGGATCCAGGAACTTCTTGATGCTCAGAAATCAATAAATGATTAGTAAAGATACCTTCAGCTAACAATATCCAGTCAGGCTCCAGAGCAAATTTTTTTTATTTTTTGCATACATGTAAAAATCTTAATTTTTGGCAATAAAATAGACCCCCAGAACATTATATATTTTCCAAAAGCAGGGGCCCTGTAGAATAAAAAGTTGATAGTTGCAAATTTTTGTTTCTTGTGATATTTGCGCAACTGTTTGTTAAACGCAAATTTTCAGGAAAAAAATCTAATAAAATTAATTTTAATGCAAAACCACACCATATAATACTGATTTTTGGGTAAAATATAAAAGATAAGGTTGCAGTGAGTAAATAGATACATGCGCCTGTGATATCGGCAAAAACAATAGTGCCCAAAGATCCCAAAAGTAACTAGATAACTAGTAGCTCTTGTGCTAGAATTTTTGTTCTCACTCTGACGTTGGCGGCGATATGTCACACATAGGGTGCGACTGTGGTTTACATGCGCGTACACGCCCTGGACTCGCGTTCGCGCAGGTGTGCAGGGTTACAGGAGTTTTCCTAAAAAAAAAAATGGTTATTTTCATTTCTTTTTTTTTTTCGTTTATTTTTATTTATTTTTTTACTTGATTTGTCAGGGGTCTCCCAACTTTTTGAACAAAGGACCACTTTACTGTGCTTCAGAACTTGGGGGGGGGGGGGGGGTCCAGACCACAGCCAGTTGGAGTTGAAAATGTCCCAGCATCCGTGAAAGTAAACAATGTACCATCTTTGGTATTATGGGAATTATTAGTGCCCCAACATTGGTGTTAGGGGAGCAATAGCTCTGTATCATTGATGTCAGTGGGAGGAATAGTGCCCCATCATTGCTGTCAGTGGAGAGAATAGTGCCCCATCGTTGGTGTCTGTGAGAGGAATAGTCCTTAATTGTTGATGTCAGTGCAGGAATTGTGTTCCTATTGGTGTCAGTGGGAGGAATAGTGCCCCAAGGGACGGATAAAGGTATGCCAAGGGCCCCAGTTTAGAGACCACTGCCCTATGTAATGGTCTTAGGCAGGTGACAGGTACTCTTTTATGGAGACAGGGGTCTAATAGACCCCAATGTCTCCCCTGCCCTTCCCACCATCTAACCAAGCACGGATTGGCTTGGTTAGACGTGTGTACTGGCCAGGAAAGGGTGCATCTGAAACTGACATCACTTCCAGTTTCACTATTTGCAAGTGATATTGCAGTATGGATTTGCCTTGGTCCCACTGCAATCTCTCTCCCCCAGCTGCCGATTTGTGTTCCTGGGCTCCTGTGAGCAGGGGACAGCCCAGGAACCACGGGAGGAGAGGGGAGGAACCATGCTGCCGACTGTGTGTGAAAGTGATTGGCAGCTATGGAGCTGTTGCACCATTTTTTTACTTTGAAGCCAGTCGCAGGCTGAACAAAACACACAGGCTGATGGCTGCTGCAGCCATCAGCTTGTGATTAAAGGGTCACTCTTTGGACATACATGGTACGCCCAAGGAGCTGAATTGGATATGGCATGTTTGGGTATATTGATATTTGAAAAAGATAACATTATATCATGATTAGACAAATGTATATTGGAGTTTCTCTAAAAGAAATGAGTCAGAATGTGGAAAGATTAAAGCTCCAAAAATGGTTTATACAGAATGAACTCAGAATAGGTAGAGACATTTTTAATGGATTTTACTATATATACATCCATGGGCGTCCGCAGGTAGGGGCAAGGGGGGTCAAGTGCCCCCCCATGGAATCGGGGATCGGATCTTAAATTCAGCACAGTTGTGTCTCTGTCGAGGTGCCGCACCCGGGTGCCACCCACCAGTGGGGTGACACCATTAAGGTGCTGTCAAGTGTAGTGTGACTTTGGGCTCTTTTCCCTGCTCAGTCCAGCAGAGAACTTGGCGGTGCTGTGACGGAAGAATGGCGAGCTGCGGGCTATCAGAGGTTTCCCCCGCTCGCCCCACCCATTCTTCTGTCAGGGAGAAGAGACGGCGGCTCTCACCAGGTTCCCCACCCAGCTTCCTGCCCTGCTCCATTCCTTCCCTATTGGCCATAACCGAGGGCCAATCAAAGGCGACTAGGAGAGGCAAGCTTCATGGGACAGGTAGTCCCAAAAGATTGGCGGCTCCATTTTCCACAGGGAGGAGGCTACAGCTTGATCAAGAGAGAGATTGAGAGACTGCAGCCTGGAAAGAAGCTGAGGGAGAGAGTGCTACAGGACGAGGAGTGTGCTGGGCGGAAGCCAGAGAGAGAGCCTGCCAGGGCCACAAAAGAGAGTCATGCTGTCCAGCACCACCAGAAAGAGACACACTGGCCAGCACCACCAGAGAGAGAAAGACTGAGCCACTACCAGGGTACAGACATGCTACACTACTGACCAGTGTCGCCCCCTGGGAACCCAGAGTGAACGATCGTCCAGCCGGAGTGATCACTGCTGTAGTTTTGCTGGGTCTGGTAAGAGAGCCTGTTGGCCATTACCCATTACTTATCCTAGGGACTGTAATACGTCTGCAGACTCTGACCATAATAATGTGATAATGACATTGTCGAAAAGGGGCGGTGCATGGGTGACCCTAAAATTATGCCCCCCCCTGAAAAAAGTTCTGCGGACGCCCATGTATACATCGGAGATGTCAGTATGAACATGGGCCCGATTAGACTAGAGCCGCTTACAGCTGTAAGAACTCCATATTGCTAATGCATCTAAATATGATGACCAATGATTTAGGACAAAGGTCATTTATTCAGTGTGATGTACCTTTGTACCGGCCTCTTCGTTGATCCTGCTGAGGTGACTGTGTTGTGGGTTGGGGATTTTTGGAAAATACCAGTTCTTTGTTCTGTAAAGCAATACAACACAGGGCATATTTTAATAAACATGCATTCTATATATACCATTGTGTTTCGTTCTTTAGGATATATACAGTCAAATAAGCTCAACTAGTTATTTTTATTGCCTGAAGAAGTGCTGCTAAGCATCAAGTAGCATTTTAATTCTCCACCCCTGGAGGTTTACCTCCATAGTAGGGTAGACCTGTTGATTTAAAGCATGATGGCACCTTCAGTACATTTTAGAGTATAGGCAGCAAACTGGCAGAGGTTGTAATTGTTAACACTCTAATAATAATAGTAATGTGGCTAAGAGGATCACTTTAATTGTATTGATTCTGCTAATCCAATATTCATGATGCTGTTGTCCTGTCTTTAGAAACCCATCCAACCATCTAAATAATAGTATTTTTGTCACAATCCTCCGCCATCCGGAGCTATTTAGCGGCCAAAAAAGCCCCATCCACCCAAGGACACCTGCAGGGCCCCCTGTCCTACCTTGCCAGAGCACTATTTGGGGGAAAAAGTCGCGCAGCGCGGGATACTGACTCGTTAGAGTCTCACCTCACGAGGGTCCCGACGCCATCTTGCGGCCTACGGGCCTGACAGCCACCGCGATCCCCGGCCTCGCCTGACCTATCCTGGCTGCACATCACGAGCACCATCAGCAGCAGCTGCAGCGGCCGCCTGAAGGGGAGAACATACCTCCTGAAGCTGCCCCCAGCGGGCCCCTCCATCCGGCAATTCGGCGGTGTCTCCCGGACCGGAAGGCCCAGGCACCTGTGGACCCAGGGACGCAGTGAGTACAGGCCGGCGGCCTCCAAATATATACATAGGCACCCCAGAAACCGCCATCAACGGCCCCCCCACCGGACTGTATAGACGAGGGAAATAACAGGCCCACATAGGGAGGCATACAAGCGGCGGCCGGCAGTACTAAGAGAGCCCCCGGCTCCGGCCTACCCCCCGGCGGCCATCTTGCTACTCCCATTACACCTTACCTCTCCATCCACCGACCTAAACGGGGCACACCAGCCACTACAACTAACCCACTGTGCCCTGGTCAATAAGGTGCCCTCCAAGAAGCGGACAACGGTGGCAGAAGGCTGGTATACATAGACAGCTGCCCGGTATCTCCTGAAACACCGCAGCCATCTTGGTACCCCCCCATACACCTAATTTGGCCAGTTTACTGCAGCATCTTGAAGTATAGCAGAGACTGCCTAATCTCAGTGCGGATCTACCCTTACTACCTTTCATCCCTGCATGTTATCTGGTGGAAGCAAATATACATGGGACGTGGGCTCACGGTCCTGTGATTCTCATACTGTAGCGCACATATGCCACTAACTTAATGTGACTGTGGGGCGCTCCGCCAGACATCCAGCGTTAAGCTCCAAATATGCCAGCAAAGACACCCAAAACCCGTTCTATAATTGCAAAGAAATCCAGCAAGGGCTCATCAATAAATCAGGCTGTTACTGGCTCCATACAGAAATTCCTTGCCACTAGCAGAACAGGCTCAGGGGCAGGCAGCTCCCAAGCCAGATCCTCGAGACGCAGCGCATCCCCGGCTTCATTAGCTGCCTCCGTGAGAGAAAGCTCACCAGCATCATCCTACTGCTCGGACCTAATGGAAGACCCAGGGTCCCCTACGGGTTCCGAAATGTCCTCCCTAATGAGCGGTATTAAAAAAGAACTTGCCGGCATGTTCCACGGTTTAGAAAAATCAATTAAAAAAGAAATTAATGGGGTAAGGGCGGACATGGCACACATCTTAGACAGAGTCGAAGAAACAGAACAGAGGCAGAACTCACACGCAACGGCCATAAAAGAGCTGCAGGATACGGTCACACAACTAGCCTTTGCCCACCGTGCCTCGCTATACAAACTCGAAGACCTCGAGAACAGAAATCGCAGGAACAACCTGCGCATTAGAGGTCTCCCTGAGGCAACCGGCGACAATGACCTAGAACCGTCAATTCGTGGGGTCTTCAACACAATATTGGGAAAACCTCCCACTGACCCGTTGCAATTTGACCGAGTTCACCGGGCGCTTAGACCTCGCAGCACCAATTCTGAACAACCCAGAGATGTCATATGCCGCCTTCACTATTTCTCAGACAAAAACGCCATTTCAGCCAAATTGAGGAACACCCCCAATATTGACTTTCACGGAGCGATCCTAAACATCTTCTCCGATTTATCCAAAGAAACCCTGGACCGACGCAGAGCACTTAAGCCACTTCTGGAACACCTACGCTCTAACGGGATCATTTACAGATGGGGTTTCCCGGCGTGCCTTATCGCCACCAAAAATGGTCGCTCACAAACCCTCAGATTCCCAGAGGAACTGCCACAATTCTTGAAAGACCTCAACCTACCTCCAGTAGATTTGCCCGGATGGCATGACCCAGTCCCAAAATTTTCACACATTCAGGACGCCCAGTGGCAAAACTCGCCCACAAAGAATAGGCGCTCATCTGCGCAGGGCTCTGCACAGAAGCACAGCTAAGAAAAAGGGCCGACTAGCCAAAAGGCTACACTTGCTGATTCCGCTTACTACTTACTCCATTTTTGTTTTTCGCGATTTCTCTCTATGTTTAACTGGTTGCAGGGTCTGGTACTCCAAGAAGCACTTACAAGATGGGATGTACACTGGCAATGAATAGGTTCCTACTCTTGACTACTCATTTGGACAAGATCCACTCTTTGGTGACTTGCCAGGAACACAGCGGACAGCCCCACATGAGAACTTCGTACAGTTGGTTGAGTACCCCTGCCTGTTGTAATGTTGCATAATTGTTGTCTCATCAGTTAAAGTTTTCTGATCAAATGGGTTTGATTAATATTCATTTTTTTTTTTTTTTTTTTGGAGCAAAATGTTTACACCTATATCACTTGCAATATAGCTGGATGCGGGCGGAGCGCACTGCTCCCACGTACCTTTTATACGGTACGCCCCCCCGCCCACACCTTCTCCTGGGGTGGGTGAGAATGGGCAGCCCCCGAGTTTTTCGGTCCAGGCCCACTTTGGGGCCATGGACGGAGGCCCGCTCTCTCTCTCCCCACAGGGATCACCGCAGGACTCTGCGTGACAGGTTAAGATTTCCCAAATGTGTCCATTTGGACGTTTTCGTTGTTTTTGTAAAATTGTCTGTTTCTCCTTTCTCTCTTTTCTTTTTTCCCACTCGCACTATCACCCTTCTCCTCACCTCCCCCCCCCCCCCCCCCCCCCCCCCCCCAGTGGTTGGCATGCATGGTCTTTTAAGCTTGAGGGGTGCGTCCTACCGATATAATGGCCACAATTAAAATCACCTCCTACAACGTCAGGGGATTGAATGTTGCAGCCAAAAGGCATCAGATAACCCATGAGCTACGTAAATCAGCCACCTCAGTTGCATTCCTTCAGGAAACACATCTGACCCACAACACACAGGTCAAACTGACCTCGCCTTATTTCCCTCAGTGGTATTATAGTCTTTCAGACACAAACAAAGCAAAAGGTGTGGCCATAGGCTTTGGTAGAGACGCACCCTTTCGGCTAGTAACAATGAGCGCGGATGACCATGGTCGCTTTCTTTTTTTGAAGGGCTATCTGGGCAACACCCATTGCACATTGGCAAATATTTACTCTCCGAACCACAACCAACCCGCCTTCTTTTCCCAAATCCTAACGAAATTGTCTGAGTTTGCAGAGGGCCTAGTGATATTAGCGGGGGATATAAATATGCCCTTAGATCCCGTACTGGACACTTCCCAGGGGCGCTCCTACATACCCTTTAAACGTCTAGCCTATGTTAAAAAAAGACTCACAGAGCGACAATTAGTTGACGCTTGGTGTTTACTTCATCCCAAGGACAAAGATTTCTCTCATTTCTCAAAAACGCACCAATCTTATTCCCGCATTGATAATATTTTTATAGACCATTACCATCTCCCACAACTACAAACCGCGAATATAGGCACCGCAACGTTGTCAGACCACGCACCTGTCTCGATTTCTTTGAGCATGCCCTCTCTGGCTCGCCGCTCCTATAACTGGAAACTTAATGATTCCCTTCTATCCAATGAAGCTGAAGTAGCAATGATATCAACACAGATATCGCAATATTTCAATGAAAATAAGCCCTCGGAGACCTCACCAGCTATAGTTTGGGAAGCCCACAAGGCTACCATGAGAGGTCGGCTAATCGAACTAGGGGCGAGGAAAAAGAGAGAGCATGGTCAACAACTCAAACGGGTCCTGCAGGAAATAACAGACCTTGACAAACAACACAAACTCTCCTTACACACAGCACACCTAGAAGCTCTTACGCTGAAACGGGAAGAATTGAAAAATCTCCTGAATGTAGACACCACTAGAAAATTTCAACAATACTCGCAAAAACTATACGAGTGGGGGAACAAACCGGGTAGACAGCTAGCGAGATCACTTAAAGAAAAACAGACTAGGTCATTCATACCAAAAATAAAACTACCTAATGGGAATTTAGTGCACGCGACTCCACATATAGCGAAGGCCTTCAGGGAATACTATGCGGAACTATACAATGTTCAATGCGACTCACCGTCCCTGACTACAAAAGAAAGGCGGCGGCGCATGCTCTTATATCTAAAAGGAGCTAATTTGCCAAAACTGGCTCCCCGGGCCCTCAAGGAACTGGAGTCTGATTTCTCTGTTGAGGAATTCCAGGCGGCCTTAAAATCATCCCCGACAGGTAAAGCCCCAGGTCCGGACGGATACACCATCCTTTACTACAAAAAATTCAGCGATGTTCTATTACCCCGCCTTACGGCCTACGCCAACTCTATCTCGCAGTCCTCAGGACTTCGCCCAGAATCCCTTACAGCTCACATTACGGTCATCCCCAAACCGGGAAAGGACCCTACCCAATGTAGCAGCTACAGGCCGATCTCCCTGTTAAATGTCGACATCAAATTATACTCTAAAGTAATGGCCAATAGACTACTCCCCCTTATTCCCAGCTGGGTCTCCACAGACCAGACGGGCTTCATGCCGCATAGAGAAGCCAAAGACAATTCCCTTCGTGCAATATCGCTAATACAATATGCACAAAGGTCGGCCCAGTCCACCCTACTTATATCTACTGACGCTGAAAAAGCGTTCGATAGGGTGGACTGGGACTACCTGAAAATGACCCTACGCCATTTTGGGCTGGGGCCCAAAATGTTCCATTGCATTACCTCTCTATACTCCTGTCCCACAGCCCAAATTTGAATAAATGGTACACTTAGTGACTCATTCCAACTGTTTAATGGGACTAGACAGGGTTGCCCCCTCTCACCCCTCCTATTCGCCCTTACCCTTGAACCTTTCCTAGCAACCGTGAGACGGGATGTTAACATACACGGGATCCAGGTAGGAAATAAAACTCACAAATACGCGGCCTACGCCGACGATATTTTATTTTTCACACAACAACCCCATATCTCACTCCCCAACCTAATGAAGGCCTTCTCTACCTATCAGACAATATCTAACTTTAAAATAAACTTATCGAAGTCAGAGATTTTAAATATTAACCTACCGAGCAGGGAGGCAGAACGAATAAAACCCCTCTTCCCTTTTAGATGGGTGCACCGTAGCATGAAGTACCTGGGGGTATTTCTCACGCCTAATATCCATTCCCTCTTTAAACATAATTATGTCCCTCTATTGAATAACATCAGAAAAGACCTCACAAAATGGAAAACGCTTGCACATACATGGCTGGGTAGAGTGAACATAGTAAAGATGAACATCCTGCCTAGAGTGCTATTCTACTTCCAAATGCTCCCAATGGGTGTGCCCATAGGGTTCTTCACTTTACTGCAGACCATGGTCTCCCGCTTTATCTGGAGGAACAGCCACCCCAGAGTATCCAGGGATGTACTTTTTCGTTCCAAGGGCTCTGGGGGACTGGCCCTCCCAAATTTTAAGGCGTACTATACCGCTGTGGTCCTGTCTAGGATCTCAGAGTGGAGATATGCAGCCAATTCTAAATTATGGGTAAGTCTAGAAAATGCCCTAAGTAACGCAGACCTTGCGGTCACTCCATGGCTCCCACGCCCCTATAGGCACCTCGCTACAACTACCTCCTCATTAACCACTTCCACCTTGGACATCTGGGACTCTCTGCATAGGAAGTTTTCATGGTCATACACATCACCCTTGCTGCCGCTCCTAGGCAATGCCTACTTCCCCCCCGGGCAACTAGATCCAGGCTTCAAGACTTGGTCCCCAAATAGACCTCTCCTACTCCATCATATTCTCCAAGCCAACACTCTCAAACCCTTAAGGGAGATTCTTGGTCCCAAACCACTAGTGCTCCTTGACAAATGGAGGTTCAACCAACTACGACATTTCCTAGGTTCTCTTCAGCAGCCACTGAGGGGGTTACAAGACTTGAACGGCATTGAGGAAATACTTTATCCAGCAGACCCACCTGAACACTGTATTTCACTTTTTTATAAAGCAATCATCAAGCTACAGGATGATAAATACCCTTCCTATCTTGCCAAGTGGGAGGCAGATCTGGACTCCTGCCTCTCAGACAACCAAAAGGACAAAGTCCTGATGTTGGCACACACCTCCTCAATAGCGTCAAAAATGACCGAGGTAAATTACAAATTGTTAACTAGATGGCACTATACCCCATCAAAGCTCCATCAGATGTTCCCCGCCAATTCCCCGTTGTGTTGGAGGAATTGTGGGAGCAAAGCAACCCATGCACACATATGGTGGTCGTGCCCACTCATTCGCCCCTTCTGGGCCAAGGTCATCCAAAGTATACACCAGATCTCCAATGTCAATCTCCCCTCCGAACCATGGACCATCCTCTTCCACGCAACCAAGGAACCAATTGGAAAATACAAACGCTCTATAGTTCCTCACCTACTCAACACAGCCAAGGCATTAATACCTGCCCTATGGGGCCAGTCTGAGGCCCCAACAATGAAAAAGTGGTTTCAAAAAATATCCGAAGTTGCCCTTATGGAAGACATCACACACCACGACAGGAACACCTCGGATCGCCACACCCTGACTTGGTCCCAATGGACGGACTTTAAGACCACTACTGCCTATAAGGAGATAATTACTCAATGAGCGATGGGTCCGAGTTCATACATGAGGCCGGGCCTCGTTTACCCTAAGCGGCCTTTTGAGACCACTGCTTAAATGTTTGCATACCCCTTTTTCTTGAGATAGCACACTT
The DNA here is from genome assembly GCA_028564925.1 of Lithobates sylvaticus. Classification (NCBI taxonomy): domain Eukaryota; kingdom Metazoa; phylum Chordata; class Amphibia; order Anura; family Ranidae; genus Lithobates; species Lithobates sylvaticus. Next base: position 105,046,391 of record CM053026.1, on the reverse strand, counting down.
TAAGACTTATTGTATGAAGGTATCATGCATGCATGCCGGCCACCCCCCCCCCTCTTCTCCCCTCTTCTTCTTCCTTCACTTTCTACTCCAATCTCTTTACCCCCTCCCCCTGTTTTTTCTAAACACTAGAATACATATGCATAGACTATGCACTTTTTATTTTTATTTTTTTTATTTCACCTTGTTTGATTATTGACCACCATTACGGTTGTAATGTTCAAGTGTTTGTGTATTTGCCTGTTGGACTAGAGGTACATGGAGATAAATTCTCTCCAAAAGTTTACAATAGAGCTAGTAGTGGCCGTTTTAAGCTTTGAACACTGTCTGAAATCACTCACGCTCTAAACGCAAAAGTTGCATGGTCTGTTTTGAAGGTTCATATTATTTGTATGTCTTGTATTCCCTCAATAAACATTTATTAAACAAAAAAAATAGTATTTTTGTCCACATGTGATCTTAATTAGGGCTAAATTAGATGCTCATATGAAGGAACAGAAAGAAGTATGTAACATATATAAAGACTGAAAAATTGTTGACAGCATGTTCATTTATTGAGTGGTATCTCAGAGGCAGCAAGTGTCTTAGGGAATTGGATTGCTTGATCTTGGAGATAGGGAAAGGGACATATGGAAAGAAAGAACAGGGGGGTTTAGGAGAGTTTATGAGCCGCCTGGTTGTGCTGTATGCATTTAATAAAATCGCTCAAATATTCCATTTTGGAATTGTTACCATTACAGAAATAGAAGCTAGAACTATAGCTAGCAAATGAAAAATAATTATTTACCATAAAGGGGGCGTCAGGAGATTTACATTTTACATTAGCTTTTTGATGCAGATAAGCTAAAATGGAACTGGCCATTACTGAATCATAGTGAAGACAGTTCAATATTAGAATGCTAGTCTGGTTTGCAAAGGCTGGTTTGTGTTAATTAACCTAAAAGTGTGGCGAATGGTCAATTTGTAGGTCACCGGTTACCTATTTTATTTGGAACGTGGTGTTGAACAATCCTATGTAATCAGAATTTGTTTGAGACAAGTGTAACACAGCAGACAATTATGTAGCAAATGTTCACTAAAGATAGAGTGTAACATCTGAAAAGTATATTTTTAAAACAATAAACTTAAATTGTATTATAGACACTGCCAAAATTAGGTGGTATGGTCTTTGGTATGACTATTTATGCCAGCAATGAGTGGCTTCAATCAAGAGGCAAGGTAGAAGCAGCATACAGTGCCTTTAAAAAGTATTCATACCCCTTGATATTTTCCACATTTTGTCATGTTACAACCAAAAACGTAAATGTATTTTATTGGGATTTTATGCGATGGACCAACACAAAGTAGCACATAATTGTGAAGTGGAAGGAAATCGATAAATGGTTTTACTTTGTCATTACTTTGTAGAACCACCTTTCCCTGCAATTACAACTGCAAATCTTTTTGGGTATGTCTTTACCACTAGTGAGTGAAATTTTTGCCCATTCTTCTTTGCAAAATAGCTCAAGCTCTGTCAGATTGGATGGAGAACATCTGTAAACAGTAATTTTCAAGTCTTGCCACCGATTCTCAATCGGATTTAGGTCTGGACTTTGACTGGGCCATTCTAACGCATGAATATGCTTTGATCTAAACCAGGGGTGTCAAACTCAATTTCATTGTGGGCCGCATCAGCATTCTTTTTATGGCTTTCTTTGAACAATGGCTTTCTTCTTGCCACTCTTCCATAATGGCCATATTTGTGAAGTGCACGACTAATAGACAGATTCTCCCACCTGTGCTGTCGATTTCTGCAGCTCATCCAGAGTTACTATGGGCCTTTTGGCTGCTTTGATTAAGGCTCTCCTTGCCTGGCCTGCTGTCAGTTTAGGTGGCCACCATGTAAGTTTGCAGTTGTGCCATACTCTTTCCATTTTCAGATGATGGATTGAACAGTGCTCCTTGAGATGTTCAATGGTTGGAATGTTTTTTTTTTGTCTGGTGTGTTCCTTGGCCTTCATGATGCTGTTTGTTCACTAACGTTCTCTAAACAAACCTCTGAGGGCTTCCCAGAACAGCTGTATTTATACTGAGATTAAATTACACACAGGTGGACTCTATTTACTAATTAGGTGACTTCTGAAGGCATTGGTTCTACTAGATTTTAGTTCGGGGTATCGGAGTAAAGAGGGCTGAATACAAATGCACGCCACACTTTTCAGATATTTATTTGCAAAAAAAACTATTGAAAACCATTTATCATTTTCCTTCCACTTCACAATTATGCGCCACTTGAAATTTTTAATTTTGTCACAAAAAACGGAAATTAATTTTAAGGGGTATGAATACTTTTTCAAGGCACTGTAATTGTCATGAGTATAATTTACTGTTACACTATGGCAGGTGCATTTGTCACCCTTTACGCAGAAAGTACATTGTACTGGTGGTATTTATAGTTTGTCTTGCAAAAGCCTGAGTTCCCCGTGGAACCAATTGATTTTTCCTTTGTCACTGCAATATACTGTGTTTGGCCTTGTCCATGTGATTTGCTGCTGTATGACGCTCTACTTTCCTTGACCTCATGGTGGTCAGCAGACAGATATTCAGAGGTCATATGTGATTTTCTCTTCTCTCAATCTTGCCTTAACCAGACCTTCATGGCAAAAGGACAGCTTTGCAGCATTGCAACCCTCCCCTCTGCATACTGGAAAATCCATTTTTTTCATATAAAGAAAACAGTGCAACTGACATCAAATACTTCTTTACACATATATCAGTAGACCGTATGCTTACCTAAGCAAGGCAGATGACAAGATACTCTTTTTGATGGTGGTAATTAAGACAAGACTGGGCTACCAGGGCCAGCATGCTCCTATAAATACAGATCTACCACTGTACTGCACAGTGCACCAATATCGGCAGACATAGAAGCAAAAAAGAGATGGCCATACGCTGCTTGAGCTTCAGGGAGATTTGTAATAGGGAATGGCGAAAGGTTCGGGCCGAGCATAAGTTCGGGCCGAACTTTGGTTGTTCGGATGTTCTGCGAACACTGAACAATATGCAGTGTTCGGGGAAAATTTGAAAGCTGCCGGAACACCGTTAAAGTCTATGGGACACTAACATGAAAAATCAAAAGTGTTAATTTTAAAGGTTTATACGCAAGTTATTGTCAGAAAAAGTGTTTGAGGACCTGGCTCCTGCCCCAGGGGACATGTATCAATGATTTTTTTTTTAAATGGCCGTTTTTTCGGGAGCAGTGATTTTTTTGCCTAAAGTGAAACAATAAAAATGAAATATTCCTTTCCTGGGGGGTGTCTATAGTATGCCTGTAAAGTGGCACATTTTTCCCATGTTTAGAACAGTACCACAGCAAAATTACATTTCTAAAGGAAAAAATTGTCATTTAAAACTGATAGTGGCTATAATGAATTGTCGGTTCTCGGCAATATGGATAAAACTCATTGAAAAAAAGAGCATGGGATCACCCCCCCCCCCCCCCCCGTCAATTACCAGGCACTTTGGGTTTGGTATGAATATTAAGGGGGACCCCAAACCAAAATTTAAAAAAATTGCGTGGGGGTCCCCTTAAAATCCATACCAGGCCCTTCGGGTCTGATATGGAAAATAAGGGGAACCCTGCGCCCCATAAAAAATATTAATAATAAATAAATAAAATAAAAAAAAAATGGCGTAGGGGTCCCCCCAAAAGCCATACCAGACCTTATCCGAGCATGCAACCTGGCAGGCCGCAGGAAAAGAGGGGGACGAGAGAGCGGGCCCCCCCCTCCTGAACTGTACCAGGCCACATGTCCTCAACATGGGGAGGGTGCTTTGGGGCCCTTGTCCCCATGTCCCCCCCAAAGCACCTTGTTCCCATGTTTATGGGGACAAGGGCCTCATCCCCACAGCCCTTGCCCGGCGGTGGTGGGGGGCTTATCGGAATCTGGAAGCCCCCTTTAATAAGGGGACCCCTACCATTTCACAAAAAAAAGGTCAAAATTTTAAAAACGACAAGACACAACTTGAGGACAAGTCCTTTATTAAACAATAAAAAAATAAAAATGTCCCACGATGTCCATTCATCTTCTTCTATCTCACCGCGACGGACTGAAAAGAAAAAAAAAATCTGCAACCGATCCTCCTCTATGGGAGGCTCCCGCCGTGTGACGCTTCTTTGCTGGCGACGAAGCGTCACTCGGCGGGAGCCTCCCATAGAGGAGGATCAGTTGCAGATTTTTTTTTTTACTTTTTCGGTCTGTCGCAACGAGATGAATGGACATCGTGGGACATTTTTATTTTTCCCCAAGCTGTGCCTATAGAGGTGCCTATATGAAGTTAAAACAAAATTTACTTTCTAAATCTTACTGCACTGCCCTAGCTTAAATAAATCCTCATCCCGGGCTGTATATACCTTAAGGCCTAGTATACACAATGAGAAAATTGGACAAAAAAATACAGAATAAACATTTTTTGTTTAATCAATACAGTACAGTATTCATTCGAAAAAAAATTGGAAGAACAAGAACGTGCATGCTTGGGAATAAAAGATAACATTAGAATACAGCACATTACATCGCTTTTAAAGTTGTATTTTGTTGTATGATCATTTTTGTAACTTTAGTAATCTATTGTTTTTTGATATGAGACTATCATGCAAAAAAAAAAAAAAAGATAATTCGTCAGATATTCTCATTGTGTGCTAGGCTTAAGACATTAGGGAGGCAGTACCAACCCACAAAATTTGTAGACATAGTTACATAGTAGGTGAGGTTGAAAAAAGACACAAGTCCATTAAGTTCAACCTATGTGTGTGATTATATGTCCAATTATATGATTATATGAACAATAACTTATTTTCCCTTTCTATCCACCTCTGGAAATACATAAGGGAAGAGTCTGCAGGAGATGCCGAAAGGAGTCAAAAGAATTTTCATTGTTCAGGAAGCATGACTTCTTTATCTTGATTGCTTGTCTGTACAATGAAAGGTAGTTCTGCTGCTTCTGCATATAGCTCAAACTGCTTGCTGTCTCCAGTAGCCTATAGTACCATTAGCCAAATAAAAACAGAACACAAGGGTCAGAAAATGTACAAAAGGGTGTTATTGTTCAAGTGGCTTAGGGCAGCATGGCATTTACATACCGATGTGTGGCACCTACCTGTTCAGTATATAGGCACACACACAGATGGCAATCACTACTACAACCATCAATCCGACACAAGCAGATATTATGATGACTTGAAATTCACCTTCAGCTGAGGAGAGAGAACAGGCATGGAAAATGAGTGCGTGGGGCTTAATTTGCTTTACTTTTTGGTGGTTTTAAAGTTAATTTAATTATTTTTTTAACTTAATGCATTACCTCTACTTGATTCCCACCACCCCTCAAACACTTACCCGAGTCCTCTCTCGATTCAGTGCTGCTCCTCTCCTCCTGCAATCCACCCCAATCTAAGATGCAATTTCATACCTGCCACCTGAGGCTCCATATGTCATATTCTCTAGCTCAATGGTATTGCTGTTTCAAAGCACTACCCTGCCATGGCAGATAAATGGGGCAAAGATAAAACTGTTGTTCCTGCTTCCTGTTGATTAGAACAACAATTCTTCTGTCTGGCCAAGTGCTGCCCATGTTAAAGTGATTGTAAATCTCTGAAATTAAAAATAAAGCATATCCTTCTATAGTGTGTACTTGCCTCAAGTGTGATTTCTGCCTTCTCTCTCATTCCTCTATCAGCATGAATCACTTCTGACAGTGTATGCCAGTATGCCAACACCAGAAAACCCATGAGAAGGTCTGTCCACCCTCCAGCACACAGCTGGTGATTGTCAGCCTCAGCTGTGCATGCTTCCCTATGAGACTGTGTAGAGGAGGGTGTGTCCTGTCTATTCTCTCCACTCAGGTTTCTGCTCTGTGCTGTGCGGTATGTGATGTCAGATCCCCACCTTCTGGAGCTTAGAAATGCTGTCTAAACTTTGTATTTTAAATGGCTGTAGACGAGAAATGGCGGCGTGTATACAGGTACATTTTATGTAGGAGGATTTGTTTAATTTCTGTGTATCACCTGAGGCTGGTTTACAACCACTTTAAAGCAGGACTAAAGTTCTGCTATGAAACACTGTTACCAGGCAGGCATTTTATTGCAGAAAGGCCATGCAATGTCTCATCTGCAATAAAACATACCTACCGTACCTGACTGCTCACAGTGATCCTTGGACTCATTTTACATTGGCTGGGATGACTAGATCATATGCATGCACAGGATTGATGCCCTCCTGCGTCGACCAATGAAGATGGCCAAAACCCAGCACAAAAGAGAAGTTGCTAGCAAGTGAGCATTGGGAGTTAGAGTATCTTCTCTTTAGTTATGCATTAAGGTTACAACATTGGTCTGTAACTTTGAATCAGTAACGCTGCTAATTTTGTGCACATTTAAAGACCAGAAAAGCCAGAGAAAAGCCGGCGGGAATTGGACTTCATACTGAAATGTCATCTGTACCCTACACTTCTTTCTGCTACCAAGTGTCCACTATTGGAAAGCTTGCTATATTTAGATTTTTGTATTTCGCTATACTTTTTTGGCACTTGTAGCACAATAGACTCTCTGCACCTTGCTATGTCTGACTACTCTCTGCCTAGTTGTTAACATTAACTTTTCAGTCTAGCCTAGCTTAATCTCTCATTGTGCTGTGATCTTTCTGCTTTATTTTTACAACTATGTTTTGGATCTTTTTGTATGAATTTATATACATTTTTTAATGATTAAAATAAGAAAATATACATGAACTTTCTGGTGTGCTGGCTCATTTATTATATATGGTTATTGTTCTGGGGCTTTGTGAGAAAACCCTCATATTATAGTTACTGCTCTCAATCCCTTTCTTTTAGGTCATCTTGCTTGTGCTTTGTTGTGTAGATAGGAGTGTGTGCAATTTACTGTGTACAAAGTTTTGTGCGTGGGGGTATATTGTGAATCGATTGAGGCCAAACAATCAGAAGCAAACAATCAGCAGTGCATTAACAAGCGTGTGCGATCCCGGCCGAGACCGCACACAACGTCACCAGACTCTGATTCTCCTGACGCGTTGCGTCACGCCCACGTGACTTTTTCAAATGATATTTTGATATTTCTGAAACTGTAAGTGATACTGTTTGTTCTTAAATAAAATTGTTTAATCTGCTACACAATGGAGTCCCTCCTTCCCTCTTTCTGCCCCCATACTGATTGACATTCTGGAGAGGAGATGAGGCGCTGTGAGGACGTGAATGCTTGATGATTCATAGGAGAAGGAGTTCTTTTTGCTGTGTCAGTGGAAGGAGATCTCTTTGCTGTGTCAGTGTAAGGCGGTTTAACCCTTACCTAGAGGTAAGAGGCTGGGGGAAACACTTTTAACAGGCACACGGAATTTGCATGGAGGAGATCACTGCTGATACTTCAAAGAATATACTGCTACCAGGAGGATTCACTGACTATTGAAATTGTCACATATAGAGATTGCAGTGGACTTTTAAAAAAACACTAATTCTTTTGTGCTACTTTGGATTACTGCACATACCAGCAACTTTTGCTGCACTTATATATTTTTTTGCTGCACCGTCTTTTGGCATCATTTTGCACTTGCTTACTTTGCACAAACTTTATCGATCATTTATTTTTAGCAATATCTATTTTTTAGCAATATTTATTTTTTATTGCTTGGACTTAATTTTTGCACTATTGTTTGCATGAATTATTGCTTGCGTTTTTATGAATTTTTTTATGAAAAGTGATTTTTTGCACATTAAGTTTTTTATTTCCACGTTTTTATTTCCACGTTTTGGATGCACTTTATCACTTATTTTGCACAGGAAATTTAATTTACTATTGGATGCACTTTATTGATTATTTATTGATCTATTGGATGCACTTTATCGATTATTTAGTAATATATTGATTTATTGGTATAGCACGGTTTTATTACTTTGTTACTATACATTATTGATTGAAGTTATTAATTCCGAGACGCTTTTTGGAAACCATCCTTTGGAGCCCTCCCGCAGGATTGGCATCCTTCCCACCAGCAAGCGCCACATATTTTATTAGTAATTTTATTATTTCATTGTTTTTACTATTTATCATATGTAAGCGCCACATTTCTTATCCACCTAATATTTAGTATTTTTATTATTATTCTTATTGCTAGCGCCCCATTTGTTTATATATCTTTATATATTAATTTTTACTGAATATTTGCTATTGCCTTCTTGATTCTCCTCCCCGCCCATCATGAAGCAGGTACTTGGTAACTAAATATTGTATAATATAAACTGTGATCTGTTAAGTGTTAAATATTGACTGTCCTATATGTAAAATGTTTTTTTGCATATTGTTACTGTATATAACAAGATCTGAGGCGTTGGCCATAAAATAAAAATTTGGATCTCAAGTCCAGGACAACATCACCTTGGACAACCAGTTTGTCAATTTGTTTTTAAAACATACCTCTTTTTAATACATTGTATAATATTTTGAATAAAGATTTGTGAAAAATAATTTTATAACTATTTGGTCTAGTGATTATTAAACCCAAGGAAGTACATGGAAAGTCCCAAACCTCTTTGTATTTTCATAATGGTTTTACTATGTACAGTATATGAGCTGCCCTTGCTACTCCCAGTGAAGCAACTTTTTTGTTTCAATGCCTTAAAATGGTACTGAGCACACTACTTGGTGGCAGGAACCAAGCCTAACAGGGAGAGGCTAGGACAGAGTATGGACAACAACAAATGGAGGCACACCCAGCCCTAAAGCAGTAATAAACCCCAAAACAAACATTTCCTTTGTTTTTTTTGTAATTCCTTTTTTGAACCATAAGTTATGCATTATACATACCAAACCAAGAGTATTGCAAAAATACAATTACATAGTTATGCTGGTAAAATACACAGCATCAGAGCTACACCAGTAGCTTGACAAAATGGAGCATGTACAAGAATGAGGTCTATATTGGGTGGATGGGAATATATCAGAGAAAACGCAGTGAAGAAACAACAAAAAAAAAAACCACAAACATCTCCAAGGTTCCCTATATATATATATATATATATATATATATATATATATATATATATATATATATATATATATATATATAGCCCCGACTCGTTGAAGGAACCTTATGGCAAATACAATGAGAAAATACCGGGGTGGTAAGAACCCACGGGGGCTAGTATATTTCAGTAAAAACATGAAATGTAACATAATCAGATACATAATAGCAGCAAAAAACTGCATGGAAAAGATTCCAGACTGACTGAAAGGGTATATAAAGGGGAGAAACAGAAAAAGAGAAGGGGATAAGAGGGAAACACACACAGCATAGAGGGACCAGGCTTAGGACCAGAGCAAAAAGGGAAAGGACAGTAAAGAAACAAAAAAGCAGATCCTCTCACCCGGGGCTTCATAACACGTCCCAGGGGAAATTAACCAGGGTCCGAAACTTCCTGTAAATAGGCATCGGTAAAGACAAAGTGTTGCCAAGGCCTCCAAGTGTCACGAAAGGACTCCTTCCTGTTGTTGAGTGTAGCCATAAGGTCTTCCATGTCCCGGAGTTCATTCATTTTGGTAAACCATAGAGACCTCAAAGGCGGGTGCACAGACCTCCAACACAAGGAAATGCACGCCTTGGCCGCATTTAATGGCTGAATAGTAAGAGAGGTCTTGTATTTTTAAATAGGCCATCGAGAGGTGCAGCAAGCATGCTGCAGGCTTGTCCGCCAGATCGACATTAGTCAAGTGCTTGATAGTACTAGCCACGTCTTGCCAGAACAGTCTAAGCTTTGGACACTCCCAGAAAATATGTATCATTGTGCCATAATCCCCACTGCACTGCCAGCACGTGTCGGGTACTTGTGGAAAAATACGGTGTAAGGTCACGGGAACGCTATACCAACTTGTCAGGATCTTATAATTGGTCTCTTGGACCTTAGTGGCCATGGAGGATTTCTGGGCAAAGTGAAGGATTTTCTCCTTTTGTAATCAGTAAACTGTATAGCAAGGTCGAATTCCCATCAGAAAAGGAAGGAGGGGATAAAACTCGTCTCCGGTCGTATCAGGGCAGCATAAATGGTAGAAAAGCAAATACTCTCCAATTCTGTGAGCTGAGGAGAGACACCTGGGGAACAAGGACACTGACCAAGAAAGTGCCGAAGCTGAAGATCGTTCCAAAAGTCCAAGGGGGGGATCTGCAGCGGAGGCAAGTGCCACAGATGAGAGTTTGCCATCTGACTCCAAGAAGTCACAGAGATGAAGACAACCGCCCCGCTCAAGACGGAGAAACTGAGGGTTCTGGAGGCCTGGTTCGAATTACGGATTACCCAAAATAGGAACCATGGGGGAAGGCAGTGGAGATATCGAAGAGCCAACGGAAGGTGCCCCTAGATACTTGAAAAGTGCTTCCCAGAGTGGGGTGGTCACATAGAACCTTTGGTAGTGTTGAGGAAATCTATCTTTGCCTTACCATCTGTGTTGCATTTGTTAAAATATGATTTTTTTTAAACATCAGACCTAACATTACATGGGAGAAATTACAAGTTTAGTTGATCAGATTCTCTGGTTTGAGTAGAATTCTCAAACAAATGCTGTTTTCATACAATGGTGTTAGATAACAAATTGACAGTTGAAGAGACTATTGTCTCGTCAGCTACAGTAAACATGCAACCAACAGTCCATTGTCTTTTAAAACAGTTTGAGAGGGTGTCTCAACCTGAAAAGAAGGACTGTTAATCGGTTGTTATGGAAACAAGTGTATAAACATTAAACTTTGGTCAACAAACTGGCATATAAAATGGAGTAGAGACACAGAGAGGAGGAGTGGAACATCATGCTGTAACATCAGGACACAGATCATCATGCTTTGAAGATCAGAAGAAGCCGCTCATGATACAAGAACAGAACCTGGTCTCTAAGAAGAAATATTGCCAATTGGAGATCATGAACATTCAGTAACAGAAGTTAAGTAACCCTTTTTTAAATGTATTTGTACTGTTAGACTTTAGGCTGTTCTATTTTCTAGGCATTTTGCTTGTTATAGATATCTGTCAGTCTTGTATTGTATTCCTAAGATTGTAATAGTTTTGTACAGCAGTTTTTGTTAGTAAAACGCACATCTATACACTGCAGAAGTCTCAGCTTCCTTGTTATACCACAGAGTAACCTTGCTAGATAGACGCAAGCGATACATTTGGGGGCTCGGCCGTGACTGTGCTATAGTTCAATTGAAGCAGAGCTGTTTTTTCTGTAGTGTGTAGCTTGTGCTAGGTAAAATGCTGCGTAAGCTGTTTAGGAAAAGCAAGGCTGTAGAGGGTTCTGGTGACCAGAAGGAAGTGTGCAGCTTACCTATCTGGGCCAGAGACAATGAGTGGGAGCCTCTTGCTAAAGAATTTGTGAAGTATGCTTCTCCCTTGAAGCTGACTTGGGGTGATAAAGTCTCAGATCATTTTGTAGATTTTAGCCTTAAGGGGTTGGATTTAAGTAAAAAAGAGAAGAGAACGGTGTCCAAATTCGGATGGTATTTTCTTCACGCATTTTACATCGAATCACATAGAAGGGAGAAGGCAGAGGCAGAAGTTAAGGTATTAAAAGACCAGCTAGCAGTTGCTTCAGAGTGTGTACGTTCAACTGCTAGTCGGGCTGATGATTTGCAAGAGCGGTGTGCAGCCCTCATGACCAAATCAATTAATGCCTTAAGGAAAAGGAAGGGCCGTAAACCTGTTAGTAAAGCCAGGGTACGTGCCATTGTCACATCCCAAAATTGGGACTGTGAGGATGTGCTCTCCTCAAATGATAGTGAGGATGAGGAGATAGAGTTTGATGTTTCGCATGATGATCTGCTAGTGCGAAAGAAAAAGTATGCCAGACCTCTCATTACTAAGCATAGGAAACGGCAACATGATAGAGAGGATATGGCAGATGGGGAGGTGCATTATCGCAACCCCAGAGATGTTGAATTTGAAGAAGTACGGGAGTTTACACAAACTGAACTCCATGAGCTGGCAAAACAATACAAACAAAGGTCTGGGGAGCCTCTAGTGAGTTGGCTCCTACGCTTATGGGATGAAGGAGCAGACAGTGTTGTTTTGTCAGGTAAGGAAGCAGTGACTATGGGAGTGTTAACCCATGATCCACAATTGCGTCAGGCAATGCGAAAAGCCCGAGAGTTTAGCGTGAATTTTTCACTGTTAGACCTCGTGAGAGATGGAATAGTCCGAGTATACTCTAGTCCTACTGACCTGGAAAATACCTACTCCTGGAGATCAATAGCAGAGGGTATTTCCAGGTTACGTGAGATGGGTTGTATAACCGGATTAAATACGTTTCCAGAATGGATGGGTCCAGATATGGAACCCTTTATGTCTGCTCTGCGTTCTAAGCTGATGAAGTCTGCGCCATTTAATCTCAGGGCTCCCTTATTGTCCTTGTTGGGAGGCCTGGGATTAAACAGCAAGATTCATGAAGCTACAACCCTTTTAAGCCAGTTGGGGGAGCTAGAGGAGACTAGAACAAAACCTGTCAGGGCAGTAGATAAGGTCAAGGCCAGACAGGAAGAATACAAGCAGAAAAGAACAGAGAAGAAAGGGAATGGGGTAGAGAAGACAGGAGGTGAAGAGAAAACCAGGCTAGTTATTTCTAGGAAAGAAATGTGGGTGGACCTATTAAAGGCAGGAGTACCTAAAGATGAGATAGATGGCATTTCTACTGCAGAAATGCTGAAGAGGTGGAAAGATTTAGTAGGTAAAACTGTCAGGGTTAGAAACACTACTCCTAGTGAAGATAACATCAGCCTAGACTTAGAGGAAACAGAACAGACACCTCCTGTTAGCCCCAAACCAATTCCCAAAACTGAACGTGAACACAAACCAAAATCCCTTTATCCTGGGGAGGAGTTAGAGAGAATCAGAAAAGGGGATTGGGAGGTTCCTTTTCCTTTATGAAGGGAAGGTGAGTCTCCTGTAATAGCCGTGAGGGCAGTGACAGCAGGAGACCGACGCCCATATGCACCTGTCACTGTATGGTGGGGAAAGTCATCTTCTCCCACACATGTAATGGCTTTAGTTGATAGCGGAGCCGAAGTTACACTTTTGCAAGGAAATCCTTCCCATCACAAAGGAGAATTGATTTATGTAGAAGGTTTGGGAGGGCAAACTACACCAGCAGTTAGGATACGAGTGAAATTGGCTATTGGCAAGGGATCAGGATTTATGACGAATGTTTTGGTATCAGAGTTACCCGAAAATATTCTGGGGATGGATGTACTTCAAGGTCAGTCAATTCAGACTGAAAGAGGTACATTCACATTCGGGTATCCTGATAAAGCGTATCTGGTAAGGGCGGTGAAGGCTGTGGTCAGAGGTCATGCGAAATGGACCCCTGTCTACATTCCTCCACCAGAGAAGCCAGTCTGTCTCAAGCAGTACAGACTTCCTGGAGGCCACAAAGAAATTGGGGAGACTATTCAAGAACTGTTGAGAGTAGGGATCCTTAGACCTGCTGTAAGTCCTTTCTCGTCTCCGGTGTTCCCAGTAAAAAAGCCTGATGGGACATATAGAATGACTGTGGATTACAGAGGTCTAAACAAAGTGGCACCTCCATTGAAGTCAGCTGTACCAGATATGATCTCAATTGTTGAAAAAATTGCTAAAGATGCAGGAGAATATCATGCTGTGATAGACCTGGCTAATGCTTTCTTTTCGATTTTGCTATGGTGTGGGACGGCCGCCAGTACACTTTCACTGTCCTTCCGCAAGGCTATCTTCATTCTCCAACGATTTGTCATGGACTGATTGCCCGAGATTTAAGCACCCTGAATTTGAAAGTCACTGTGTTTCACTACATTGATGACATCATGATCTCTGGAACAAAAGAAAATGTAACTGAAGCACTGCACCTGCTGATACATCACATGGAGAACAGAGGGTGGGCTATCAACAGAGACAAAGTCCAAGGACCTACCACAGAGGTGAAGTTCCTAGGAATGATGTGGACTGGGCAACAGAGGAAAATTCCAGAGACAGTTGTGCAAACTATCCAGGCGCTGTCGCCCCCTACTACCAAAAAGGAGGCACAGAAGTTCATTGGAGTTGTGGGGTTCTGGAGATCGTTCATCCCACATCTTGGACTGATTCTGAGGCCTATATATAATGTCACCCGGAAAAAGACTGAGTTCTCATGGGGTTCAGAGCAGCGGACTGCATTCCTGGCTGCTAAAGAAGCTATTTTGCAGCATCAGGGATTAGGACCCGTGAGACAAGGAGTACCATTTCAGCTGGATGTAGTGGAGCAGAATGGTACCATATCTTGGAGTCTGTGGCAGCCAAATGAAAAGAAAGGACTAAGAGCAATACCCATTGGATTTTGGTCCAAACAACTGACAGGGGCACAGAAGAGATACACGCCCCTAGAGAAGTACCTGTTTGGGGCCTACACAGCACTTCAACATGTAGAGACCATTACAGGAAAGGACACAGTCACCATCCATACTGCACTGCCAATAGCAGGATGGGTGAGAGATAATGGACTGATCACTAGAGCAGCTGTAGCCCAGAACCAGACACTGATGAAATGGAAGTGGTACCTTCAAGAAAGAGGGGGTATTGCAGCTGGGGATGTTAGAGACATTTCAAAACAGTTGGCAGGGCTTGTTACTTTTACCAGCACCCAGCCAGAAGAAGAAATTCCTGTGCTGCAGTCATCCCCCATTCAAGAGACTCCACCCTTTGAGTCTCTGTCAGAAGACATGAAGCAGTCAGCATGGTTCACTGATGGTTCAGCCATAGTCGCCTCGTCTGGGCGTAAATGGACAGCAGCAGCCTACAACCCAAGTACAGACACAGTCCTGCAGGAGACCGGAATTGGAGGGTCCAGCCAGTATGCAGAGTTGAAAGCTGTAGTGATGACTCTTCAGGAGGATCCTTCTTCCCATGTCACTATCTACACTGAAAGCTGGGCGGTTTTTAAAGGACTGACAACTTGGATGCCCACGTGGAAGTCCAATGAATGGATGATTCATGGAAAGGTGGTGTGGGGAGGCAAGGAAGTTTGGGACTACATCTGGAAGGAAGCTCACTCGCGCACCATAAAAGTGGGGCATGTTGATGCACATGTGCCCCTAGTCCCAGACTTTGAGAACTATAACAGAGTTGCAGATGAAATCGCCAAAGTGAAGGCAGTTGTGCCAATTGATCCTGTCTTGATGAACTTGGCCAACTGGGCCACAAGCAATCTGGACATTTGGGTCAGAAAGCAACATATGAATGGGCACAGCAGAGAGGCTTGCCTATATCCATGGACATGATAAAGACTGTAATAGGGAACTGTACAGTGTGTGGAGAAGTGCGACAATGGCCATTACAAAAGTACTCCACCAGGTCGATTAAGAGGGGTGAGAGGCCTGCCCCGGGGAAACAATGGACTGAGATATTGTTGCACTGCAGTGGACACCTATTCAGGACTTGTTCATCCTTGCAAACGTGCAGATCAAGCCGCAACGCTTCAACTGCTACAGAAACTTGTCGTTGCTTATGGTTGTCCCAAGCAAGTCCAAAGTGATAACGGCTCAAACTTCACCGGATCAACAGTACAGCAGTGGGCCAAAGATTCTGGAGTGTACTGGTTGTGCCACATCCCATACCATCCACAGGCAGCTGGTTTGATTGAAAGATACAACGGGCTATTGAAGGACCAGATACGCAAACTTACACCCACACATACACTAAGGGGGTGGGATCGGGTCCTCACACACGCAGTCATGTTGTTAAATTCTAGGCCAATAGCCAAAAGCACACCATATGAGAGGATGGTAGGGGCTGGGGCACAGATTCCACAGCTGGAGTGCAGAGTTCAGTATTTATGTAAGGTTCCCGAAAAAACAGGGCTTAACAGATACCATGTTACTGCTTCTCAGCAAGAGTGGAAAGTGAGGCTACATAACATAAAACCTTCCAAAATAAACAGCAGTGATCTTCTGGGAAATATCAGTATATTTCCTCTCCTCCCTATTGATGTTCTTTGGGAGGGTCAGAAGTGGGTACAGGCAGGGGGAAAAGTGTTAGTCAGATATCCAGGCAAGAAGCCATTTAGAGGAGAGATCAGATAATCCGCTTTGTTTTCCACTCCACAGGCTGTCTCCGATTTGATCCATAGGAAGACCAGAGAAAAGTGATTACAAGATGGAAAGAATGAGGGAAGATCGCAAGAGCTGTGGAGAGCAAGGCCTAACTTGTTTCTACAGAACTTTATGGACTGCAGACATAGTACAGTCCCTAGGATGGACTTTCTAATGAACTTTTTTTTAAAGTTAAAAGACTGAAACATCTTCTCAATGACAGAAATTGGAGGGGTTGCATTCAAGGAAAATTAATGTTTAGAATGAGTTTTATTAGTAATGATATGAAGTTTAGTTGATCAGATTCTCTGGTTTGAGTAGAATTCTCAAACAAATGCTGTTTTCATACAATGGTGTTAGATAACAAATTGACAGTTGAAGAGACTATTGTCTCGTCAGCTACAGTAAACATGCAACCAACAGTCCATTGTCTTTTAAAACAGTTTGAGAGGGTGTCTCAACCTGAAAAGAAGGACTGTTAATCGGTTGTTATGAAACAAGTGTATAAACATTAAACTTTGGTCAACAAACTGGCATATAAAATGGAGTAGAGACACAGAGAGGAGGAGTGGAACAGATCAGAAGAAGCCGCTCATGATACAAGAACAGGACCTGGTATCTAAGAAGAAATATTGCCAATTGGAGATCATGAACATTCAGTAACAGAAGTTAAGTAACCCTTTTTTAAATGTATTTGTACTGTTAGACTTTAGGCTGTTCTATTTTCTAGGCATTTTGCTTGTTATAGATATCTGTCTTGTATTGTATTCCTAAGATTGTAATAGTTTTGTACAGCAGTTTTTGTTAGTAAAACGCACATCTATACACTGCAGAAGTCTCAGCTTCCTTGTTATACCACAGAGTAACCTTGCTAGATAGACGCAAGCGATACACCATCTGAGTCCTCCATCTCCATGGTCACCCAATGCTTCGCCTCAGCATGACAATGCCAGTCAACCAGCCTAGTGAGGTGAGCTGCTCTATAATATGCCCGCACATCTGGGAGGCCCACTCCCCCCTGAATTTTGGGGAGATGAAGAAGCTGGAATCTAAGGAGCGGTTTCCAATGGGACCATATAAACCCTCGGAATAGGGAGTTTCTACACTTAAAGAAAGAAGGGGGGTAAGCGGATAGGGAGAGCCTGCATTAGATACAGGATCCTAGGCAGAAACGTCATCTTGAGGGCACTACAGCATCCGAACCAGGTCAAGGTATGCCCAGGTCAAGGTATGCCAATGGAGCAGGTCTGACCGCAGTCGAAGAAGCAAAGGATCAAAATTGGCTGCATAAAAAGCGGCCGGGTCCAGCGTGATATTAACTCCCAAATAACGAATGGCATCAGATGCTGCCCATCGGAAGGCGGAAGAGGGGCGAAGACTAGCAACCACTGCCGGTCTAACAAAAAACAAAGAGCAGAGGACTTTGACAGGTTAATTTGAAAATAGGAAATGTTCCCATATGAACGCAATGATTGAAGCAGTTTGGGTAAAGATACCAGTGGGTCTGTCAAGATGATCATATCGAGATCAGCAGAGAGCGTTTCTCTGGGACATTCGGACATTGAGGGAGGTGGCCTTTAAGGAACCATTGGAGCAATACCATGGAGTCGGATAGATGAAGAGCTAAAAGATGAGGACTTCACCGCTCAGCCCCATGTGAGAGAGAGAAAGACCACAAAGAACACAGAAAAAGAGAGGGATGAAGAGAAGAGGGGGTACAGGGGGAAGAAAAGGAGTAGTCTAAAAAGACACATGCATCACTTGGGTCCCTAACGGAGCACACTAGGTACTCAGGGAAATGCAGAGAAAACAAGAAATTGGAGATGCACGGAGCAAGGATCCTGCGGGAACACAGTAATAATTGAACACTAGTAAATCCCCTACAGTCTCATGCTAGTTAGAGTTATAAGGTCGTGGGGCATGCCCCAAAACCCCACCAGAAAAGCTAGTGCCCTAACCATGGAGAACTGAAAAAGAAAATATATAACTAGAACATAAAAATTGATAATCTCTCCCATGGTACCCGTGGCGAATAAGGGCATGAATGCAAGGGAAGGGGGTCCACCCATGACTATTCACGGTAATAGAGATCTAGTATGAGCACCGGTTGCCCACCCCCACCAAACAAGAGGATGGGAAGAGGGCAAGCAATCATAACCTTATTCCTGCTGATTGCGACAGCCCTGGGCTGTATTTGAAGCAAAGCAGACCAGGCCGGTCTCCCACGATCCCCAAGGCCGAGGCAAAAAAGCCAGGAGACATGCCTCGGGGCCTCCAAGGAGGCCACCAGACAGAACTATGACCCAGCCGAGGGAGTGTGGGGACCATCCGGGTCCCAAAAACATAGCAGTCAGGGTGAGAAAAAATACTAGCCCAGGAGTGTCATAGGCAGCAGATATTAATGCTAACAGATCAACTGCATACATAAATAAAATGACAAAGTGAAAATGTCAAAAATAAAGCCCTCAGGCCAGGGGTAGCTCCATAAAAAATGGATAGATAACTGGGCCAAGCATAGTGAGTCAATTACAGCAGTGGTCATCAACCCTGTCCTCAGGGCCCACTAACAGGCCATGTTTTATGTATTACCTTGGGGAGATGCAGACTAGAATACTGCAATCACTGAGCAGCAAATTATATCACCTGTGATGTATTTCAGTTATCTTGCAAGCCTGGCCTGTTAGTGGGCCCTGAGGACAGGGTTGATGACTAGTGAATTAGAGGAACAAGAAAAACGTCAGTCTTCAGATGTAGCTGGTGTGGATCTGCGAGTCTCTCTACTGGAGGCTCGGGAGTGACAAATCCATTGTGGTCAAGGCAGGGAAAAGGAGAAGGCCTCTGGGCACAGCAAAATGTCAAACCAGTTTGGAACTTCTACAGGGGGTTTATCAAAGAAATTGAAGAGAGCAGGTAACTGGTCGGGGGTGTGCAGATAATATTCAGACCCCTGTTTCCGAACGATCAGGTGGAAGGGGTGATCCCAGCAGTAGGCTGTATCTGTCTCATGAATTACCTCCAACAGGGGATGGAGCAACCCCCCGTATGGTTTGGGTTTGCCTGGAGACATCTGAAAAGACACGAACAAGGGCACCGTCAAAGTCAATGGAACCTCTATCCCAAGCTTGGCAGAGGTTCTCCTCTTTTACAGTGAAAAAATGGACCCTGCAGAGAACATCGTGCGGTGGTGCAGTGGGGCCATGAGCCGCCTTAAATGATGATGGGAACGCGGCCCCTAGCACCCAGTGGACATGGTCTAGCTCAAACTCGGCAGTGGGCGGTTTCCCCAGAATTTGGTTGAGAATTGCCACCACTGTGACGCGCAGGTTCGGTGCCCATGGTGGCCTCATGAATTCCTCTCAGGCGCAAGTTGTTTCGTTGGTTACGGTTCTCACCATCGTCCAGCCGCAGCTGGCCAACAATGAGATGACAGCGGAATGCCTGTTGATCAGCCTCCAGAGTGGTGAGCTAAGTATCTGTGGAGGTGGAAGCTGACTCAAGGTCCGTCACCCTCTCCCCAACAGTGTCCACTTGCTTACCAAGTTCATGCAGCTCCTTGGAAAGTGCATGGACAATAGAGGAGGCCATAGCTTGCAGGTCCTGCTTAGTGGGGAAATCTGCCATGATCTCCCTGAAAGCTTACTCGTTACAACTACCCAGCCCCCTGTGTTAACTTAGAGCCAGTCTGTGGGCATGCAGGGGACAGGATAGGTGAACCTGGCCGTGACTGAGCCACTGCGGCATCCCTAGTTGCAGTTGTGTAAGCTTCTTCATTGAAGATGCCATCTTAGTGGAGGCCGAGGGAGAAGGAGTCGGGTGCTGGCGGAGAAAGTAGTGGGTGATTTCTGCGCTCCTTGGCTCCCCTGCAGTCTGTGTCAGCCGCCTGTCTCCCAACATGTGAAATGGTCAGCGCAGTGTGGCTCTAATGAAGGTTCCCCGTCTCAGTCCGTGCAAAGCTCACAGTATGCAACTCTACTCCTCCATTGCCAGGGCCACGCCCCCCACATTTCCTTTGTTTTGACCTGGTGATCCTGCTAATAAGTCTGTTTTTTTATCCTTCTTTAACAGACCCAGATGCCCAGGAAAAATGGCACTTAGAGTGTTGCGATAAACCATTTACCATTGACAGGGGTGCTTTCAATGGACAGCTTTTATTTATGAATATAAAATGTTGAAAAAAAACCTTTTTCTGTAACTGCTTAAAGGATAAGTTCACCTTTCATAACATGTTACATCCATATCCAGGGTACAACATGCTACTAAATGAGAAGTCCCCACACCCCCAGAGTCCCTGTTGTGACAGCAGACCAGGGAACCTCTTCCCGCACATACTGTCTCAATAAAAAAAAAGTGGCCGTGTGGGGCTCCGCTCACCCAGGCCGCAACATGCATTACGCAGTTCTGTGAATGGGAGAACTAAAACTACTATTGCGGCTGCTAGTTCTCAATGAACTACCACAGATGAACACTCTGGTAGTTCATTGATTCTTCCTGTCATTCAGTAACTGCCTGACTGTACGATGTATGGGCAGACAGTACGCTGACAGTCTGCAGGAGCCCGAGATTGCACCTGTTATCTGCTTATCACGTATGCTACGATTTGCGGGTTCCAAGTAAAATAAATAAATAATAAATGGATTTTTTTTTTACCTGTAAAAAGATGTGCAATTATTATTATTTTTTTTTTTTAAGGTGAACTTCTCCTCCTTTAAAATGTGTTAGCTTGAGTTCAGCTTTAATTGTTAGCCACGTACATCTAAATTGGCTAGTGAATTTACCAATACCCTCTCCCCAGATAATGCTCTCCCTGGACAATGCTGCTGTCCAGGGAGAGCAAGAATTATAATCAGCTTTAAAAAATGGCTTGGTAGGCAAACAACCATTCTGGACCGACAATTAATATAGTAAAACCTTTCATTTAAATACACAGTATGCTTTTCTTTAGAGTGAATGGTTTCTAATACCATAATAGAGTGTTTTGAAAATAACGGTGGCACTGGGTGGTCCTGTCCCTTTAACTGTCACTCCTGAGACTCTCACATGATATTCATGACCGCTTCTCAGTTCCTCTATCTGGTAACTTCTAATACTTGAGGAATTCACAGTAATTTCTAGGATAAAAAAATAAAATAAAACAATATAATTATTTCCAAGCTGACATATTTAATGTATCGAATGTGTACAGTACCTGATTAAACATAGAATGACCTCCTAAAAAAGGAAGTATCCACACAACTCCAAAGTGTGGCCACATTCAAAGGATTTGGATATATATATATATATATATATATATATATATATATAATATATATATATATTTTAACATGGGGGGCCATTAGCTCTCGTGGTAGATGCGTTTGTTAGTGATTCAAGCCAGTCAGGAACTATATTTAAGGGCATGGTAGCCCATTTTTATTAAAAAGGCAAATGAAAGTCTTTGACATAAAGGTTTCCCACACAGGGGTTCTTCTCCAGCAAATAAACACTCACAGAAAATGCTAGCCCACCTGGCTCTTTAGCAGTACCTCTGCGCTTTGTCCTGGTCACACAGACCACAGGATTTCCTCAATATGGATGGCTTCTCTTTAGCGCCCACAGCTTCGCTCTGGCCTTAGTCCTCAGGCTGTTGCACTGCTTCTTGCAGTCACACGTTCTGGCTGCCTCCTGCAACCTCTGACTCCTGGAGACCTGCTGTCTCTCTGGGTGTGGAGCAGTCTCCAACTGGGAGCCATGAAGTCTTCCCATACACTCATTATAAGTGCTGTGCTCACCTGAGCACACACCCTGCTGGCAATTTACAAAATCTGGACACAGGGTTGGAGATTCCGTCCCACCCAAGACACTCTGGAATCTCCAAACTACAGAGCCCCATGACCAAATACCAAAACCTGGAGAAAGCTGCAAAAGCAGTTCTCTCCAGTCCACATTTATGCTCTGTAGCCTTGCACCAAGCAAATGTGCATACCCTGTGTATATATATATATATATAATATTTTTTTAAAGACTGCAGGTCTGCAAGTTCAGGCTTATATTTTATATTGAGCAAAAACCATGATTAATCACCAGTGGGGCCTCTGTGACTCTGCCTTGGCTCTTAGTTCTGATCCCACCCACCCTATGGTGCTTCCTTTCCTGCTGATGCATTCTTCATAGAAGAAAGAAAATAAAAGTTTTGGATGTAGGACACTTTCATTGAAAATTTCAGCTGTGCAAACCTGAGAACTTAAGTGCAATTAGCAAAAAAAAAAGTACAAGAAACTGTTGGGTTGTTTATCTCCTCAGCAGCTAATACAACTGAAATATTCATTTTTGGGAGCACAAAGATTGTAAAGAAAAAAAGGCTTTACAGGGAGTGGTCTGCTGCAACGTAATTGCAATGTGGAGCTTTGTTTGGGTGCTGCTGGAGAACATGTTAATACTGCTTCACATGGGTGAGAGTTCCACCGTAAGGCTAGTGGAGATGTCATGTTCCTCTTGGGAAGGTGCTTGAGACTGAACGGAGTCACTGAACGATTTTATTGTATATGTTGAGTAGAAGTTGTTGGCAGTAGAGTAGAAATAGCTTAGTGTAAGGGAATGGTGTTTGTATCCTTGTAAGAGGAACCGTGGGGTAGTCTACCCCACTGTTCCTTCAGGTGAGTATGATACCTGTGCGTTGGAGTTTATATCTACCTTGTCCTCCTGTGGAACAACAGAGGAAGTACAGTACCTGCCCTTTTACACTATAGGAGGAATTGTAGCTGTTGTATCATAGCTACAATGAGAATGTGAAACCTGCAAACCCATACAGGTACATTCCCCGGTGAGGAAAGCTGTTAGGTCAGTAAGGCTTGATTCACACTAATGCCTTTTTCTGATGCATTTTGCATTTTGCAGAAATGCAAGGACATTTTTTAACATGGGTTCCTATGGAACATGTTCACATCAATGCATTTTTGTGGGCGGCACAGTGGTGTAGTGGTTAGCACTCTCACCTAGCAGTAAGAAGGGTCGCTGGTTCAAATCCCAACCACGACACTACCTGCCTGGAGTTTGCATGTTCTCCCTGTGCCTGCGTGGGTTTCCTCCCGGTACTCCGGTTTCCTCCCACAATCCAAAGACATGCAGGTAGGTTAATTGGCTTCTGTCCAAAAATTGGCCCTAGTATATGAATTGTGGGCTCCTTGAGGGTAGGGACCGATGTGAGTGTGCAATGTACAGGGATAGGGACAGTTGTAGACACTCACTCAGGTTGAACTGGATGGACTGGTGTCTTTATTCAACCTTACTAACTATGAAACTATGAAACTATGAAACTATTTTTGTGCCTCTGCGTTTTTTGGAAAGGGTCGGGGACTTTTTTCATGCAGCGTTTTGCATGTAATAGAAGTCAATGGACCCGCATCCAAAACGCAAGTACCTTGTTTTTACCGCGATTTTGCCAGGATTTGCGTTTTTCATTTTTTTTACACTGTTTATAGCTGGTTGCTAAGCAACCACAGTGTAAAAAAAAAACGAAAAACGTGGCAAAATTGCGGTAAAAACACGTGTCCAAAAACGCGGCAAGCACCGCAAAAAGCACTGCAGAAACGCTCAAAAGCAACATGCATAGATTATTCAAGCCTAAAGGATTATGTAACTATGGTCTCACCATTGTGTGTGTGAAGATACCGGTGCCAATTGAATATTATTCAATGTGTACTTTTATGTGATAGGCCGCAGTCTAAAAACAGTTACCTTATTTTATAAAGTGCCTGTGATTACGGTTTATTTGTAAAAGAGAACCGCGCCAGTCACTCTAGTTGTAACATCCACTTGTGCCAAAAAATATATATATGGTGTACCAAAATATTGTTATACCAAAAAAATATATTGTTATACCAAAAAAGGATGGTGCTACCCCCCCCCTTTTATCAGTAGCCCCCCTCCCCCCCCACTTGGGGTGTGAACTTCCTAACATTGCTCAGTGCTTTTGTTACCAAACAAATTAAAAAAATGAAAATAGAGTAACTTATAATAAAAATAGAAATAAAAGTATATATCTATACCCCTATCTTGTGCTTAACACCGGAGTAATTCCGTGTCCTATAAGTGCCAAAAAAATCAATTGTTGTGTCATTTCCACTTGGACAGAAAAGTAAAAATATATATATACATATGTGGTAAAACAAATCCAAACAGGAAAAAGTCCTCAAAAGAAAAATCCTAGAAAGAAAAGAGATGCCACAATCACTGAATTCCAATCTAATGTCCCATTATTAACACCGCTTGTGATTATATCTTGTATATTCTGGTGCTGTTACAGCCACCCCGAACGTGAATCCACCACCTCTAAAGTAATGGCCACTCACCAGAAACAGGTGAGTTTTGAGCCTTTGGTTTAGTTTGCTAGATAACCACTCCTTGTTCTGGTCATAACTGTCTGTTAGCTCATGGGTCTCAAGCTGTGTACTCTGGGCAGCCTCCGTTCTCAAAGAAAATAAATTGCTCCCATAGTGTAGTATATCAAGGTGATTTTAATTCAAAACAGTTAAAAAACAAATCATCAGATGACGCATAAACTAATTGCGAAACGCGTAGAGGCTGCTGGGAAAATGCGTGACGCAACACAACTTCCGGTTTGAGCGGGAGTGAGGCGTGGAACGCAAACTGAAAGACAGGCAACACACGCCGGTTTGAGGGTTCCTATACACACGGCTGGAATAGCTCAGTGCCGGCCTAAGGCACAACTAAATGTTAGTGTAAATTTCTTTGTTTTTTAACTGTTTTGAATTAAAATCACCTTAACCACATGCCGACCGCGCTATAGTCGAAAGACGGCCACAGCGCGGTCGGCTTGTTCTAAGTGGACGTCCTACGGACGTCCTCCCAGAAACATGCTCCCGCGCGCCCCCTGGGGCACGCACTCGGGAACATCCATGACCGCCGGGTCCCGAGGACCCGGCGCATCACGGATCACGGTAAACAGCCGCTGATAGCGGCCGTTTACCACGTGATCGCTCCGTCAAATGACGGAGCGATCACATGTACACAAACCGGCGTCACGTCATGATGCCGGTTCCTCCCTCCCCTCTCTGTACCGATCGGTACAGAGAGGGGAGAAGCGGAGAGGGGGAGAGACGGGACCAGCGATGTGGGCTGGATGTGTAGTGCCCACAGCGCTGGCCAATACACTGCCACCGCTGTGCAATACTCTGCCACCACTGTGCAATGCTCTGCAATCACTGTGCAATGCTCTGCCACCACTGTGCAATGCTCTGCCACCACTGTGCAATGCTCTGCCACCACTGTGCAATGCTCTGCCACCACTGTGCAATGCTCTGCCACCACTGTGCAATGCTCTGCCACCACTGTGCAATGCTCTGCCACCACTGCAATGCTCTGCAACCACTGTGCAATGCTCTGCCACCACTGTGCAACGCTCTGCAACCACTGTGCAACGCTCTGCAACCACTGTGCAATGCTCTGCAACCACTGTGCAATGTTCTGCCACCACTGTGCAATACTCTGCCACCACTGTGCAACACTGTAATACTCTGCCAATACTCGCCAATACTCTGCCAATTCTCGCCAATACTCTGCCAATACTCGCCAATACTCTGCCAATACTCGCCAATACTCTGCCAATACTCTGCCAATACTCGCCAATACTCTGCAATAATTTTTAATAGAAACAAAGAATTTTTATTTTTTTTTACCGAATTTTCTGTATTTTTTGATTTATAGCGCAAAAAATAAAAAACCCAGCAGTGATTAAATACCACCAAAAGAAAGCTCTATTTGTGTGAAAAAAAGGACACAAAATTCATTTGGGTACAGTGTTGCATGACGGAGTAATTGTCATTCAAAGTGTGAGAGCACCGAAAGCTGAAAATTGGTCTGGTTAGGAAGGGGGTTTAACTGCCCAGTGGGTATGTGGTTAATATACTACACTATGGGAGCAATTTATTTTCTTTGAGGCTGCCCAGAGTACACAGCTTGAGACCCATGAGCTAACAGACGGTTATGACCAGAGCAAGGAGTGGTTATCTAGCAAACTAAACCAAAGGCTCAAAACTCACCTGTTTCTGGTGAGTGGCCATTACTTTAGAGGTGGTGGATTCACGTTCGGGGTGGCTGTTACAGCACCAGAATATACACGATATAATCACAAGCGGTGTTAATAATGGGACATTAGATTGGAATTCAGTGATTGTGGCATATCTTTTCTTTCTAGGATTTATCTTAGGATGACTTTTTCCTGTTTGGATTTGTTTTACCACATATGTATATATATATATATATATTTTTACTTTTCTGTCCAAGTGGAAATGACACAACAATTGATTTTTTGGCACTTATAGGACACGGAATTACTCTGGTGTTAAGCACAAGATAGGGGTATAGCTATATACTTTTATTTCTATTTTTATTTTAAGTTACTCTATTTTCATTTTTTTTATTTGTTTGGTAACAAAGGAACCGAGCAACGTTAGGAAGTTCACACCCCAGACTGATAAAAGGGGGGGGGGGGGGTAGCACCATCCTTTTTTGGTATAACAATATATTTTTTTGGTATAACAATATTTTGGTATACCATATATATATTTTTTGGCACAAGTGGATGTTACAACTAGAGTGACTGGCGCGGTTCTCTTTCACAAATAAACCATGGTCTCACCATTGTCTCTCCAAGAAGAATGTTGTAGGTAGCAAAGTGCATGTGTGGAACAGTCAGTCTTTATACAAATATGTTTTATATGTGTATTCTCACGTGATTTCAAAATGTAGGGGTGCTTGCAGAATTTCTTAACAGTTGCTAATGCTATGTTTATTTAAGTCAACAGTAATTAAAAAAAACAATAGGATCTGGGATGGGAAAAGAGGGGAGTACTCACCTAAAGATCGGTCATCCCTTATCTCATCTCCTACATATATTGTTTTGGTGGTAAATTACATTTCATCCATACCTTGAGTGATGTTCCTTACAACATCTGTGCAGAATATTCTATAGAACAATAAAAAGCCCAAACAGTCCTCTTCTGGAATTTCTTCCCATTCAACCACAACTGAGGTTTTGGTAATATTTTTTAGAGTCACATTAGGTGAACCAGTCCTGGGAACTTCAAATAATAACAATCACTTTGTGAGCTTTGACACACTAATAACAAGTATTTTTAATACCTAAAGATAATCTCTAGGCATCAACATTTGTACTATTTGTACTTCTGATCATTGTCACCAAGACAGAAAGTGAAATCCACAGTTGTCATCAAAACGAGAAGAGTTAAAGAGAAAAAGAGTTAAAGAAAATCTTCTGTTTTGGGGACAACTGTCTGTGGGGAAATCCTCTAACTTTGGGAGATTCACACTAATTTCCTGTTGCATCTCTGGGACAAAAAGTGAACTGAGATTTCCCCAAGCAAAAAAACAAAACAAAATCTGAAAAGGGATTTTAACTCTTCCCTACTCTATTCAAAGCCAAAAAGGTTTTGGCTATACATACAATTTAAATGGCGCGGTCTCTGTTCTAGCAGTGTACTGATGTACATATGATGACAGGGATACAAAATATTGATTTACATGACTCTGCACACTCTGAATGCTAATGGCCTTACCAAGAACCCTGTCTTCTTGCTTCTTATTCGGGTGTCCCTAACATCATTTCCTGAGGCACTTTTGGCCCCATTGGCATACTGGTTGAGATTGTGGGTTTTCTGGGACACTCTGGGAACACCTTTTCCGATCATCCAAATATTTTGACTTTGGATTAAAAAAATATATATATTTCTGTTTATCACCTGTATATCACCTGTGTTAGACCTATACCAATTCCATAGATACTACATTTTGACTTGGGAGCCTTGTTATACCCTTTTGGTTAAATAGTCAACAGTTCCTTGGGCTCTTTCCTGCCTGACAAATTGCCTGATCTGATTTCAGAGCATCGTTGACTTTGTTCATCTCTGTCACTAACACTAGGCTACCCATCACACCAACCCCCTGAAGAAGATGAAGCTGAAATGCATTAGGGTTTTATTCATGCATTAGTGACCTTTTTGGTCTTTTTTTAAGTCAAATGGGTATTCCTATGTCTTTGATGTGATAGTAATGTATATGGGTTCCTCATACTAGTACTTGTTTGTTTTTAATATTTGTACAATAAACTTTTGTATTTTATATATGTTTGTCTGTTTGGTGCCTTTAAAGTCCCATCCAATATACAAATACTTTGCTACTATTTGCTTGGGGATATGGCACCTTTTCTGAGCATTGATTACCTGTCTGACACAGTGGGTTTATAACGTAAACCCTTGTTTTTTGGGTGTGTTGGTAAAGATGACATGCTGTACTTTGCAGTGCTTTAGAGGAATTGCTTTTCCATTGGTTATTACTCCTCACCATAAATTAACAATTTTATTAATTACATTATGAGTAAGAAGAAATATAATAATTTACTATTTAGCTGCATAGAAGCAGTTGTCACAAACACAGACCTGAACTCTTTTTTCTCAGTAACCCAAAGGTAGATACAAAGCTAAAACTTCCAAAAGTCTCTCTCTCTCTCTCAATTGGATTGTCTACTTGGTATAAATGACTGAACACTGTAGTGAACTAAATTGTATGGCTCATCATGAGCGTCCAAGTATCTGCAGTATTTCCATGTAAATATGTTGTCTGGGCCATGTAGAGTATCGGCACAAGCACAACATGCTACATACCTCCTTCCTCCACATAGATGTAGGTGATTCCAAATGTTGTCTCTGTGGAATTTATACACCTATTATAATCATGCAAGTGTATCATTATTGTGTAACGTTTCAATCCATCAAAAGGCCCTGGAAGCAGAAAAAAAACATTACTCCTGCAGCATTTTTTAAGAGCAACACCTTTCAGAAATACTTCTGGTGAATAGCCTTCTGGCTATTCACCAGAAGTATTTGCTAGGAATTTTTAAGCTTAACAGTGGTTTTCGCAGAATGCACAGCTAATGTGGGATGGAGAAAAAGCAGTGTGGGTCTCCATAGGAAATCTGAATTGTTGGCATGTCTTAAGCTGGCCATAGACGGAGTGAAATTTGGCCAGTTCATTAGATGGACTTTTAATGAGCAAACAAGTTGTAAAATGTTTGTCAATCAATGGATGCACCCAATTTGTCATTGTCACAGTATACATGTGATATATTCCCTTTATTTTATCACTTGTATTTAAGTAGCTGTACTATTGTGATGCTCATAGTTATTTATACTAGTTTTGTGTGTTCTGCAATGTCTGGAATCCATAGTTAAATAAGTTTTACCTTTATGGCAGCAGATCCCAATTAATTGTTATGAATACTTTTGTTGTTAGTGCAAAAATTATAGGCAAATTGTTACCAGGAATAGAATAGTTGTGGATTTGTGTCATGGGTATATAATCCTTCATTTGCATGTAATTTGTTCCCCAGCTGATCACACAGAAATCATTATCAAACAATGGAGTCCAAGTGAGGAAAATCTCATCAATTTTATATGTAGCAAATATCGTTCCAGGTAATTCTATAAAGAAATCACAAAGGTAGAAAAGATTCTTAACATTACATTTGTTTAAATATTTCTTTAGATTCATCAAAATCATTTACTATACAATGCTACAATTGCTAAATACCGTATTTATCGGCGTATAACACGCACCGGCGTATAACACGCACCCCAAGTTTAGGAGGGAATTTTAAGGAAAAAAAGTTTTAGGAGGGAAGTTTAGGGAAAAAAACACTTACATTTAAGCGTCATTTGCAGCTTTGCCCAGTGTGATTTGCAGCTTGTCAGCGTCATTTGCAGCTTGCCCAGCGTCATTTGCAGCTTGCCCAGCGTCATTTGCAGCTTGCCCAGCGTCATTTGCAGCTTGCCCAGTGTGTTTTGCAGCTTTGCCCAGTGTGTTTTGCAGCTTGCCCAGTGTGTTTTGCAGCTTGCCCAGTGTGTTTTGCAGCTTGCCCAGTGTGTTTTGCAGCTTGCCCAGTGTGTTTTGTAGCTTGCCCAGTGTGTTTTGCAGCTTGCCAGTGTCATTTGCAGGTTAGCCACATTTAAATTTGCCGCCTAGAAAGACCGCGGCGTGGGAAAAGACCGAGCGGCGCCGGAAAAACCCGAGCCGTCTGTTCGGCTCACAGTCCCGCCTCCCTGCTGTTTCGGAAGCGGGCGCAGGGAGGCAGGACTGCGAGCGGCGCCGGAAAAACCCGAGCCGTCTGTTCGGCTCGCAGTCCCGCCTCCCTGCTGTTTCGGAAGCGAGCGCAGGGAGGCAGGACTTCGAGCGGCGCCGGAAAAACCCGAGCCGTCTGTTCGGCTTGTCTCGCAGTCCCACCTCCCTGCTGTTTCGGAAGCTAGCGCAGGGAGGCGGGACTGCGAGCGGAGCTGAACAGACAGATCGGTCTTTTTCGGCGGCGCTCGGTTTTTTTCGGCGGCGCTCGTTTTTTTTATTGACGGCGGTCGCTGTATTTCGGCGCCGTTTGATTTTTTTTGCACTTTTTTTGGGGGATCGGCGTATAACACGCACCCACGACTTTCCCCCGAATTTAAGGGGGAAAAAGTGCGTGTTATACGCCGATAAATACGGTAATTGAATACATTAAGGGAGTGAATAAGGTTTAAGAGAGCAGAAACCAAGATTAATAACTTGTGGACATGGACTTAACAGGAAGAAAGTTTAAAACTAATCTTAGAAAGTATTATTTTACTGAAAGGGTAGTTGATGCTTGAAAAACTTATGATAAAGTGATAGTAACGTCTTGTTTTTTTTGTTTTTTTGTTTAAAAATAACAAACGTTCTACTTACCTGCTCTGTGTAATGGTTTTGCACAGAGCATCCCAGATCCTCCTCTTCTTGGGTCCCTTTCCGGCGTGCCTGGCCCCTCCCTCTTGTTGAGTGCCCCCACAGCAAGCAGCTTGCTATGGGGGTACCCGAGCTGCCTCTGCTCTGTGTGTCCATTCAGACATGGAGCCACAGCTCTCCCCACCCCCCCTCTCTCTCTCCTCATTGGCTCACTAACTGTTTTGTTTGCGTCTATCTAGTAGGGGAAGGAAGCCAGAATAAAAAAAGAAAACAAATGCAGCCACCATCAGAACATGGGGATGTGCCTGGATCTTAAGTCACTGGAAACAGCCTCAATGGGATTGGTTTACTAAAACTGGAGAGTGCAAAATCTGGTGCAGCTGTGCATTGTAGCCAATCAGCATCTAACTTCAGCTTGTTCAATTAAGATTTGACAAAAAAAAAAAAAACCTGGACGCTCATAAGTGTCTATGCAGAACTGCATCAATGTGCCTTCCCACCTCAACTGATACATGGATGTAATACTCATGTAGTGAAGGCCATTTCCTTCTTCTATAGAGTGATGGGACAGTTTCTGTCATTGGTAATTAGTCACTGCATTGCCAAATTGTTGTAAGGTGCTACCATAATTGATTCAGGAGCAGTGTTTACGGCTGACTACAGCACATTGTAGCTGAATGAGGCTGTTGATAACAAATATGGGTGTATAATAGCACACCAATGCCTGTGTTGATGTGCAAAATCTATATGCTGAGGGAGTTTATAGTTTATTTGCAATGTGCATGAGGGTACAGACTATGCATATAAGTGTGACATTTATTAACAAGGATGGTCCACTATAGTATGTACATTGTAGAGTCATACTGTTTGCCAGTTAATCAGCAGGATGCCCAAAATTGGATTTTCTCTACTGTTTTGGGGTCTAGGTACTGTAGGCATGTTTTTTTCAATGTGAATACCATATAGAAATAAATCTGCAATACGTTTGCACAGCTATAGTTAAAAAAAATTGTCTGTAAAAAACATATTTGTCAAACCGCATCATCAAGCCATATACAGTGGATATAAAAAGTCTACCTAACACCCCTTTTAAAATGTCAGGTTTCTGTGATGTAAAAAAATGAGACAAAGATAAATCATTTCAGAACTTTTTCCACATTTGATGTGACCTATAAACTATAAAATTCAGTTGAACAACAAACTGAAATCTTGGTGGAGGAAAGTAAAACTAAAATGATATGGCTGCATAAGTATGCACACTCTTAAACTAATATTTTGTTGAAGCCCCTTTTGAGTGGCACTGTTAGCACTCTAATGCCCCGTACACACGGTCGGATTTTCCGACGGAAAATGTCCAATCGGACAATGTTGTCGGAAATTCCGACCGTGTGTAGGCTCCATCGGACTTTTTCCGTCGGACAAAGTTTTATCTCCTGCTCTCAAATTTTCCGACAACAAAGTCCTATCGGACTTTTTCCGATCGTGTGTAGCGAATTCCGACGGACAAAGTGCCACGCATGCTCAGATCACATTACAAGACCAAAGCTATTGGCTACTAGCCTCTACATAGTCCGGTCGTAGGCAACAAACGTCACCACGTTTAGAATGATCGGATTTTCCGACAACTTTGTCCGACCGTGTGTATGCAACACCAGTGTCGGACAAAATCCGTCATAAAAAATCTGATGGATTTTGTGGTCGGATTTTCCGACCGTGTGTACGGGGCATAACAGTCTTTTTAGGTATGAGTCTATCAGCATGGCACATCTTGACTTGGCAATATTTGCCCACTCTTCTTTGCAAAAACACTCCAAATATGACAGATTGCGAGGGAATCTCCTGTGCACAGCCCTCCTCAGATAACCCCACAGATTTCCAATCAGATTCAGGTCTGGGCTCTGGCTGGGCCATTCCAAAACTTTAAATATTCTTCTAGTGAAGCCATTCCTTTGTTGATTTGGATGTATACTTTGGGTCGTTATGCTGAAAGATGAAGTTCTTCATATTCAGCTTTCTAGGAGAAGCCTGAAGGTTTTGTGCCAATATTGACTGTTATTTGGAACTGTTCGTAATTCCCTCTACCTTGACTAAGGCCCCTGTTCCAGCTGAAGAAAAACAGCCGCAAAGCATGATGCTGCCACCACCATGCTTCACAATGGGTATGGTGTTCTTTTGGCGATGTGCAGTGTTGTTTTTGCACCATACATATCTTTTGGAATTATGGCCAAAAAGTTCAACCTTGGTTTCATCAGACCATAACACATTTTCCCACATGCTTTTGGGAGATTTCAGATATGTTTTTGCAAAATTTAGCCGGGCTTGGATGTTTTTCATTGTAAAAAAAGGCTTCCGTCTTGGCACTCTACCCCATAGCCCAGACATATGAAGAATAAGGGAGATTGTTGTCACATGTACCACACAGCCAGTACTTAGCCATATATTCCTGCAGCTCCTTCAACCACTTGCCGACCAGCCGCTGTGATTATACTGCCGCAGGTCGGCACGATCCCACGAGCCGTCGTAGCTGTACGTTGGCTCCTTTAAGCAGGATAGCAGGCGCGCGCGCGCTGCACTGTGGGGGTGTCGATGCTTGTGAGCGGCGGTCACGATGACTGCTGGCCTTGCGCGATCGCGGGCACGAGAGGCAGAACAGGGACCTGTTTGTATAAACACACAAATCTCTGTTCTGTGAGGAGACGCAGATCGTGAGTTCCTAATATCTAGGAACCACGATCTGTCATCTCCTATAGTCAGTCCTCTCACACCAGAGTTAGAACACACACTAGGGAACACAGTTAACCCCTTCATCTCCCCCTAGTGTTAACCCCGTTCCCTGCCAATGACATTTATACAGTAATCAGTGGATTTTTATAGCACTAATCGCTGTATAATTGTCAGTCGTCCCAAAAATGTGTCAAAAGTATCCAATGTGTCCACATAATGTTGCAGTCTCGATAAAAAAGATCGCCGCCATTACTAGTGAAAAAAAATAATAATAAGAATGCCATAAATCTATCCCCTATTTTGTAGATGCTATAACTTTTGGGCAAACTAGTCAATATACGCTTATTGTGATTTTTATTACCAAAAATATGTAGAAGAATACATATCGGGCTAAACTGAGAAAAAAAATAGCTTTTTTTTAAAAAATTGGGGATATTTATTATAGCACAAAGTACAAAATATTGTGTTTTTTTTTCCTTTCCAAAATTGTAGTTTTTTTGTTTATAACGCAAAAAATAAAAACTGCATAGATGATCAAAAACCACCAAAAGAAAGCTCTATTTGTGGGAAAAAAGAGACGTCAATTTTGTTTGGGTACAGCGTCGCACGTGCAATTGTCAGTTAAAGCAATGCTGTGCCGTATCTCAAAAAATGGCCTGGTCATTGAGCAGCCAAATCTTTCAGGGCTGAAGTGGTTAATGTTGCTGTAGGCTTCTTGGCAGCCTCCCTGACCAGTTTTCTTCTTGTCTTTTCATCAATGTTGGAGGGACGTCCAGTTCTTGGTAATGTCACTGCTGTGTATACAGGATGTTTAATGAGTGCCGCCCTCCTACAATAAACACCGCTCTGCGCCAATGGTTGTTGAATCGTGCGTTTTTTTTTTTTAAATGGTATAGTGGATGTCAATGTGATAGGTGAATATATAAATATACTAGTAAAAGAATATAAATATATGAATGTGGATTTTATCAAGTGGATAGAATCTCAACAAATGTGAATATAGTATAGGTGATTATATGCACATTAGAGTAGCTGCTTATGTTAAAAAAGACTGTTTGTGAATACAATCAAGAAGGAACACCCCAAAGAAGCGTCTATTTTCTTAATTGTAGCAGCGCTCCTAATTGGGCTGATAGTCCCGTGTGAATTAAATAAATAAATATGTAATTTCTTCGTGAATCATATGTATATAAACACGTGAATAAATAAATTATATGCGTGAATAAATAAATAAATTAAATCAACTGGATATATATGCATACATAAATAAATAAAAAAATATATAAATATACATAAAATTCTATTGTAGAAATGAATAAATAGATAAATGAAAGTCCACGTCCATAATCATGTGAATAAAACAATCAAAATTCAGTGTCCATAAATTGTGACTGAGTAAACCAATAATATTGAAGGATGAGGTGAGTGATTTTTCCAGCAGTGAGAAGACAATGAGGCAAGATTGTTTTGTATGGTAGTAGTGTTGTTAATATTTGGACCATCCACCAGAAATTTCACCCAAAGTGGTATTCGTCCCCCTTTTGGGGGTACACTCACCAGAAATGCCAGATAAACAAGCCTGTAAATATCCACAATAACGAGGATACGAAGTCGGATATGACGAAACTCGTCAGGGCGTAGGTCAGCACGGAAGTGACGTCAGAACGTGTGCGGTCCACGGTGCGTTCCACCAACAGAAAACCAGGAAGTACGCCGCTGCATCCCGCAGCGGAACCGTTTCCATCGGAAATCCGGAGGGGAGAGAATCACCATACCTAGCACACAGGTTTTACATTTGCCCTAAACTTTTAGTTGATGGTACGCTTAATTTACAAGGGGTTTCTGTATGGGGAAAAGTTTTGAATAAATAGACATTTTTATGCAGTGTGGCCAATTTCTTTCTTATGATATATGCTCACACTGAATGGAGGAGTAAGGAGAATTGGTATATGATATTGGAGAAGGTGGCGTTACTGAGGAGGATGACAGCAGGCGTATAATTCTCTGTACCTGGAGTGTTCGTTATTGTGGATATTTACAGGCTTGTTTATCTGGCATTTCTGGTGAGTGTACCCCCAAAAGGGGGACGAATACCACTTTGGGTGAAATTTCTGGTGGATGGTCCAAATATTAACAACACTACTACCATACAGAATAATCTTGCCTCATTGTCTTCTCACTGCTGGAAAAATCACTCACCTCATCCTTCAATATTATTGGTTTACTCAGTCACAATTTATGGACACTGAATTTTGATTGTTTTATTCACATGATTATGGACGTGGACTTTCATTTAACTATTTATTCATTTCTACAATAGAATTTTATGTATATTTATATATTTTTTTTATTTATTTATGTATGCATATATATCCAGCTGATTTAATTTATTTATTTATTCACGCATATAATTTATTTATTCACATGTTTATATACATATGATTCACGAAGAAATTACATATTTATTTATTTAATTCACACGGGACTATCAGCCCAATTAGGAGCGCTGCTACAATTAAGAAAATAGACGCTCCTTTGGGGTGTTCCTTCTTGATTGTATTCACAAAATGTCACTGCTGTGCTATATTTTCTCCACTTGATGACTGTCTTCACTCTGTTCCATGGTATATCTAATAGACATGTGCACACTGAAATATTTCGTTTCGGAATTTCGTTTTCGTCCGAAAAATACATTTATTTAGTTACTCCCGAAATTCGTTTTTATTTATTTCGTTTTTCGTCCGAAAATTCTAATGAATTAAGGTCGAATCTGTCATTGAAGGCTTATGGTGTCTGTCGAATGTTTAAAGAAGATTCGACGGAGCAGCTAAAATGTATGACTCTGTATAGTTTAGCTGCAATTCCACCCAATTCCAGCAGCAATCTTTCCTCTCTACGTCGAATCTTTCCTTTCTACGTCGAATCTTTCCTTTCTACGTCGAATCTTTCCTTTCTACGTCGAATCTTTTCTCTCTATGTAGAATAATCTTGGACTAATAGAGTTAAGTTTAGGCACATTCGACCACAGGTTCAATGGACACAGATTGTTATTGTCAGCGTCGAATCTCCTATCTATATCGAACTGTTGTTACAACGAAAATAAAGCATTTGTTTATGTCGGATCTTTCGTTTTTCGGATTCTGCACTTTCGTTATCGTTTGTTAAAACGATAACGAAAATACCTGAAATTCGGACGAAAATGCATTCGGACGAAAACGAATGCACATGTCTAATATCTAATGCCTTTGAAATTCTTTTGTACCTTTCTTCTGACTGATACCTTTTAACAATGAGATCCCTCTGATGCTTTGGAAGCTCTCTGTGGACCATGGCTTTTGCTGCAGGATGCGACTAAGAAAGTGTTAGGAAAGACCTACTGGAACAGCTGAAGTTTATTTGGGGGTTAATCAGAGGCACTTTAAATGATGGGAGGGGTGTACTGACTCCCATTTAACATCAGTTTGAATGTGATTGCTTAATTCTGAACACAGCTACATCCCCAGTTCTAAGAGGGTGTGCACACTTATGCAACCACATTATTTT
Organism: Lithobates sylvaticus; assembly: GCA_028564925.1. Classification (NCBI taxonomy): domain Eukaryota; kingdom Metazoa; phylum Chordata; class Amphibia; order Anura; family Ranidae; genus Lithobates; species Lithobates sylvaticus. Next base: position 105,009,243 of record CM053026.1, on the reverse strand, counting down.
AAATTTTTTATTTTTACTCCCCCCCACCTAAAAGATTTGGGTTTGTTTTTCAATTGAGTTGTACAGTTTATAGGTCAAATTAAAGGTGGAAAGGTTCTGAAATGATTTATCTTTGTCACATCACAGAAACCTGACATTTTAACAGGGGTGTGTAGACTTTTTATATCCATTGTATGTGAGGGTATTGTACTGTGCATGTATTGTACTGTGCATGCACATGTCTATGTACTTAGAAGTTGGGACACTAGTCAATGTATGAGATTCCATACGTTAATGATTCAATTACAGATTCCACATACTCAGACATCTTCATATGATGGCATAGCATTCTTTTTAAATGCTCATTAATTTGTAGGAGGAAGAAATCTCCCTAAGGAGAACCTTCTAAATGTTGGATGTGCGTTGTCCGGTACCACATCCTATATAGAAACACCAAGGAAACACCTAAGAAAATCAAGACTTTAACTGTACCAAAAAAATAAGTAAAATATCAAGTTTTATTTGTACAAATGTTAAAGCATTTATATTCAAATTGTTAAAGGTTACGTGAAAGCAATCACATACAAACATAGCTGTATCCTGTATCACATCATATTTTTCCCATCATCTATATCAGAGGTGGGTGACCAATGGTGGGCAGGAGCCTTTCATACGAAGGAGGGGGCACTTTATATTTATAGGAACCTGATGTGGACCTCTCCGGGCTAGATGATGCTGGACTTTTAGAAGTTCCATCATAATCAGAGGACCAATTTGCTTTTCCAAGGCCACCATTCTCTCCAGGATATGATCAGATACATGTCAGTTGCTTGGAATCCACTCCTTCCATGATACCACAGTTGTTGGCTGTATAATTTTGTTGTTTTCAGTATGAATCATGTATCCATAACATCACTATGCTTGTCTTCCTGATGAAGCGGTCTCTTGACCCGTGAAACGCGTTGAAGTTATAGCACATTATCTTTACCCCTACTCTGATATGGATTTTGGGGAAAATGTGATGTGATACAGGATACAGCTATGTTTGTATAAATGTTTTAACATTTGTACCAATATGATATTTTACTTATTTTTTGGGGTCTGTTAAAGCCCTGATTTTCTTAGCTAAAATGTTTGATATTTTTTATAACATTACTTTTATGTAACCTTTAACAATTTTAATATAAATGTTTTAACATTTGTACAAATATGATATTTTACTTATTTTTTGGGGTCTGTTAAAGTCCTGATTTTCTTAGCTAGGTGTTACTTTTCTCTTTTTAAATGCCCTTTTGCCACAGCTTTAAATTTCTTTTAGAATTAAAAAAAATGTTTTGTGAGCACATTTTGAGGAATTATATATATATATATATATATATATATATAATTATGTATAAATTAGTGCAAAATCTAAATGGGCACATTACCAGGGGAAGTCAAAGGTTGGACCAGAGTGCTGGAGGAGGTATTCCCGGCTTTATTGTAAGCAGTTACAGACACATTGAAGAAAGCGACAGAGAGGTTGATGAGGAAATTCATGCTATTTGTTTGGTGGGAAATAATAGTCTCACAGCTGTTAGGTAGCCTCTGAATCGTGACATTGTATTTATCCACATAGAGATGCATCGCATACTGCAAGTATTCAAAAGAAAGTTAAGATGAAAACAATGGACAACAAAAGGGCAATCAGAGCTGCCAAAGAAAACAACCATCTTATCTTAAATATATTTATTGTATATTATAAGAATGTTTCATCAAAAATGTCTATGACCTCATACAAGTCTCTGAAAATAGGCATACCGGTGATCTGCAGACCTCCACTATGATAGCAGTACAACCTGTATTTCCTAATTCTATAAAAAAATTTAATTAAAAAAAGGGATTCCAGATCTTCCGGTGTGAAACATACATCTAGTATTTTCCCAGATATTTACATAAGGCCACATACCTGCTAATGTGTAGACATCATTGTTCTTTAAGGCATCTGAAGCTGTCATTGCCTACCTAAAACATTTGCTTTGATATATGTCCAGAAATCTGAGGCAAGCTAAAGTTTCTACTCTTATCTTATACAGGACCATGTTATTGAAGGGTAAGTTCACCTTCATGTTACACCCTCCATCTAGTGGCCAAAATACAGTATAGTTATCTGAAATACCACACTAAGAAAATGATATTGCATTTTGGCCAATAGCTAGATGAATTCAAATTCTCAGGGTAAGCGTTTCAGGGAGTACCCCATTCTTCTAAGGTCCAAGCAGTGATACCCCGAAAGTTTGTCCTGAAAATTAGAATTTTAGTGCCAATATAAAAAAGGTATCGCGGACAGTGCTCAAATGTTTTTGATACCCTGCCTGGTTAATTATAAGGTATTTAAAAACTCAGATCCCAACAATGTTTTGATCCAAATTATTCCAATGCAGTTATGTGGCAATCTTCCATATAATCACAAGAAAGGACCCTTGAGTCCTTGATTGGATGAACTGGAAATTCTTAGGCAATATCTTTTGTATATTGAGAGATTTCCAACAGCATACCACATCTGTGAAGTTTGTCCAATGTTACATGAAAAATGGATGGAGGATTATGGAATAAGAAGCCCATGTATTGATACCTTTAAATTGCATGAGACGTTAAAGTGATTGTAAACCTTCCTGTTTTTTTTTTTAAAATAACAAACATATTATACATACCTCCACTTTGCAGCTCGTTTTGCACAGAGTGGCCCCGATCCTCGTCTTCTGAGGTTCCTCTGCGGCTCTCGTGGCTCCTCCTCATCAGATAACCCCCTAGGATAAGCGCTCTCCCAGGGGGTTACCGGGCGGGTGCGCTCCCGAGTCATGCATTTGTGTCCATAGATATGAATGCCGGACTCGGCCCTGCATCATTGGATTTGATTGACAGCAGCGGGAGCCAATGGCTGCGCTGCTATCAATCTATCCAAGAGCCAAGACCCGTGTGCCGAGAGGGAGAGCGTGTCTCCGCCACGGGAATTACAGGGCTCAGGTAAGTAAAACGGGGGGGGGGGGGGGGGGGGGGGCAGGTCACCGCCAGAGATTTTTTCACCTTAAAGCATAGGATGCATTAAGGTGAAAAAACATGAGGGTTTACAACCCCTTTATAAGGGCAGTCAGACATGCAAGATGACCTGCCAGCCTTAGGGCTTGGGTAAGTAAGCAAATAAAGCATGCTTTCAGGAGCATTCAGCTTGCATTTTAAGGCTCAGTTCACACTGCTGCAATATGACTTTGAGTGCTGGTTCACATTGGTATGATTTCTGATGCAATGAGTTGCACAGAATTGCATGACAAGGGAAATCACATTATTTTCAAAGGTGCCCATACACATCAATGCATCTATGCAGTGCAATTTTGGAAAAGGTTCCTGTGCTACTTTGGTGCGATTTCAGTGCAATTTGGCTCCATAGAATAAGCTAACCACATCCAAATTCGTACTACATAATCGCACTGAAAACACATAAATAATGCATCACAGCCCCTAAGTGGAAACAGAGGGACCTTCCCTCTTTGAACTGCAAATTAGGATCCGAGGTGCAAAGAGAATGAAATGCCTTACAGCTTCTCTGATCAGCTCCCTGGACAAATACAACCGAGTCTGAGAACTCTGGAACCTACTGGAGACTCCACTAACCTGACAACCTTGTGTTGTACAGATCCTGCAGCAGGGCACACTATGGAGTCCAGCCTTCAGGTGCACTGGGGGCCTTGGCAGTTGGGCGTTCTATTTCCCTCTCCCTTTTCTCTACCTTTCTTTTGTTTCAACTTTTCTGTTTTTCTTTTTTCGTATTGTTGATACAGGAGTGTGTTTTGTGCAGCCGTTTACCTGCTGATAGCTCATTGCTGTCCTGCTCGCTATTTTCCTCCTTCCAGAAACAAACTTTTTACTTCGCTAAGCCAAGTTGTGATGTTAGTGTGCCAGACATGGGGTCATGTCCAATCACCCACAGATGTCGGGGACACCAAAACAGCTTGCATATAAACATGCACGCTTGGCTCAGCCTAAGAAAAAGGAAGGGGAAATTGATGAAGGAGCAGGAAGACTGACATGGTTTATTTTGCTGGGAACAATATTCATTAAAAGGATAAATTCACCTTTACAAAAAAAATAGAACAAAAATTAAAAATTTATAATGTAAATTTTTTTTGCAGGTAAAAAAAAAATCAGCATCTATTCATTTTTTTGTTAGGAGCCTGGGAGATCGTGGGTGCTATACAGGGCTTTTGCAGACTGTCAGTGTATCTGTCTGCTCATACCTCGTACAGGCAGTTACACACCAGGAGGAAATATCAATGAACTACCTAGGAGCTCTCAACAGTGTCCTGGTAGTTCATTGAGAACTACAAGCCGACAACCGCAAGGAATATCGGTGCTTGTAGGTTCATTGATTCACAAGGATCTGTGAATCAACGATGCAGCTGTATGGGAGGAGCCCCGCTTGGCCACACTCTCTTTAAATTTTGACAGCAAGTGGGGGGAGAAGATCCCGTACTCACTGCAACAAAGAGGGTCAGATGCTGAACATGTTACATCCTAAGGATGGGTGTAACATGTTCAGAAAGGTGAACTTATCCTTTAAACAAGGTTTTTTTTTTTTTTTTTTTTAAGGAAAGTCACAGACATGCAGGCATTGTCACAGAGCAAAAGCGCAGCTAAGAGTTGAAGCCAAAAAGTATATACAACAATAATATGTACTGCTTTGAGCTATAATCTAAGAAAATCAATCTTGTGCAGGCAGAGATGCGAAAAATAATAATTAACAGTGGGCAAAGGAATGTGGCTAAGATCTCCTGTGCCTTAGGATACCAAAATGCGTAATCTACTACTTTTAACTAAGGTATTCTAACCTGCCTGATGGTTGCCCAGTTCAGTAGGAAAATGGCCAGAAATGGAGACATTCATCTCATGTCTATGGTCAGCTTTAGGCTTTACATTGCAGGGTAAAATAATACCTTCCATTCAATGAAAACTCTTTGTTTGCCAGGAGATAATCTCTCTGTGATAACAGTAACTTCAGGGGATCCAGTCAGTTCTAAAACAAATAAAGTATAAATGGGATTAATTAGATCAGTGCTCATATGATGCTTTATTGATGCCTGCAACTAAAGCTGGCCACAGATGATGCAATTTTCTTTCCAGCAACCAGTGCCGGGAGAAGGTCATCCAGCGCTCAGGGCAAAAATGACAAACTGCACCCTTCCCTTAGGGTTAGCGTCAAGGCACCCCCTTCCTGAAATAAACCATTGCGCCCAGGGCAGCTGCCCGCTCCCGCCCACCCTTTGTCCCAGCCCTGCCTACTACCACGGGTTGCAGTAAAGAAAATCACTTGATTCCTCCATCAACACAGTCAGCATTGATGGGGGAATCCCTCCCACAGAGAGAACTCTCCCAGCAGGGAGCCATCCCTGTACCAGTACCCGCCACCTGTACCAGTACCCGCCAGCAGTACCAGTACGCAGTACCCACCAGCAGTACCAAAACCCGCCAGCAGTATCAGTACCCACCACAGTACTAGCAGTAAAGCCTGCCAGTGCCACCAGTACCAGTACCCACCAGCAGTACCAGTAGCCACCAGTACCAGGGAACAACCAGCCTGCCCATAGATGGTTCAAATCTCGTACCAGTCCCTGCCAGCAGTACCAGTACCAGTACCCGCCACCACCATCAGTACCCGCCAGCAGTACCAGTACCAGCAGCCACCAGCAGTACCAGTACAATCAGTACCCACCAGCAGTAACAACCAGCAGTACCCGCCAGCAGTACCAGTACCAGTGCACAGAGAAAATAACTTCCATTACCGACTTGTTTTTAAAAATGCAGGCTGCTAACTTATCCTAGCTTTACTACCTAGTCAGTTACTCCAGCCCTGGAGGACAGCCAGCAGCAGTCACCAGTTATAACCACCTGGGGGACAGCAGCAACAAGCTGCAGGAATCCGATGGGGTCTGCCTGTCTGTTTTTCAGGCGGACCCTCCATTCACCTCTATAGAGCTGCTTACACCCGCCTATCTGCAATCCGAATGAAGGGGATTTGTCCCCTTCAGTTTGGGCAGATCAGAGGGCCCTTAGGGTTGATGGAACTCACTGGTTCTGACTTATATAGGGACATGGGTTGCAGTAAAGAAAATCACATGCTCATGTCACATGGGGACCCCTCCCACAGAGAGTTGTCACAGTCCCGGAGGATGCGTGGACTGTGACATCGCATGGGGGCGGGGTCACCATGTGACATGAACATGTAACCCTGTCCCCATGCCCCTATATAAGTCTCAGCACAGAGCGGCACAGGCATTCCTTTTTGGGCAGAGAGAGCGTCGGGTCAACATCGGCTCATCGGCAAGTCCGTTCATTTAGCACGTGACAAGAAGAAGAACAAGAAGAAGGACAAGAAGAAGGACAAGAAAAATAAAGGGGGGCCGGCGGCGCAGAAAACGACGACCGCCGCAAGAACAGAAAAGACCCCCGAAGGCGGATCGAGACCCCCAGACGACGGCGGCGACGACGAAGAAGGAAGCCGGACTTCCCCCGCTCGGTAAAAGAGCTTGGTTTCTGTTCTTGCGGCGGTCGTCGTCTTCTGCGCCGCCGGCGCCGCCTTCTTCTTCTTGACGGAAGAAGACCCCCTGAGCAGTGCAATAAAATATTTTTTAAAAGTGTGTGTGTTTTTGTACATTTACATTTTACACCTTAGGTGAATGGGTAGGGGTACATCGGACCCCATACTCATTCACATAGGGTGGGGGGCCGGTATCTGGGGGGCCCCCTTATTAAAGGGGACTCCCAGATTCCGATAAGCCCCCGCCCGCAGACCCCGACAACCAACGGCCAGGATTCCGATAAGCCCCCGCCCGCAGACCCCGACAACCAACGGCCAGGGTCAACATGGGGACAAGGTGCTTTGGGGTGGGGGGGCCGCACGGCCCCCCTTTCCCCAGGGCACCCCCCATGTTGAGGGCACGCGGCCTGGTACGGCGCAGGAGGGGGGGGGGGGCAGAGCTATGCCGTTTTTTCGGCGTGGGGAGTCCCTTTAAATCCATGCCAGGTCACGGAGCTAGCGCGCCGGCACTGCCTACGCTAGCTACGGAAGTTACGTTCGAAATGAAGGACTTTTGGCCGGCGGATTATCCGCCGGAGAAGTCCGTGCATGTGTGGGCAAGTCCACACGCTCGGAAAGTCCAGCGGACCCAGCTGGAATGTCCCGCGGGATTGTCCGCTGGACTAAGTCCGCCGGCAAAAGTCCGCACGTGTGTACGCGGCATTAAAGTGACTCAGTTAAGAGAAAGTACAAGGGCTGTCAATGATGCCTCCTTGTAAATATGTGCCAATGTCATTTCAGAATTTACAGCATCATAATGACAGCAGGTAGACTATAATTTTCCAAAGGAGATGTCAGTGGTGGCAGTATAACTCCATTTATTCATTTGTCTACTTACCCTCTGGTCAGTAGGCCCTTTAGGCCGGGTTCACACCTATTCAAATTAGATGCAGGGTTCCCCGCATCCAATTCGCATAGCAGGAGAATGTGACTGGCTCCCTATGGAGCCGGTTCACATATCTCTGTTGTACTGCACAGAAACGCTGTGCGTCTTTGGCTCAGTTTCAGGGCCGAATTCAGGCATAGATTCGTCCCTGGTTCATCCCTGAAATGGGGAACAGGGATTCACAGCGCTCCTGTGCGATCTGCAGCCGGTTCCAGTGTGAACCCGGCCTAAAAGTTCTGCTAAGATTATACCAGAAATAACAGCAACAAGGACGCAGAGACAGTGTAGATATATGTGCATTTCTTTAACAATTCAGCTAATTAGAAATTGGTTTTCAGTTGCAGTCAACAATAACATGAAATAGATGAATGCACAGACTTACCACGTGGAATTGATTCCTCTTGTGTCCATCTGCAGTGAAAACACGACTCACTTAAACATCTTTGCTGAAATACAAATGGCTTTGATGTTTCTGGCAGTGGTACGTTGGTTGGGCGATTTGTTGCATTAATCTGAAAAATTTAAATATCTAAGTGTTCAAATCCTGTATTTCGTTCCACTCAAACGAGTAAGGCTTTTGAGTGTTACAACTAAACTCCAGCTTTATAAACACACACACACATTTATCAAAAGTATTGGGACATCTGCTTTTAATGGCATCCCAGTCTTAGTCTATAGGGTTCAATATTGAGATGGCCCAGCTATAACAGCTTCAACTCTTCTGGGAAGGCTGTCCACAAGGTTTAGGAGTCTGTCTATGGGAATGTTTGACCATTCTTCTAAAAGCACATTTGTGAGGTCAGGCACTGATGTTGGACGAGAAGGCCTGGCTTGCAGTCTCCGCTCTAATTCGTCCCAAATGTGTTCTTTCAGGTTGAGGTCAAGACTCTGTGCAGGCCAGTCAAGTTACTCCACCCCAAACTCGCTCATCCATGTCTTTATGGACCTTGCTTTGAGGGGGGATTGTGGTGTGGGGTTGTTTTTCAGGGTTTGGGCTTGGCCCCTTAGTTCCAGTGAAGGGAACTCTTAAGGCGTCAGCATACCAAGACATTTTGGACAATTTCATGCTCTCAACTTTGTGGGAACAGTTTGGGGATGGCTCCTTCCTGTTCCAAGACTTCATACTAGTGCACAAAGCAAACATTTTAATAAAAAAAACAAAAAAACAATATATAACCCAATTTTTTGGTAACATATAAAAGATGTTACATTGAGTAATTGGATGCCTAAGATGTCACGCTTTAAAATTGACTGAGCTTGTGGAATGCTGACAAACTATGATACTTAAAAATCTCCATAGACAACACTTTAATATTTTTTAGAGGTTACCTGTTTAGACAGAGGAGGTCTTGCACTAGAATTATTACTTTGGCTATAATGTTCGTGGTGATACATCACATGCATGAATGTTGCGAACACCGTTTACATATGCGTGCGCGACTTATGTATGAATGTGTTTACTTGTGCGTGTGAGCACTGGGGGGACAGGTGCGCTTTCAAATTTATTTTTATTTTTTTATTTTTACACTTTTCCTTTTTAATTAATTTTTCATCACTTCTATTTTTATTACAAGGAATGTAAGCATCCCTTATAGGAATAAGGAATAAGAGGTCCTCCTTATGGACCCCAAATCTCTCTTCTACCTTTAAAAGCAAAAAAATAAATAAATAAAGTTTACTTCTGCTGTAGATCATGACGTTGCTACGGTCTTCCAAGATCATAGAGGTGATCAGAGACGATCTGGTGTCTGTTCACCTCTATGGTCAGTCGAGCAAACAGCTGGATAATTTCCCGGGCTCATCTGTATAAATGGTAAGCCTGGGAAACAGCGACAGGAGAGGGGGACCTGCTTCTGAAGGCGATCCAGTGGCTAATTAGCCACGCAGACCACTTTCATGAGAAAGCCCATCACCGGCTGAAAGGAATAGTACCAGGGTTATGGCTGATAGCTTCAACCATAATCCCGATAAACCACTTGCAAGGTCGGCAAGTGGAGAGATTTATATATCTGTTATATACATCTGTTGGATGCTCTGAATAGTGAAAGGATGTGCCCAGCAGAAGCCAGGGAGGGGGGGCTGGTTCTGCAGGGAAGCTGCAGCATATTTCTCACCTTAGAATGCATTAAGGTGAAAAACCTTAAGGCTTTAGAACCACTTTAAAGATTTGGAGTCGTGTCCCTATATTATTTCATAATTGCCATTAACAGCCCTGTCATTAGATTATGAAATCAAATCATCTCACACTCTGAACAGAAGGGCTGATGACTCGGCGTGCTCTTGAATAAAAGTACTTTATTACTGCAAGGTACAAAGTATAAAGTTGACGAGTTTTGGCTATAGAGCCTTCATCAAAGAATGCAAAATGATTTAAAAACTGAAATATAGTACAGAATTTTTGAGTTGTTATTGTTCAATAAATAATATACTGCTATATTGCCCTTTATGACATATACACTGAAGAACATCTTGTATGTCATTTTCCTTTTGTTTGTTTTTTCTGTGCAGTTGTCTTTTCTCCATGTGTTTTTAATGGATTAATTTGTTCTTAACTAGTGAGGCTACCTCCCCTTGTATATAGAGGATTTGTTATACTTTTTTTTTTATCAGTTTTTAAATAATTTGATATGCTTTGATGAAGGCTCTATAGTCCAAAACGCATCAGTATATATACTCTGTACCTTGCAGTAATAAAGTTTTATTAAAAAGCACGCCAAGTCGCCAGCCCTTCTGTTCAGATTATCTATCTATGGGAGTTGGGGTTGGGGGTTAGGGTTTCCCCTTGAAGAACAAGGTTAGGACTCCCTTGGAATAGGGACCTCCCCAAAGGTCAAAGGTCAGCAGGCGTGTGTCCACCAGAGGTCAAAGGTCAAGAGGTCTGGCTGACCCACCCCCACCAAAGTGTTCCACCTACCCCAACTAAGTCGGGGCATGAACAAGTCGGGGTAAGTCGGGGCATGAACAAGTCGGGGTAAGTCGGGGCATGAACAAGTCGGGGTAAGAGCTGTGCACCGGACTCTAGTCTATGGACTTATATATTAGCAGTGGAGCTGGGGTAACCTCCTTTTGTCCAAATCCTCTGACAGTGAGCCTGATTACTACTGAGGCAGTCTTGCTGGATAGAGAAATGGAAAATGGTAGGCCTTAACCATGAAATCAGGAAATGTCATGCCCCAATGATAAAGTGTCCCTAAGCCAAAAAAAGGGGCATAGGAAAATATTTTTTTGGTTAATAAATGTAATATCACGCTCCTTATGTGATTTACTAGAAAGTAGAAAGGATTTTCACTGAAATGTAAATATGGCTTCAAAGAAAGAAATTTTATGAAATAAAGAAATATTACAAAGTGTGACAGTTTTAAGAAACTTAGCGTAATAAACTTTCCTCAAATAATGGGTTACTTTACCAAATAATGAGTGATAAACTATGACAATAAAATTACAATTTACCCACAGTAAGTGAGTACAAGTGATTCCTTGAAAAGAAAAATAACAAAATATGAATTAAAGGTTTTTACTTAATTTTTTTACTTACAGTGTACCAGTGATTTGTTTCCATTTCTCTGTACCTGAGCTGTCCATTGTTATCCAGCTGAAATTTCAATACATTGGCTGATTGAGCTGCATATTGGATACGAGGTGTTGGGCAGTTCACTAGAATTGAACATTTAATAAGTGTCATGATAAACCCCAAACTTTTCAAATCGGAGAAAAGGTAAAGAACGTACTGAATGAACACAGAACATTCAATGCTCCTAGCTATGCTCACAATTTACGGATTCTATTTTAGAAAAATGCAACACTTTAACCACTTCCAGCCCAAGCCAATTCTGGCACTCCTCTCCTACATGTAAAAATCATATTTTTTTTTGCTAGAAAATTACTCAGAACCCCCAAATATTATATATGTGTGCTTTTTTAGCAGAGACCTTAGGGAATAAAATGGTGGTTGTTGCAACTTTTTATTTCACATGGTATTTGCGCAGCAATTTTCCAAATTTATTTTTTTGGGGGGAAAAAAACAGTTTTTACGAATTAAAAAAAACAAAGCACTAAAGTTAGACTTTTTTTGTATATGTAAAAGATGATGTTACGCCGAGTACATAGATATCGCACATGTCATGCTTTAAAATTGGGCATACTTGTGGAATGGTGCCAAACTTCGGTAAAAATCTCTATAGGCTAGCTTGAGGTCAGGAACTGATGGCCAGACATTCTCTTTTAGGATTTTCTGGTATAGCTCAGAATTCATGGTTCCATCAATTATGGTAAGTCGTCCAGCCCCAGACTGACCCCTATCACCATCATGTCTGACATGATGTTCTTGTTATGAAATGCTGTATTCGTTTTGTACCAGATGTAACGGGACGCACACCTTCCAAAAAGTTACATTTTTGTCTCATCAGTCCACAGAATATTTGCTTAAAAGTCTTAGTGATAATCAAGATGTTTTTTGGTAAATGTGAGATGAGCCTTTGTGTTCTTTTTGGTCATCAATTACTTTGGCCTTGGAACTCTCCCATGGATGGAATGTTTGCCCAGTCTATTTCTTATTGTTAAAACATGAACACTGATCTTACCTGGGGCAAGTAAGGCCTGCAGTTCTTTAGATGATGTTCTGGGTTCTTTTATGACCTCCTGGATGAGTTGTCGTTGTGCTCTTGGAGTAATTTTTGTAGGCCGGCCACTCCTGGGAAGGTTCACCACTGTTCCAAGTTATCTCCATTTGTGGATAATAGCTCTCTCTGTGGTTCACTAGAGTTCCAAAGCCTTAAAAATAGCTTTGAAACCCTTCCTAGACCGATCCATGTTTGTTTCTAATCTTTTCTTGACTTTTTAAAGATTGTGGCATTATGTGTGTCTTTTTGTGATCTGTTAGTGTGCTTCACTCTGTAAGGCTGGATTCACACTTATGCAGTTTTAGTGCTTTTTGCATTTTGCAGATTTGCACTACAGAACGTGTTCCATAGGAAACCATGGTAAATGGACTGTAGTGCAAATCTGCAAAATGCAAAAAACACTAAAAATGCATAGGTGTGAATCCAGCCTAAGGCTGGCCATACACTATACAAAAAATCGGCCAAACCCATTTTTGAAAAAGGAACGTTCAGCCGCGAGCGCAAACGATGGTGCCATCATGTAATGGCCGATAAATCATTCAGTGAACATAAATAAAAAAAAATTATGTTCGTTTTTTACATATACCTAGTGCAGACAGGTCGGACGGGAAACACATTAACCTTTCAATTTATCGTTCGTTCGGCAGAAAATTTCCAAACTTGTCCTTCGTTTTTTCGGCTCAAAAACGTCCAAACGATTATCAATTTTGTGTCCATTAACTGGCCGAAAAATCGAACGAATGGTCTAATGACCGATTTTTCGTATAGTGTATGGCCAGCATTAGACAGCTTCTATTTATGTGATTTCTTTATTCAACAGGTCTTGCAGCAATCAGGCCTGGGTGTGGCAAGTGAAATTTAACTCAGCTATCCAAAAAAATGTGGTTAATCACAGTTCATTTATGATTCAGCATGGGAGAGGGCAATTATTTTTTCACATAGGGCCAGGTAGGCTTGAACAGCTTTTTTCCCCTTAATAAATGAAATAATAATCTAAAAACTGCATCTTGGATTTACTTGGAGTATCTTTGTGTAATGTTAAAATTTGCTTGATTATCTGAATCATTTAAGTGTGAGAAATATGCAAAAAAAATAAAATCAGGAAGGGGGCAAATACTTTTTCACAGCACTGTATGTGCACAACACTCAATTAAAATGCATGTCAGTGCATATGCCCTGACGTGCACAATGTGGTGCAAATATACTCTTAATTTGCACATCTGCACAAACAGATGATTAACCCTGTAAACTATATACTGACCCCCAGGTATAATAGTGAAATTATTTGTCTTCAAACACTCATGTTCAGAGATTTGATGTGACACCCAAATCTTGTTAACTAGCGTTTCATTTCCACTAAATTTGGTATTTGATATGCGTTTTGTGGTTTCTCCTGCATCAAGCTCCATGCAACCAGAATCAATGTCGTTCCTTGATAAAACAAAGAAAAATATTAGCGTATTTCTTCATGACAGAGTCTGATGTCAATAAGGTGATCAAAACTGCCAGTAAATCTCCATGTGTATGACCGGCTTTTGCATCAGACACAGAAAAAAACAATAAATCTGTACAATCAGGCAAGTGTAAATAATTTTAAACTATGTTTTATAAGTGTGTAAAATATGTCCAAGTAATTATATATACTGTGTGTGTGAGTGTATATACTGTGTGTATATATATATATATATATATATATATATATATATATATATATATATATATATATATATATATATATATATATATATATATATATATATATATATAATTTTAGCACTTTATTAATAGTGGTGGCGCTGATTGTTACATACACTGATATTAATTTGTACTGACAAAGGACAGGATTGCTTTTTAATTACTGATAGATTTCAGCTGGTGTCTTGGCTTTCTATGCCTTTTTGCACCTCCCTTTCTTCATGTATTCAATACTTTTTCCCTTTGTCATTTCATTTTATTACACAACTTCATTTCTGAACTTATTTGTTTTTTTTTTTAGCATGTATGGCTTGCAAGGGTTGTTACCGACATGTGGTGATAATTTCATGTCAATAGCACCTTTATAAATATATTTACCTAGAAAAATGGTGACGTGTTCAATACTTATTTTACCCGCTGTGTATATATATATATATATATGTATACACGCACAATCAGCCATAACATTATGACCACTGACAGGTAAAGAGAATAACATTCATTATCTCATTACAATGGCACCTGAATGAGGGTTGAATATATTAGCCAGCAAGTGAACTGAAGTTGATGTGTTTAAAAAAAAAAAAAAAAAAAGAATAATCTTAGGGGTTTGAGCAACATTGACAAGGGCCAAATGGTAATGGTCAGAGCATCTCCCAAACTGCAGCTCTTGTGGGATGTTCCCGGTTTGCAGTTGTCAGGACCTACCAAAAGTGGTCCAAGGAAGGAAAACTGGCAAACTGCCAACAGAGTCATAGGAGGCCAAGGCTCATTGATACAATTGGGGAACAAAGGCTGGCCCATGTAGTCCGAACCATTAGAAGAGCTACTGTAGCTTAAATTACTGAAAGAGTGAATGTTGGTTTCATGAGAAATGTGTCAGAACACACAATACATCACAGCTTGTTATGTATGGGGCTGCGTAGCCCCAGACTGGTCAAGAGTTCCCATGCTGACCTGTGACCACAGCCAAAGGTGCCTACAATGGGCACATGAGCATCGGAATTGGACCATGAAGCAATGGAAGAAGTTGGCCTGGTCTGATGAATTTAACCACTTCCGGATGGCCGCACGCCGATGTAAGTCCCTATTTTGAAGGAGGATATCGTTGTTATGGCAGTAGCTAACTGCCATAACCCTGTGTTCGGCCGGCGGTCTGCTACAAAATAAAAGTTGTCTCTGCGGCGGATTCGCAGCAAGATCACTTTTATCGGCGGCGGGAGAGGGGCCCCCCCTCCCGCCGCGATCTGGTGCCCTCTGCTGCTACGGGTCCTTTCCCTAACTGTGCATGGAGACGAGTGAGCGGAAGATGGCCCCCACCCATCTCCATGACACTGCATGGCGGAAGGGTCATTTTATTTTTTTTGTTTTTTTAAATGACAGCATTTTTTTTTTTTATTGCATTTTAGTGTAAATATGAGATCTGAGGTCTTTTTGACCCCAGATCTCATATTTAAGAGGTGCTGTCATGCTTTTTTTCTATTACAAGGGATGTTTACATTCCTTGTAATAGGAATAAAAGTGACACAATTTTATTTTTAAAACAGTGTAAAAATAAAAAGGTAAAATAAATAAGAAATTATTATTTTTTTAAACACGCCCGTCCCACCGAGCTTGCGTGCTCGCGTTATGAAAACAGTGTTTAAACCACACATGTGAGGTATCGCCATGATTGGTAGAGTGAGAGCAATAATTCTAGCCATAGGTCTCCTCTGCAACCGGTAGAATTTTTTAAATGTTGCCTATGGAGATTTTTAAGGGTAAAAGCCATTCCACGAGCAGGTGCAATTTTCAAGCGTGACATGTTGGGTATCAATTTACTCTAAGTAATTTTCTAGCAAAAAAAAATGTTTTTAACATGTAAACACCACATCTAAAAAAGAGGCCCGGTCTTAAAGTGGTTAAGAATGGTTTGAGGACACTACAATGAGTTTGAGGTCTTAAGCTGGCCTTCAAATTTTCCAGATCTTAATTCAATTGAGAACTTATGGGATGTGCTGGAAAAAACAAGTCCGATCCATGGCAGCCCCACCTCGCAGCTTACAGGACTTAAAGGATCTGCTATTAACAGCTTCGTGTCAGATACCACAGCATACCTTCAGAGGTCTAGTGGAGTCAAAGAGAAAGTAAAGTCTTCCTCTTTAATTGTACCTACAGGTAAGCCTATGGTAAGGCTTACCTGTAGGTACTGTATATATCTCCTAAACTTGTACCGTTTAGGAGATATTTACTATACACTCTGCCTCCGACTTCATCGGTGCTTGCACACTGAAGGAAACACCCGCTTGTGCCATTTCTTCAGGACCCGTGCTGTGACCGGCGGCACCCACGCGCGGGAGTGACGTCATCATGGCTCCGGCCAATCACAGCGATGGAGTCCGTGAACCCGGAAGTAACTCCGGAAAAGATGTCGGCTGTGTGAGCAGAGTGCGGACGGCACTGGAGTGCATCGTTCTAAGGTAACTATTTCATAATGAGCTGGTATGCGATGCATACTAGCTCATTATGCCTTTGTCTTGCAGGTTGTTTTTTTTTTTTTTTTGGAATATTTTTTGGAGGTTTACAATCTCTTTAATGCCTTGCTGGGTTATAATGAGTGGTCATAATGTTATGGCTCAACTGTGTGTGTGCCTGTGTGTGTAATATATATATATATATATATATATATATATATATATATATATATATAATCTCACAAAGTGAGTACACCCCTCACATTTTTGTAAATTATTTATTATATATTTCCATGTGACAACACTTAGGAAATGACACTTTGCTACAATGTAAAGTAGTGAGTGTACAGCTTGCATAACTGTATAGGACCCCTTTCACACTGAGCTGTCCCGGGCGTCAGCGAAAAAGCGGCGTTTTGCGGGCAGATTTAACCCCTTTTCAGTCTCCAGAGGGGGTTAAAACTGCCTTGCTAGCGGCCGAATAGCGCCGCTAAAATGACAGTAAAGCGGCACTATTCAGCCGCTAGCGGGGCGGTTTTAACCCCCGCTAGTGTCCGAAAAGGGGTTAAATCTGCCTGCAAAACGCAGCTGCATCAGCGATTTGCTGGCGGTATAGCAGCGCTGCCCCATTGTTTTCAATGGTGAGTTCACCGCTCCTAATATGCTCCAAAGAAGCTGCTAGCAGAACCTGGTGGCCAACTACAAGAAACATCTAAGCTCTGTGATTGCCAACAAGGGTTTTGTTACCAAGTACTAAGTCATGTTTTGCAAAGGGGTCAAATACTTATTTCACTCATTAAAATGCAAATCAATCTTATAACTTTTTTGATAGCCTTGTTGTTATTCTGTCTCACTGTTAAAATAAAATTATAGACTGATCATTTCTCTGTCAGTGGGCAAACATACAAAATCAGCAGAGGATCAAATACTTTTTTCCCTCACTGTAGCTCTGCAAGACAGCAAAGATTCACCACCTATTGCCAGGGCCGTCTTTAAAATTGATTGGACCCTGGGCAAACGTTTTCTTGCCCCCCCCCCCCATACAGTTTCGCTCTCTATCTGCTCTGAGACATACAATAAACAGTAGCTAGACTTAAAATCAGTTTGCTGTATCAGATCAGGAAGCGATTGCGATTGGTTGCCAGAGGTTACAGTGTATCTCTACCCTTACTGACTGGTTGCTAGAGGTTACATCACACATTACGGCACACTGATTAGTGGCTAGATGATACAGCACATGATTTCTGCTTGTTGATTGGTTGCTAGAGATTACTGTACAGTAATACTGCTCACTGATTGGTTGCTAGAGGTTACAGCACATCATCTCCTCACTGCAGGGGGCATGGTATTCATATGAATGCTGCCTTTATTTACATATCTATGCTGCCGGATGCAGCTATTTACATATGAATGCCTGTTATTTACATGTAAACACAGGGTCTGCGGGTGAGTCATCTGTACACGACAATAGGGCAGAGCTGGGCAGCATTAGTAGCAGAAATTCACACTGAGATATCAGGACACAGCAAGGGACTAAAACTTCAAGGGACAATGGAATTTAAACTGGGATAGTTGGCAAGTATGAGGCAGCTGCTTTGGGCCCCACAACAATGACAGGGCCCAGGGCAGCTGCCCCTTTTGCCCTGCCTTAAAGACGGCCCTGCCCATTGTAGAAGTTAAGTATTCTTCTGCAAGCTGCTGCTAGTTTCATTTTTCAGATAACAACAGTGTCGCTGTAATCTGTGACATTGTTATAAGGATACCATTGAATGATCGACTCACCACCACACTAGTTGTTGCTTGTACTCTTTTGAGGGAAATGAATGATAAGGTAACCAAGAGCAATTCACATGTCCCAAAGACCCACTCTTTTTGAACACTGGATAACAAAAGATCCCATCTTGCCATTCTCTGTCTGTATTGTCTGTAAGAAGAGATTTACCTTTAGATGCATAGACCTTTATTTCTACATTATTTTTTTTCCCATGGTTTTTCAGAGTTTGAGAGCATAGTAAAAATAAAAGATAACCCAGATTTGTTCATATTGTACAAACTTCAATTTACCTGTGTCAATAACAATGACAGTGGTGTATGACCCCATTTGCAACTGAAAGCTGTATATTATCGTTCTCCCATCAGATTCCCTGTGCCCAGGAGAACCCTAATTATAATTTCTGCTATTAGACTGCTGAGCTGCGGTACCAGACTTTGACTAGGCAATACCTGTCAGAATTGGGCAATCATAGTGATCACTTAAAGCTGAATTTCAGGTATATTTTTTGCAGATGTAGCACCTTCCTTGTTAGGCTACTAGGTTTGGTTAGGCAAATAAAAATGTTTTGGGCTCTCCGGTAATCTGCAGAGCTGTGTGTGTATGATTGGTTTGGGCTGTTCTGGGCTCTTCAGGCTGCAAGTCCCACTGCTTCTCCCTGTTTTTCTGAGATTTCCAGAGCATAGTGGGTGGGAGAGTCAGATGAGCAGCCAGAATATTTATGCAGCTCCAGCCAATACCTGGAGAGGTGTTCCCAGATGGTGGCTGGGGAGGCCATAAATAGTTTGGTGCACCAGAGCACATGGTTCTTGTCTGTAGGGGAGGTTCTTGGCCAGGAGGGCTGCCTTCCTGGCCATGCTACGTGTAGGCAGGTGCCTACAGAAGGGTTGTTTTTCCTATGCTGACTCGTGTTCTTCAGTTATCTGAGTCAAGTCTGCTGTCTTTCCTGTGAAACTGTAGATGTGTGGTGGATCTGAGGGATTGATTGGCTAGATTTTACCGCCAATTTTCCAAATATCCACATAAAAGGGGCCTCTCAGTGCCCCAGAAGAGAGCTGCTGGATATACTGACAAGATGTAGGCTGTTATGCTGCTGGACGGGGCCCCTAGGGACTGTGGCCAGCTTGTTGGCTCCTTGTTTTAATAAAAAAAACACACACATGATTGTATATATATATATATATATATATATATATATATATATATATAAAATCATAATTTTGTCAATTTTTAATAGGCTTCTTCATCTGTTCCTAATGGGTATTAGCTTTCTAATCCCATGCATATCATTTTAGGTACTATTGCTTGGTTTTCCCATTGAGGTGTCATATCCTCCTCCCACAACTCCTGAGCCAGACACCTGTCGGCGGTTTCCATTTGGAGGTGTTATCTTAGATTGCTATATACCTGATTTGTAAGTATTGTTCTATTAATGGACATATATATACACACACACACACACACATATACCACATCCTCTCCACCCTTTGGCCACTTTCACATGGGCACCTCTGTACAATGGATTCCACTTCCTCAGTGGGGGATCGCTCCGCTGATCCCTGCTGATCCCTGCTGAGCAGGCAGATGAAAGGACCTGTGTGCAGAGCGGAGACACAGACCTGTTCTCCAGTAGTGGGAAATCAGATGGAAATGGACTGCCTGTATGTTTTCACCCGATCCGATCTGCTAGATGGATGGAAAATAGGACCACCATCTGTCTGGATTTTGCGGACAGGATCAGATCAGATAGTGGCAGATGTCAGCGGACGTGTGTGCTAAAATCCGCCGCTCCATACGGGAGACTGCAAGGTCCGATCAGGTCCGCCCATGTGATCACTCAGCTCTTCTGGAACACAGGGAGGCTCAGGTGTGAACCCAGCCTGAGACAAAAAGTGAGGGGAAACTCAAAAGATCAAGAGACCCACTGTGCCACTGTGTGGAACCCAAACTAAACCTATGAAAGGATTCTTATTTTTTAATTATCAACTATCTGCCTAATGGATCACATGCCTGTTTCCGCATGATAGCAGGAATGACCTAAATGTTTAACCAATCATTATGGCTGCAATGTAGAAGTGACACATAGATGGAAGGACCGCTGTTTGCTGCTCCATGAAGGGATCATCATACAGGCTCACTATCACCATTCATCTGGTGAGTTCATGACCATAGGGGTGTTAATTCACGAGGTGTGGTGACGGTAGAAATATAAGATACAGATCGCATTGAAAACCCATGGTTAAATATTTCATTTATTTATTTTTCATATATGATTAAGTCCTTTGAATATTTGGACGGCTTCTATCATGGACTCTTGTTAAATGGATTTTGAGCGCTGCTAATGCTGGATTGTATTTTAGCATATTTGTTTGGTGAACAATTTGTGTATCTGTTTAAAATACTTTTAAATAGGTAAAGCCTGGAGCAGGTATCTTGCCATTTCTCTAAAAGTATCCGCACTTTGCATAGAAGTGGTGGAAAATTAAGCTCAAATGTGCGTGTAAGGTCTACTGGAATCTTAGTCCCCAGATATTTCAATGCTTTATCCGTCCAATTAAATTTATAACTAGATTTTAGTGTTTTTATTAAAGTATTAGAGACGGCTATTCCTATTGTCTCTGACTTCGAAAAGTTAATCTTAATATATGATAAAAAAACATATTTCTCTATTTCCTGAAAGAGGTTAGGGAGGGATATCATTGGGTTTGTTAGTGAAAAAAGCATGTCATCTGCATATACCCCGAACAAGCGATCTAAAGTGTTTCATTTCCTCAGGACCAGCCAGGTTGACCTTGTTTGACTGCAAGAGACCAGGTTTTCCTCCTTCTCAGCCCCCAAATACCTTTCGCCTCACTACCCCAGCTTTTATCTACCCTCAGCCCCTGAGAAACATAGGGGGATCCTCATTGCGTTTCGTCGCCACCTGATTTTTGAATGTGTTAAAGAAATCGCAGACCCAACAGGCAGATACCTACTCCTCCAGTGCACCCTTAATGGTCATGAAATTACTATGCGCCGAACCGTTTCCAACATAAGACCTACTTCAGGCTGTAGCCCATCATAGTTCTGGAACCCTGCTCCTCATGAGAGACTGTAACGTGGCCTTGAACTTGTCGGTTGACATGGGTTATGCCCCTGGGTTGGCTCCCTAACACAATCGATCAGTGGAGGAACAAATACGCACACTGTTGCGCTCTCATGGGCTTGTTGATGCCTGGCGGGAACACCACCCACACGATTGTGACTTCACTTATTATTCCAACCCACATAAGAGCTTCTGTAGAATAGAGCATGTACTGGTCCCTCTCCAATTCCTCTCCTGTATTGGAAAAACCTTGATTTGTTCCTCACCCTGGTCCGATCATGACCCACTTGTTTTTTTCGCTTGCTTGCTCCCCTCGTCCCTGTCCCCCCGTTGGAGACTTAACCGCTTGCCGACCGACTCACGCCGATATACGTTGGCAGAAGGTCACGTACAGGCATATTAACGTACCTGTACGTTGCCCTTTAAGAATCGGTTTGCGGGCACGCACGCACCGCCGTGAGCTCCGTGACTGTGATCACGGGTCCCCGCGGACTCGATGTCCACAGGGATACCGGCAATCGTCTCACGGAGCGGAAACCGGGGAAATGCTGCCAGTCACATTCACACAGTAATCAATGCATTTTTAATTGAACTGATGGCTGTATAAATGTGAATGGTCCCAAAATAGTGCCAAAAGTGTCCGATCTGTCTACCATAATGTCGCAGTCACGATAAAAACCGTTGATCGCTGCCATTACTAGTAAAAAAAAATTATTAATAAAAATGCCATAAAACTATCCCCTATTTTGTAGACGCTATATCTTTTGCGCAAACAAATCAATAAACACGTATTGTGATTTTTTTTTTACCAAAAATATGTCAGAATACGTATCAGCCTAAACTGAGGAAAAAAATGTTTTTATATATTTTTTGGGAGATATTTATTATAGCAAAAAGTAAAAAATAATGTGTTTTTTTTTTTTCCAAATTTACACTATTTCTTTGTTTATAGTGCAAAAAATAAAAATTGCAGAGGTGATCAAATACCACCAAAAAAAAGCTCTATTTGTGGGGAAAAAAGGATGTCAATTTTGTTTGGGAGCCACGTCGCATGACCGCGCAATTGTCAGTTAAAGCGACGCAGTGCCAAATCGCAAAAAGCGCTCTGGTCTTTTGCCAGCCAAATGGTCCAGGGCTTAAGTGGTTAATGAGTCCCTTCTTACGCTTTTCTATACATGCTCCCATTCAAACCTTTTTTACAGACAATGTTAGCTCGGTCTCCTCTGCGATTTCACTTTGGGAGGCCCACAAGTCCACCTTGCGAGGCCACCTCATCCAACTCGCATCAGCACGTAAACGCGAACTGGAGCAGAGGCTTCGAGACCTTAATACTCAATTCCGATGCTGAAGGCTCAAGATGCCATTGTAGCGGAATTTGACTTGGCCACTGATCAAGCTGAAAAAGCCCTTTGCCGAGCAAAGCATAAACTCTTGTGCGAACAATACGGGAGGGAGGCATGATATTATAAGGCACCAGCGCACATTATTATTTTTATCAGAATATCTATATAAGACATTATGTTAAACCACCTTACAATGAAAAAATTACAAAACTGGATGGCAAGAAAGGAGTGTAGCATGTGTGTTTCATGATTCTAGACACGGCAGATACATGATGTATATTAATAGAAAAAATATGTTTACTCAGTTTTGGGCAAAGTTTGCCATCATCCTGATCAGTATGTCCAAAGAATTAAAATTCCTCTTTTGTAGGACTTTTATACGGCAACCAAACTACTACATTTGTTATATAAAAATATAAGTTGTATTATTGTTCATCATTTTAAAAAGAATGAGAACCTCCACGAGGCTCCAATATATTAAAAACATCAATTGATCATACAACATTGTAGCACAACATTCGTTTTCAATGGTGGCGATACCCAATACCATATGATACTGTAAATCATATATGATTCAATAACAGTTTTAACATAAAAAGGGACAGATACATGATGTATATAACATTGGTTTATCTGGCAGAATTTTTGCCAAAATTCCATACAATTTTGAATGCTAAATTACAGACGAGGTAATCCCCAGAAAACAGATTAAAAACATGAATCCCTAAATAGTCTCTGACATTTTAAACAAACTTACTTACCTGGGGATTCATGACAATTTGGGAGGACAACACAATCATCTGCATAACCTAAGCAAAGAAAGAGGCACGCAGAACATTATCATACCATTCTAAAGTTGGAACTAACAGGATTATAGCTATGTACAGATCTAATCCTAGAGCAATAAAATATTTTTACTACAACCCTAGGACCTGCACAGTTCTTTACATCAGGACTGAACACATATAAGAGCCAGGTAGGCAGTAAACCTAAAAAAAATATCTATTTGTTCAGTTTCCTGGCACCCACAATGCTAGATTGGACAGACCAGCCACTGAATTATACGCAATTTGTGCACCATGCCTATTTAAGCCATATATACATAAAAAATAAGTCCTAGGTTCGAAACCTACATGGATATAATTTACACAAAGTTTGTGTGTTTTTCTTGTGTTTGGATGTATTTCCCCTGGGTGTTTCTTTTCATAATCTAAAATCATGCTTGTAAGTTAATTGGCATCCACCTATACTGCCCTAGTACCCTTAAGCCCCATACACACGCTCGGACAATCTGCGGACCAGGTCAGTCGGACTTTGTCCGACGTACTTTGTCCGATGTTGGCGTTGCGTACACACGGTCGGACTACGTTGTCGGAATATTCGGTCCGGAAGAACGTCGTGACGTAAGTCGTCGTCCACGAGATTACAAAAGGGAAGTTCAGCACCACGTCAGGCACCCGTTGGGCTCCTTCTGCTGATCCCGTGTTTATCGAGAGTTAGTGGAAGTTTGGTGACTTAAGATTCGCGCTTCTCAGTTTTCTGACTCAGATCGTTACTGCTCTTCAGTTTGTGCTTGTCGTGCGTATCTGTTTATTAGTGCGTGTAGTCAGTTCGCATTTGTTGGTCATTGCGGCCTATATCTTGATATAGGACGCTTTGATTTGCACTGCTTATTGTCTGCTCGTTGCTGGTATTCACTTCGTTCTTTCAGGCCTTGCTGTTTATCGGTGCTTTCTGTTTGTCCGTTCTGACCAGCCGACCTTTTGTGACCTTCTGAGCGATGTTTCCCGTGCGTACTCGTCGCCGAGTTCGTGCTGTACGCGGAATTGGTGTCGGGCTTTTAGCTTTGACCCAAGACCCGTCCATGAACAGAGTGACGAGGAGTATGTGGACCAAGAATTGGTTGCTTCAGCGTGACCAGTTCTCGCACATGCCTTTGCTTCGTGAGATCCGGGAGAATAATCCTGATGATTTCAGGAACTTTCTCAGGATGACGGACCCCGATTTTCACCGTCTTTTGGCTTTGCTGACCCCCTTTATCAGCCGGCAGGATACCTGCATGAGACAAGCCATTACTCCGGAGCAGAGGCTTGTTGCCACGTTGAGGTACTTGGCGACAGGGAGAAGTCTTCAGGATTTGAAGTTCTCTTCAGGTATCTCTCCCCAGGCCCTGGGAATCATTATTCCAGAGACCTGTTCTGCCATCATTCAGGTCCTGCAGGAGGACTATATTAAGGTAACATTTCTACTTTACTATTCCCGTCTATGTATGCTCTGTTTGCTAATGACTTGTATTTTTGACCTCCTTCCCTAATTACCATGATTGCAATATGTTCTAATATGCTGTGCCCCTTTTCTCCTTCATGCATTTTTCCCTTCACTTACCTCACCAGCATGCTCTTCTGCCCCAATAGACACCTATGGCCTAGTCACTTAAGCAATGTCTTTTGTCTGCTGCATAGTATTGTTTGCCCCAAAACACCCCCTAAAATATGCACAAATGTTTGCTGTGTGGTTTACTTCATGTAGAGCCCCCTTTTTTTGTTCTTTTGGTGGGGGGGGGGGGCAAACTCATTAGGAACCCCCTCCCCCAACTGCTCTGTCAGATGGTACCAATCCTTTATCTGCTGGCTTTCCCAAGGTCCATACACACTATATACCTACCTCTTTATAGTGCGCATCTTTAGGGATGAATTCAGCAAAGCATGTAGTGCAAGGGACTGCCTCCATACATTCCATTTCCTATTTTTTTGTCTTCTTTCCCTCCTATTAGCTTGCTTGGTAATTTAATAATGTCACACTGTGCCTGCCTTTTTTGGGGGGGGGGGGGGGGGGGGTTGAAATGTTATTTGATCTTTCCTGTGGCCTGCCAATAGTGTTAAGTACAGAGGGTCTGGCCAAACTAGCCCACATTATTGAGCCATTTGCCAATCAATGAAGTGCAGAGGGTTAGCTGTCCACCACCCCCCCCCCCCAAAACCCCTAGTTATTGCCAATGGCCCATCAGAAGTGGGGGGATTGATGGGGGGGTGAGTAATCTGTGAAGGGGAGCCTCTACTTTTCTGTGCAAATACTTTCCAGCCTCCAATTTTAGACAATGCTCTTGTTCCAAGATGTTGATTGTCTAATCTGCTTGCAATGTTTAGGTGCAAAGTGACTAATTTTTTTTTTTCTTGTTTCACTCCACAGTTCCCTTCCACGCCACAGGAATGGCAGACTGTGGCCTCCCACTTTGCCAGCCGTTGGGACTTTCCTAACTGCGGAGGGGCAATTGATGGGAAACACGTCCGCATCGTCCCACCGCCCAACTCGGGGTCCTACTATTATAATTATAAAGGGTTTAATAGTGTAGTGATGTTGGCGGTGGTGTCGGCAACATACGAGTTTATGTATGTGGACGTGGGGATGAACGGCCGGATATCGGATGGTGGGGCCATTACGCACACGGAGTTCTACTGGCGTCTCCAAAGTGGCAGTCTGTGCTTGCCACCTCCAGAGGAGAATGCCGAAGGACTCCCCTTCGTCTTTGTCGCAGATGAAGCGTTTGCGTTGACTCCCCATGTGATGAGGCCGTTCCCGATGAGGACCCTCACCCCGGACCAGAGGGTCTTCAACTACAGGCTGTCCAGAGCCAGAAGAGTTGTGGAGAACGCTTTTGGCATCCTGGCCAGCCGCTTCCGCCTGTTCCTGACGGCATTTAACTTGGCGGAATACAAACTGAACCACATAGTTCTTGCCTGTTGCATATTGCACAACTTCCTCAAAAGACATAACAGGAACTATGTGGTGCCCGTTGGCCCAGATGTGGAGGGCCCTCCAAATGCCGAACTCACAGCCCTTCGAGTGGCACGTCCAGGCTTGCCCCCTCTAAATGCCCGTGTGGTCCGGGACCAATATATGCAGTACTTTGTGGGTAGGGGGGCCATTGCTCTGCCTGACGATGTGTGAGAGGCATTTTTTAATAAATCTGATATTTTAACCAACCTATGATTTCATGTCATTTCAGTCTTCTTTTTAGCTTATTTTACTTTGACATTTCTTCCCTTTGCCTTCGACAGTGGGAATGCACTTTCTGGGCAAAAGGAGGTAACAGTCTCTTCTTCCCAAAAAGATTATTCTCATGTTGTGTGTTTGCTACCTAATCTTTGGTCTAGAGAAGGTTTGTACTGCATAACTGACACCCAAAATACTCCTTTTCATCACCAGGTCTGACATGTGTGTATTCTCCAAAATGCTGTGCTCCGTGTTTTCGTACAAAGCACTGTGGGTGTCATTTACATAAGTCAAATCCGCTATGCTCTACAAGTGCATTGAAAAAGTTCCCCGGGAAAGAAAATTGGAGTGCAAAGTGGATTTGCCTTTAGTAAATAACACCCATTGCCCCCCATATCCTTTTCATTTTACATACATAATGCATTGTGTTTTTTAAATAAGGAAGCCACACATTTAGAAAAATAAAAGTTTACTAGGAAAACATTCCCAAGTGCGTTTACAATCTTCACGCCAAAACTGACAACATCTTGGTTATTTACAACATTGTTTACAAACATTCCGCAATTGGTAAAACCAGGCATGGAGCAAAACAGAACCTAGGAACTTGGAAAGTTCAACTTTGTAAAGTGAAGACAAGATCAGACATGACTATATGTTCAAAGTGTGTTTGATCTTGCCTTCATCACATGGGGGGGTCACCCCCGAAAAGTGGAAATTTGGAACATGCACACAATTTGGGTCTGAAAATGGTCATTAGATGGGAAAACACATGCCTAGAAGCTTCAAAAGTGCCATTTTCCATCATGGGGATGAATGGACGTTTTTTGGGGGTGCAACCCCTTCACCACAACCACTTTCGTAGTTCGTAAAGTGTTTGCACCCCCAAAAAAACGTTGCCATTCATCCACCATGGTGGGAGCTAGCACATGTGGACACAATGTGTGCATGTTCCAAATTTCAGACAGTTTTTAAGTTGCAAATGTGTTCAGAAGCAGGCACAAATGTGTGTTAATTACTTGGTGCGTTTTCATATTTTTCCTAAAACATCAATGATGTTCTTCAATTTTTGTTGAACATCATTGATGTTTTGCTTTATGTAATCTAGATCTCGATTGCAGACCATTATCTCTCCGATGAGTACGTGGGCACTCTCTGTGGTAAAGTGCGATTTTTCTTCCACAACATCCACGTCACCTAAAAACCACAAACAAACAAAAATGGGGTGTTGGAAATGAGGCAGCCATACATGGATTAGCTTACCAGTAGCTGTGTTCTCCCACACTCACCTGTTGTGGTGACAATTTCTCCAAGTTCGATGATCTCTCCTTCCTCCTCCTCCTCCTCCTCTGCTTCTGCTCTTTCCCCTTTTTTGGGAGGTGTTGGTTTGGGGGTTTCCTCAGACGGCCCAAGTTTTCGCTCCCCTATGAGAATGTCCAAAAGGAAGATTTAGCAACACAAACTATTGAGGGCAGAAATAGGAAATGACAAACATTGCTTGAAAGTGACGGACACTATTTTAGTTTGGCCAGTTACAAATGTCAACTACATGAATGTAGTCACTTTGTAAAGGTGCTAAACTGACTAGCTTTTTGGTAGAAGTTTGTGTGATGGAGACCCCCCTCTAGTATCCACTGGAGCACATGTGTGGAAAAGGCTAATAAAAAGGGGGTTTGGGTGTCCCAGCACTAGTGCTCTCGAGTCCAGATGGGTAAACAGCTACTGGGTGACCTCTCCTTTACATTGAAGAAATTGGCTTTACATTCTGGATGACATTTCTAGGGAGAACAAACTTCCTTTCCCCCAAAAAAACACCAAACATCGTATTATAAGTGGCCGCACGATCGAGGTTGCGTACGATCGAATGGACACACACACGACCATGACAGTGGCAGAAAGATCGAGGCTGAGTACGATCGAATGCACAGACGAACATGAAAGTGGCCATTTTGGAATGTACAACTTTGTAAAAATCAAACCACATGGAGCAGTATGCAAGCAAGAAATCAAACACAAAACACAACTACTTACTTTTTTGAAGAATTCTCTTGATCTTTCTGTACTGATCGGCCTCCCTCAGTTTCAGGTCTGACCAGCGTTTCCTCAGTTGCTCCTTGGATCGTTGTACCCCAAAATGATTGTACAGCCTTCTCACAACTTTAGACATGATCTTGGCCTTGCGGACATTGGGGTTGAGGTAAGGCCCATACTTCCCATCATAGTCGCTCCTCTTTAATATGTCCACCATCTCCAACATTTCTCCAAATGACATATTGGAGGCCTTGAATTTCAGGCTCCGGGATCGGGACGTTTCTGCCTCCGGACTTTCCTCGTCCTCCTCCTCGTTGGGGGGATATTTGGGGCGCACCTGCTGTGTCCCCGCCATGTGCTCTCCCCACTGCGCCGTAAAGAGAAGGGGTGGGGAATAGACGAGAAAGATCGTCAGGGGCGGGCGGAGTTTGACGCATGCGCACTGTATATAAAACGTCACACGCCTGTGTCGTAGCCACGATCTGGGAGACGAGGGGAGAGAAAGCTCACGCACGAGACGATCGCTACAAACGAAGGTACAATTTGACTTTGGTACATAACTAGCCTAGACTGATTAGAACTTGAGGCTTCTTTATGGAGAAGATTAGGAGAGTTTAGGCTGACATTATTTATATTGTTTTGTGTGGCGTTGTGTCTTGCAGAGGTGATGGATGCCTTCTACAACGTGAGCTTTCTCCCACACTTCATTGATAAATACCGGCAATTCCCCCTCTTATGGCAGGCAAAACACAGGGATTATAGCAACAGACCAAAGAGGTACGCAGCCCTGCTGAAACTGGTGGCATTTGTAAAGCCTACCCTGCCCATGGCAACCGTCGCAAACTTAAAAGTGAAGATCACCAACATGAAGACTACCTATTTCCGGGAGCGCAATAAGGTCCTGAAGTCACAAGCATCTGGAGCTGCAGCAGCTGATGTCTATGTCCCCACGCTCTGGTACTATGAGAGGCTCCACTTTCTCAAAGACCAGGCTACTGTCAGGAAGTCACTCTCGACTCTTCCTTGCACGCGTCCTTCCACGCACGCCACCCTTGATGAGGATTCCGAGGACCAACCTGGGCCTTCCAGTCAGGAATATGTGCAGGTGCCCAGCTTGTTCCAGGTATAGTAGTTTTGGAACCAGTTTGTTGAATAATGAATGATGTTCAGTTAATTCAGGATCCCCAATTGCTTATTTCCTAACGTGATTGACATATCAACAGACAGTGGTGTGGGAGACATTTTTGGGAAGAATCTAAACTGCAGGGCTGAGAATTGTATGGTTTTGTATTTGAAAACATTTTGCAACAGTCACTAGATGAGAATTGTGTGTGTTTGATGAACAAATAACTGAAACTATGTCCCTTTTTCATACACAGGAAGACCTCAGCCAGGAGGTGGCTGTGGAAGGTGGCAGTCAGGAGGAGGCAGGGGGTAGTGGCAGCCAACAGGGGGGTAGGCGTAGGAGCCTGACTGTCTCCCAAGTCTCTCCCCTCCGCCTTCCCTACAGAAGGGCGAAAAACATGGGGGAGGTGGGAGAGTCAGCGCTCCAGCTGATAAAAGATGCCTCAGCCTCCCTCTATGCCACACCCACCTACGAGGAGGCCTTTGCCTCCTTGGTTACAAGTAAATTTACGGGTATGGAGGCGGGGCAACGCAGCATGTGTGAGGAGGTCATCCTCAAAATACTAAATGAGGGGATGGCTGGGGAGATGACTCCCCTCACACATGTTTGCGAGAGTGACCTTGCTCCGCCTCCTCCTCCTCCTTCTGCCACCCCACCAGCACCAGCACCATGGCGTGGAAGGAAGCGTACAAGGAAGACAAGAGAGTGACAACCTGGACTCAGTCTGGTCTGAGAGAAGATGGAGCCTCTCGTAGTACCAGAGCCTGGGGACCTAGATGGCATCTGCTGCAGTTCCGGATGTTTTGGACTTCAGGACCAGATTGCGCTCCCTTATTATTTAGATAGGTAGTCTTCATGCCCCCAATTGTTTAAGTCTGTAAAATGATGGTTGCCATGGGTGTCCAAGGCTTTGCAAATTCCCCAAGTTTCACCATGGCTGCGTTCCTCTTTGGTCTGTTGCTGAGACCTAAATAAAGGTTTTTTTTGATTTGAAATAATCATTGACTATTGTGTTTTACTTTTCTACAATGACAGTTTTTCTTTGAGTAGGCAGGTACATTTCACTAATCCTAGAATTAACAAGGGGCACCAACAACCAACAAACTCCTAGTAAATGTAAGCAAGAAATACAAATGTTAATAATGTGGTTTTGCTAAGTTGAGACATACAACCCCCCTCCAAAAAAAAAAAAATCTCCTTCAAATATGTATTCCCCCAAAAAAAAAAAAATCTGGGTAAAAAAATAAGAAAGATTGTATTACGATCTGAGTAAAAATAAACATGTAGTGTATAAATGCTGCAAAGTAATAAAGAAGTAAGTTTGTGAGAAGTGCGGGTGAATAGGAGCAGCTAAAAGATGTCATTCTTGTTGCATTGTAAAGAAAAAGAGAATGCGCTGCATTAAAGACATTTTAACATTGCAGCGTGACGAATGTGCTGTGTCGATTAGGAAAGGTAGTTTTACCTGACCGTACACACGCTCGGATTTGGTGTGATCGGACCGGGTTGACGGGAAATCTTTCCAGCAGGAGATAAGACTTTGTCCGACGGACAAACCGACGAACACTGTCCGATGGTGCATACACACGGTCTGATTTTTCAACAACCTTGTCCGATCGGACCAAATTGATGAAAAAGTCCGACCGTGTGTATGGGGCTTTAGTGTGCGGAAGATATTAGATTGTGTGCTCCTACAGGTTACAGTGTCTGACAAAGATTTGGAAATACATAAATTGCCAAGTACATAACTGATATATATTAAAGTATAACTAAAAGCAAAACTTATTTTTTAGTTTTTGGATAGAGTGGAGAGGATTTAGAACACCTGTCAGTTTTTATTGCTGTCTGTGCCCCCACTAAGGAGATTCTCTATTTGTCCTGTTCACCATTATCATTGAAAGTGAAAGTAAAAGAAAATCCCAAATTTTGGGTTGTACCAGGAAAAAGAATAGAAGGGAAATCTTCCAGTGCGGACAATAGTACTGGTGACCTGGGGGTCCCCAAGAAA
Organism: Lithobates sylvaticus; assembly: GCA_028564925.1. Lineage (NCBI taxonomy): Eukaryota > Metazoa > Chordata > Amphibia > Anura > Ranidae > Lithobates > Lithobates sylvaticus. The sequence continues at coordinate 104,977,647 of CM053026.1, read as the reverse complement.
TTCCCTTAATTTTCAGCGATTTCCTCTTCCTGTTTGGCTATATGGCAGGAAGTGAAGGGAAATCTCTGCAATGGCACACAGATGGCAAAAAAGATCTGACAGAAGTTATTAACCCTCCTTTGCTCTATGCAAAATGAAAAGAATACGTTTTGCCTATAGTTCTATTTTAAGTTATTATTGCATGTTTTTTCAAAGTTAAAAGTTAAGCATTTACAAAACCATTTGAACATTCTGATTCTACCACCTGCTGCCCTTACAAATATAAAATTGCCCAGTAACATATCATAAGAGAGTAAAATTAAGGATAACAAAGCCAGTAATATGTCTAAAAGCTATTGTAAAGGGGTTACCAGTTGCCCTTTAAACTGAAAAAAAATGTAGGTACAGTTGAAGTGTGCCTTTCCAGCTTCCTGGTTTTGGCTGTGGCATGCTCCTTGTCTGTCTGTCCACCTGCAAGGCAATCAATGTGGGCAGTCTCTGGGTGGAGACCAAACCTGATTTAAGCCAGCCAAGCCTGCAGTCTCATGCTTGTGATATTGCATTTGTTACACAGGAATTTCTAGATCCCTGTTTGTCTGTTCTTCTCTGCTAGTTTGCAGTCCTTCGTTGGCCTTGTATCAGATATCAACTACTCTCTGAACTCTACCTGCCTTTTGACTACAGATTTGTTCCTAACTATTCTGAGCCTTGCTTGCTTTGTACCAGAACTGTTATTGAACCTCTCTGCCTGTTTGCCAACCACAAGTACCTGTTTGCTTTGCTCAGTTTGCGCCTGCCCTGGTGTGGTAGCACTATAGCATTGTATATAAGGCCTGGGGGCAACTGAGTACTGGTAGGCCAGTAGCCACCTATAGTGTCTGACCACCTGCGTTAGGGGTAAGCGTGACAAGATGGAAATGATGGGACCAGCGCTGGAGTGCACCTTTTCATAGGTAAGTCTGTCATAATGTGCTAATATGTGGTGCATACTAGCACATTATAGCATAAACCACCCAGGGGCCCATTTTAAAAAAATGTAGTGGAGATAAATACAGCTTTAACAACAATAATATTAACAGTCCTATTACTTGCACCAGCTCCACCTGTAACACAAATTATTAATATTCTTATTAAAAATGAAATGTGACTAACAAAAAGTAGTAACCATAAGGTAAAACCCCTGTTACACACTTTGTATGTGAAACATGAAGAATTAATAAGCAAAAAAGGATTAGTTTAACCCACAAGTGTTTTTCTAAACCATCACTAAAAAAAAATGCTGATGCTGACCCCAAAGACACACAGGCCAAAAAAGAAAACAAAATGCAACAGTGACCTGATAATACATTTTTGGTTTTGAGTTTAATACTGCTTTAACTGCTTTTCTACCAGAGCAGTTTTTCACACACGTTACAATCTGTACTTTTTGCTAAAAAATTACATTAAATGCCCAAACAATTTTATATTTTCTGAAAGCAGAAGCCCTGTTGAATAAAATGTTGGCAGTTGCAAATTTTATATTGCATAATATTTGCGCAACTTTTCATCAAATGCCTAGTGCCAGGAAAAAGTACACTATAAAACACTATATAATATTTTGTGCATGCCTGTTAAATGTTGAAAAACGGTGGAACCCATAAATTGTTTATAGATGGCGCACTAAAAGTCTTTACAGGTTATCAAAGTTAACCGTGAACTATGGCCCTAGAATTATTACACCTATGTTCATGGATATACTTTGCATTTACATTCAGGTTTATGCACAGGGCAACAGGGTGCTTTTTAGTGTTTATATAATTTTATTATATTTCAATTTTTAACACTTTTAATAACTTTATTGCCATCACAAGAGGACTGTTGGATAGCAACAGGGTCTGGTGTCAAATTTCTGGAGTTTCTCTGTCAATGTTACTGCTTTTATGGGTAACAGTGTTTTGGTATTATGCAGAGTTTGGATCTGTCATAAATCCGTTACATATCTGTTTTCTATTCCCAAAGATCACCCAGATAATCCATGCAATTCCATGGTTTTAAAAGGGTCTCTTTCTGATTTATACAACCAAGCATTTGCTTTCCTGGGGGCGGTCTGGAATGTTGTTTCAGCTCTTGGCTCCGGACCGTCTATTGCTATAACGCAAACTTGAAAGGGGCCATGGCTGACAGGATGATCGATGACGGTGGGTGACAAAGATCAAAGGATCAACAGGCACCTAAAGATGGACATGGACAATGCCAAAGTACAGCAGGACAGGCAGTAGAGAAGGGCTTCCCCATAAATACTGTGATTTGTCTAGATGGGATGGCAATGGGGTTGGGTTTGAATGGTGTATGATCAAAGTATGGATCATGGCTTGGGGCTAAGCCTCATGGCTCTGGCCCTCTCTTTAACATCTGAGCATAGCTGGAAGAAACAAGCCTCACGGAGGGCCTTGTGATAAGTATCTATGATGTTCTTGTATTATATTTTCTGATTGTTGGTCTATGTTTGTAATATATTTCTCTAGTATTTCATGTTAGCTTTCTTATTTCCTTGGGAAATAAATAAGACTTTATTACTTATAAACCGTGTGTTTGGTTTCATAGCTAACCTTGTATTATTGTGATATCAACAGTAACATGTGGTCAGAGTTTTAATAGACTAACTATAGGGATTAGACAAATTAATATACAGATACAATAATATTTATTGTATCATATTTACTTCAAGGACTAACAAGCACCCTATATTTTTTTTTTTTAACCACTACTATTCCTTTATACTGGCTTTTGAAATTTACAAGTGCAGCAATCTAAACATTGCACAAAAGATTTGCCTTGAGAAACATAAAAAATGCATTTTATAGACATGTATATATAAATAAACCTTCCAGGCTATCCATTTAGCTAAATCTAAGAACACGTGCTACAAAACTAAATGCTATAGGAGGCAGCTGAACAACAGTCTGCATCCAACCACCTGTGCAAATGCAATCAATATATACATGTAGCGCCCACCACATTTAGGTGGGTGCTAAATAGGTTTAGATAAAGGTAGTGTTGGGTAAATTTGGCCAGGACTTTGCATTTCTAGGCCTGGTTGTTTGTTTTGGGAGAGGGGAGTGACAGAATAGAGGGGGTGTGGCCACCTACACTCTGATCCAGAAAGATCCCCCTTTACCTTGCCTTTGAAATGTTCTGGAAGGGAGGCGGACATGGTACTGGAGTGCAGGCAGCTTGTATGGAGAGCCCTGGACCAATCATTAATTTGAGTTGGCAGGGGCAGGACTCGCATATAAGCTGGGGGTTTACATACTTTCTGGAGGAGGAGTCAGGAGCAGAGAAGGAGGAAAGATGTAGTGAACATGGAGCAGGCTTGAAGGCCTGGGGGTTCAGAGACCCCAGTGCTGGATAGCAGGAGTGGGCTTGAAGCCTGAGGGTTCAGAGACCTCAGTAGGGATGAGCCGAACACCCCCGGGTTCGGTTCACACCAGAACCTGCGAACGGACCGAAAGTTTGCGCGAACGTTAGAACCCTATTAGTTACAATGGACGCGAACGTTCAAAATCTAAAGTGCTAATTATAATGGCCAATATGCATGTTATTGTCATAAAAAAGGTTTGGGGACCCGGGTCCTGCCCCAGGGGACATGTATCAATGCAAAAAGAAGTTTTAAAAACGGATGTTTTTTCTGGAGCAGTCATTTTAATGATGCATAAAGTGAAAAAAAAATTGAAATATTCCTTTAAATATGGTACCTGGGGGGGTGTCTAAAGTATGCCTGTGAAGTGGCATGTGTTTTCCGGGTCTTGTATGGATATTAAGGGGAACCCCGCGCCCAAATTAAAAAAAGAAAAGGCGTTGGGCCCCCAGGCCCTATATACTCTGAACTTTCTGTCCCAATGACAATTGGATTTAGAAAATTTGGGTTTTTTAGGGAAAAAAGAATTGGTGATAAAGCATCAGTGGAGACACCTTTTTCCCCATATTATAACTCTTACAGAAGAGAATTTCCCTTCCTAGGGGTAGATTTCCTCCCACTTCCTATTGTCTCCCTCCGTTTGTAAGTAGGAGTCGTTTGTAAGTCGGATGTTTGTAAGTCGGATGCAGAAATTTGGGCCTTAGGTGTTGGTGGTACCAGAACACTATAATCCCTCACAGTTACCCTTGGTGGGCATTGGAACGGGCCCTGCTGTGAAATATTATATCAAGAATTGTAATTACATGCCCCTGTTGAACAGGGTCAGAAAAAATGTGCCTTTGGTGGTGGTGTGGTGGTGTTGCCACAACACTGTAAGCCCTCACAGTTACTCTTGGTGGGCACAGGAATGGACCCTGCTGTGAAATATTAGATCAAAAATTGTAATTATACGCCCGTTAAACAGGGGCAGAAAAATTGGGTTATGGGCAGTGGTGGTGGTGCCACAACACTGCAACCCCTCCCAGATTCTGTTGTTAAGTGCAGGAATGAGCCCTGCTGCAAAATATTACAGCAAAAAATTTAATTACATGCCCCTGTTAAACAGGGGCAGAAAAAATGGGTTTTAGGCACTGGTGCTGGTGCCCAGAACCTAACATTTTCTTAGAAGCTATTAACATGAACATTGAGGAGGAATAGGATAGTCACTCAGCATAACAGCATAGTCACTCAGCTTCAGCATAGGCAGTCTTCAAGGGATCTCACACTAATAAAAAAAAATTAATCGGTTACATCAGCATCAGGTGCTTGGTAGCTGGTGATCCAAGACTGATTAATTTTTATGAAGGTGAGCCGATCAACCGAGTCTGTGGACAGGCGCACTCTGTGATCGGTTACAAAGCCTCCAGCAGCACTGAATGTGCATTCAGATAGAATGCTGGATGCAGGACAGGCCAGTAGCTCAATTGCAAGCTCTGGCCAGTGATCCATCCTCAAGACCCAGTACCCAATTGGATTTTCAGTTGGAAAGGTCTCCAAGTCTGATCTTGCCCAAAGGTATTCCTGCACCATGTAAATCAGGCGCTGACGATGGTTGCTGGAACTGATCAAACCTTGGGGCTGCGGAGGAAAAAATTGTCTGAACGCATCAATCAGAAGGCCACCTTCTCCATCGCTCCTCCTGTGACTGACCGAATCCTCAGCAACACGTTGTCCAGGAGGACCAGGAAATTGCAACCTCCCAGGCTCTGGAAACGCATTGCACAAACCTTTCTGCAAGGCCTCCTGAAGATGTTTCAACCTCTGCTCCCTCTGTGAAGGCTGGATAAGTTCCACAACCTTACCCTTGTAACGTGGATCAAGAAGGGTTGCCAGTCAGTACTGATACCTCTCCTTGATACCACAAATCCGAGGGTCCTTTCGCAGGCTTTGCAGGATCAGGTAGGCCATGCAGCGTAAGTTTGCTGAGGCATTCGATCCGGAGTCCTCTGGGTCACTAAGGACGGCATGATCTGCAGCCACCTCCTCTCAGCCATGTACAAGTCCATGGGTTTCTGGGGACTGAAAACAATCCCTTGAAGACTGCTGGTGTTGCTGAGTGCCATGCTCCACCTCCATGCTGACACAATCCTCCTCCTCCTCCTCTTCCTGTGTGATAGGCGGGCCTGCAGGAATACTGTCTGGATAAAGGGGGCCTTTAGAGGTAAGGAAGTCCTCCTTTTCCTCCCTCTGTTCTGCCTCAAGTGCCCTGTCCATTATTCCATGCAGCGTGTGCTCCAACAGAAAGACAAGAGGGACAGTATCACTGATACATGCACTGTCACTGCTCACCATCCTTATGGCCTCCTTAAATGGTGACAGGACAGTGCTTGCATCCTTGATCATAAGCCACTGGCGTGGCAAAAAAAGCCAAGCTCCCCTGACCCTGTCCTGGTGCCATACTCGCACAGGTACTCATTGATGGCCCTCTGCTGCTTATGCAGCCGCTGCAGCATTGCCAATGTTGAGTTCCACCTGGTGGGCATGTCACAGATGAGGCGGTTCTTGGGCAGGTTGCATTCCTTTTGAAGGTCAGCCAGCCGAGTACTGGCATTATATGACCGACGGAAATGCCCACAGACTTTCCTGGCCTGCCTCAAGAGATCCTGTAAGCCTGGGTACCTGCACAAGAACGGCTGAACCACCAAATTAAGGACGTGAGCCAAACAGGGAACATGGGTCAAGTGTCCCTGTTGGAGGGCGGAGAGGAGGTTGGTGCCATTGTCGCAAACCACCGTTCCTGGCTGAAGCTGGTGTGGTGTCAACCACCTCTGAACCTGCCCCTGTAGAGCTGCCAGAATCTCTGCCCCAGTGTGGCTCCTGTCCCCTAAGCAGACCAACTCAAGCACCGCATGGCATCTTTTTGCTTGCGTAGCCCCTAGAACGCCTACGGAGCACCACTGGTTCTGAGGTCAAATCTGCACAGGAAGAGGCTCTAGAGGAAAAAGAAGAGGAGGGGGTGGAGGAGAGAGGTGTGACAGAATCACCACTACCAACATTTTGGAGGTGTTTTATGTATATATTTTTCTAATTTTACTTCACCAACTTAGACTATTGTGTTCTGATCCATCAGATATAATTCAGATAAAAAAAACATTGAACTAAAGGCTGTAATGTAACAAAATAGGTAAAAAGCCAAGGGAGGTGAATACTTTTGCAAGGCACTGTGTATATATATATATATATATATATATATATATATATATATATATATATATATATATTCTCCTGAGACCCATCTACCCCTATTAAATAACTGTTCAGTATATGGCACCTGACTTGCTTCCTCAGCCGGCTTATGGTGAGGCCAAAGCTGTATTGTGGGGCTTACTACCATCTCTTTAAAACTACAAGCAGCAGCAATAATATATTTACCTTGTTTACAGTTAAAGTGGTTGTTAAGCCACTTAGTGTTGGTGCTACATTCCCCTCTGAAATAATAAATGATTTGCTCCAGTGTATGTGTTTTGTAAAAAATCCGCCACTATATACCTTATTTTATAGCATCATTTGGTGCTCACATGATCGGCTGCCTCTCTCGATCTCACAGCAAAGTGAGCAGGGCCGAGAATTCCCCCGCTGATGTCAGCCTGGAGGAGGAGAGAAGAGAAGGAGAGAGGTGGCCGGTCACGTGAGCGGCGCTATAAAATAAGGTATATATCAGCGTATTTTTTACAAAGCACATCCACTGGAGCAAATCATTTATTATAAGACAATTCCGACGCACAAAATTCTACGCATGCTCGGAATCAAGCAGAAGAGAACTGGCTATTGAACTCGATTTTTCTCGGCTCGTCGTATGTGTTGTACGCCACCACGTTCTTGACGTTCAGAATTTCCGACAACATTTGTGTGACCGTGTGTATGCAAGACAAATTTGAGCCAACATCCGTCGGGAAAAAAACATGTATTTTTTCGGAATGTGCAATCGACAACTAGGTCTTTACAAGCAAACAAAACTCAAGACCAGTATTATCACAAGAAAAAAAATACCACAAAACAGCTATAGTTCTATAGCCTACTATCGTCCTACAAAGTTATCTAGTTCCCCGGCAATGGGCTGATGTGGTCTGGAAAATCCCTTAGTTAACTAGGGCAATGGCAGAAGCAGAGCTCCGCGGAGACAGGGAGAATATTCACTGGCACCCCCATTAGGCAGAATTTGTGAGTTTTTCAAGAGAATGGAAACAGATCTTTTAAAAGTAATAGTTGCTGGCTTTGAAGGATGAAAAATTAAGGATGAACTGTGGCAGAAGCCGGAGTTAAACTCATATTCAGTATTTTATAGGAAGAGTTTTTGGTTATGTTTGCCTAACCATAAATTGAGAAGTCGAAATAATAAATGGATACATGGCTTACCTGGCTTGCAATATATTGTCAGTAAGACCACAAAAATACAGATCATGCTTGTCCTAAAGGCAAAAATACAACATTAAGTTCAGCATAACAAACCAGTAATACTGAAATTATAAAAAGATTATAATGCATAGAAAAAAAGAACCTGTCAAAGCTACACAGCTTTGAAGATACTTCATATACATATCCTAAAATAAGTACGGTAAGTAGCTTGACCAATATTTTGAAAAAGAAATTAGCAATGTGCCCTGATCTTAAGTATTAGTGTCAGAAATACTTGATGCTGTCCGCATAAAATTTCCAAGGGGTACGGAAAATCTATGCAATAATTGTTACATTTTTTACAGAGAGGAAACAACAATTTTTTCACTGCATTTCCAGTTTTTTCCACAGGTGGTAACTTTGTTTTTTTCAACATTTACGCAACCCAATTATTATTTCCTGGGGAAAGGTTATAATAATAGGCTCTGCTTTGCTAAAGACGGGAGCAAATTCTTGGAGAAGAAATACCTTTGGAATTGTGGCAAATCGTATGGCCACAAGCTTCTAATGCCACGTACACACGGTCGGAATTCTCGTCGGAAAAAGCTCTGATGGTTTTCCCGTCAGAATTCCGACGGAATTTTGCTCAAACTGTCTTGCCTACACATGGTCACACCAAATTCCGACGGTCAATAACACCACAGCATACAACACGTTCGACTGCACTCTAAAAGGGAAGTTTAATGCTTCTGAGCATGCGTCGAATTGTTTCCGAGCTTGCGTCGGAATTTTGCGTGTCGGAATGGCATACACATGATCGGAAAATCCGATAGAAAGGTTTTCCGTCTGGAAAATTAAGAACAGGTTCTCAATCCAAAGTCCGTCAGAAATTCCGACAGAAAAAGACCGATGGGCATACACACGGTCAGAAAATCCAAAGAAGGGCTCCCATCGGACTGTTTCCATCGGAAATTCTGACCGTGTGTACGCGGCATAAAAGCTTAATATGTAATTTATATAAAGAAAATCAGTATAAAATCCTCTTCCACTGGTACCAAACACCAGAACTGCTACGTACTATATATTGCCCTGCTGATGACAGATGCTGGAGACGTAGGAGTGACCTAGGGACAGTACAACATATATACTGGAACTGCCCGCTTATTAAACCCCATTGGCATGCTGTTCATTTGCTTATCCACAGTCTTTATGACTCCTGGATCCCCTTTATTCCTAAAACATACCTTTTGGGACTTCCTCCCCACAACTCCTCTAAAATGTCTAAACAATAACTGGTGCATGTACTTACAGTTGTCAGATGCCTAGTCGCCCTTTAATGGAAATCTCCCTCTTTGATTGAGCCCCATATGAGGATCCGTGGATGTCAAAAGGATGGACCTCACTGCCTCTCTTAACAATTCCCTGGAAAATTATACCAATGCTTGGGAATTATGGCACCTATTGGAAACTCCTTCTTGACTGTCTCATATGATGAATTCAGGACGCTCCTTCTATAAGGTGCATGGGTGGGGTCATCTCCAGTCTTGGTAGGGGCTTCAGAATTCGGGTAATCTACCTCTTTATTTGCCCATTCTCTCTCCTAATTTTTTTTTACTAAATGTATGCTATACTATTCTTCCCTCTATTTTGTCCATTCCAGTTTCTTCTTCTGAAATCAAGTTTGGGTGTTACTACTTGTTACTGCACTACTTGCTGGATAAATATAGAAGGCATTGTCTTATCTCACTATAAAGAATAAGTCTCATTGCCTTTAGTGGATCTCCTTCAGCTACTATTTCAACTGGTATCATTCAGTTAAACATACCAAAAGTGTACTTTATTTTTAGCCACTGCTTTGAACTATATAGGTATGTTTGTGAAAGCATATGATGAGTGATTTTTGGTGCTCCACACAACTTATGGCTTGTATATTTGATATTTATGTTACCCTGTACTTACAGAGAAAAAAAATCAATAAACCTAATTATCAAAAGCTAATTATCAAAAAAAGTTAGAGAGGAGTTGTAATTGTCCCTGAATGAACTAAATTAAAGTGGCCCTGTCTGCATTAACAGGTTTTCCTAAAATTTACTATGATGATGCCTTTTTAATATTTTTTTCACTCTATGAGTAACAGTCAAATAACATCTAGTGGTGAACAAGACTAAGTATAAATAAATAAATAATAGTCAATACTATTTCATAAGAACATTATAGAGGTAATATACCCCAAACCATATATATTGCAGCTTACCAATCCTTAGATGTTGTGGCTTCATTCGTTTTCTTTTTTATGCTTTTTCCTCTGTTCTCACCTACTTATCTGGGCTTTAACACACCTCCTGTATTAAAGTGCCTAGATGGACTAGCATATTTAGACATTACCAAACTAAAGCCAAACTCAAGCTAACACTCTATAAGCTGTACAGCTAACAGTTTTTTGAGGGATGAAGGTATAAATAAATAAAAGATGTTCATTGTAAGCACCCCTGGCAGTTATTAAAGTTATTGTTGGCAATTGTCCTTCAGCCATCACACCAACCTGCTCTGCCAGCACTCTGTGGATTTTCGGTCTACAGTTGCTTTCTTCTATGAGAGACACTCATCTATCCATCCATATTTATAGTTATAAGTAACCTCTTTCACCTACTGGATTTGATCTTATGAGCAAAATTTGAACATGGAAATACCCTCTATTCTCATATCCTCTGAAGATAAGACATCCACAACAATAGAACTGCTGGCACAGCATGGATGCTGGAGGTGATTTGTGATTATCCCTATTTGTTGGCTCTGACCGACCCCAGTGGATCACAGGTAGGACATCCGGGTCTCACTCAAATCCCCTTTTGGCAAATGGAGGACAATATCCATATCTATCCATGTTTTTAATCTTGACTATTCTTTCCTCTTTAATCTCTTTCGAACAGAACATAAATCTCTGTTCTCTACATTCTATACACCCCTGTGTTGGGATGCCCCTTTTACCAATAACAACTTTACAAGATTACAAAAGCAATGTTCAAAACGCATTGGCGGGTGTGCCATATCTGGAGCTCTATGCTTGACATCCAATGGAAATTTTGTGATGCATTACTGTACTACTTATATATTTGAATAGCCTTTTCAGCTTTGTATAGTGTGTTTTTATATTTTGTGACATAATAAAGTTTTTTTGTATATTTTTTTGCATATTTTTGTATAAAGTACTCCGAATTACAATTCATTATGCAATAGTACTGTTGCCATTTAAAGTCCCATTTATGAGGGTTTCGGTTCCATGTACTAGCAATTCAGGGATGTAGGCAGCCATCAGCTACATTTAACTTCAAAATTCTGCTAGTTTTAAATGGTTTACCTCACCCCTGTAACTACAGGAGAGCTTGTTCTTTTGAAAAAAGAAAACAAATGCAGTCATCACGTATAAGAATTGGTAGCTGCAACATAATAAATATTTGTTTCTGGGTTTAATACCAGTTCAAGTATATCTTGCACCATCTCTGTAATAAAAATAAATACATTTGGTGATTAATAATAAAATCTGTTTTGCGTCTAAGCACAGATCAGACCTCCTTACCTGAAGCACTGTCCCCAGTGAACGAGTGGCAAATGTTACAAGTCTGTCAGCAGACGCATTTATTATGTATTTATAGAAGACAATTTGGTAATGCCCCTTTACGACAACAACATTTACCGATCTGATAAAAAACATACTGGCAGAGACCAACCTATCAAACTACAAGCCACTCCTAGGAATATATTTTGCTAAAAGATGATGTTCCTTTTTCATGTAGCGTAGTGATTGCCATCACTAAAAGAGAAGCAGTGTAGGTAGTAGATTCTATCTTGTAAAGGAAGCTTGACAGCCAGTGGTTATATACAGCTTCATTTCACAACACATTTACATTTTTATGATAAGGTATTGCGGATATAGAGATAATTGGAAAAGATCACAAAGATCAAACTGAAACACACAAAATTAAATAAAAAACAAGTGTTTTTTTTGCTATTAGTCGATATTGCACAGATAAACATAACATGCAAAATACTGAAAGAGATGGAAAACAGCAAAATGTATTAAAAGCACTTAAAGTGTTACTAAACCCACAACAGTAAAATCAGTCTGTATATGCAGTAAAGCATGCTTGTTATACTCACTTTGGAACCTAAGGGGTAATCCTCTGCATTCTGTAGAAAGGCTGTTTGATCCTGTCTTCAGTGATCCTCCCCTTCTTCCACAGTCCCCAATCCATCTCCTGATAGAACAGAGCCTTGGGGGCAAGCTGCACATGGTCAGTTTGGTGTGTGTTGCTTGAGAGTTTTTTTTTTTCTTGGGAGAATGCATGTGATCAGCACAGGGCCAATCAGCACTGTACAGACAGAAGGTTAGGGGTCCTGCAGCCTCATAGGACATGGTATGGGAGGGAGCGATGGTATGGGAGGTCAGAGTCAGAGTCTTTGTCTGAAGGTAGGCTTTCAAGAATGTTGGATCCTTGTTTGTGTGTCATCTTAATGAAGGTGGAGGACACACACATATATAGCTACATAGGTAAGGGAAAAAGGGGAGGTGTTAAGTTATCGGCGCCACAGTGTTAATCAGAAGAAAAAACTTCTGATGACGCGCGTTCTAGCGTGAAATGCATAAAAGCGAGGTCTGACACTTACAACCATAGGAGCCCTTTACTTTCGTTTGAACAGCTGAGATATGCCGTGCATACCGCGAGCCTTATAGCGGCGTCGGACCGGCTTCTGCTTCCCCTTGAGTGGATTGTTTGTGATCCCATGCTGCACTATGTAAGTGCTCTTTTAAAGCAATAAAAAAATTAAGCGGTATTGCACTATATCCTGCCTTCTGTGGCTCTTTGTTGTGGAGCTATTTCACAGACATACTTATACTCATAACCTGCATATTGGATTGGGATCCAGCTTCCTCTACACATGATTGCTTGTTTGGAATGGGATACGTGAAGGAGATATACCATTGAATTGAGGATTCCTCTCTAAAAAGTCATGCTTTGTGGTCACTCTGTGGCCGAGGCGATCTGGTAAGCGCATTTTGTTATCACTTCAGGTGAAGTACTTTTAAGTAATATTATTGAAGCACATTTGCACTTTATTATTCACAGTGTTGGAGCATACATAAGAAGATTTGATCACATATACTTATTATGGACATTTCTGATGGTTCTTTCTATCATGCAGTACTAATTAGGTCATACACTGTATATGATTATTTGCTATTTGATTGTATTTGCCTTTGCGCCCTTTATATATTTCTATATATTTATTTAACATAGGTAAGGGAGACTGGGACGTATGAATGGAATCTGAAACTACTTCTAAAGGTGGGAATCCCAGACAGGAAAAAAAATGGCAACATCATCTAGCTTATGCTTTGAGAGTCTTAAAGCAGAGTTCCACCCTAAAGTGGAACTTCCGCTCATCGGAACCCTCCCCCCCTCTGGTGCCACAATTGGCACCTTTCAGGGGGGAGGGGGGTACAGATACCTGATAATACAGGTATCTCCACTCACTTCCAGGCATAGATACCCGCAGATTCTGCAGATATTTACGCCACTTCCTGCAGGGACCATCCTTATTGCGCAGCGCGACCCGCACATGCGCAGTAGGGATCGACAGATCGGCTTCGCGTGCCGACAGCGCGGCCACACTGGGCGGGTAAGTGTCCATATTTTAAAAGTTTAAAACTTTAAAAAAAACGGCGGAACTCCCGCTTTAAGTATGCAAACTGTCATTCTTTGGAATGGGGCCCATTGGTATGAGTAGGAGTAAACCATGCAAAAAACGGGGACTAAAACAGTCCAAGTAGGTTTGTTTCGGAAGGCAGCAAACATAGGGGTTGATTTTCTAAAACAAGATTTTCTAAAACGCGTGCACTCACGCGTGCACTCACAGTGGGCTGTGTGTGCACGTGGGCTGTGAGTACCTGTGTATTGTATTGTTGATTACCTGTGTATTGTTGAGTATTAGTGTCAGGAAGCTAGTTGTTAGTTAATTTGGACAAGGTATAATCCCCAATCCTTATTAAATTAGTAGGTACAATGCCCGGCGGGTGTGGAGATGCGACTCAGTGTACATCTTGCGGCATGTATGCATTCCTTCATCATCCGATCAAGGGCGAATACTGCTGTGCAAAATGCACATTGTTTCCCTGGAAGCCCAGGTTCTGAATCTGAGGAAGCAACTGTCAGCACTGAGAAGACCCTCCATACTAAAGGAGAGCTGGGAACGTACTCGGCAGGTGCTGGTAAGGATCAGCATAGAGGTGGGTGGAGGCAAAAAGGTGCAGGCACTAGAAAAGAGTAGATGGGTGACAGTCAGGAAGGGTAGGGGGGAAAGGGCCAGGGAGGCCAATTCTGGGCTGGAACATCCCAATAAGTACGCCCTGTTGAGTGACATTGGTGAAACCAGTCAGGGACCAGCACTGCTGGAGCTGAGGGACTCCCCTAGCTGCCAGGGGAAGAACTCTTCCAGTGAGGGTGGGGAAGGGAAAGGAAAGACAGATTCTTGTGGTAGGGGGTCTCAATTCTTAGGAGGACAGAAACCAAAGACAAAGACCTGAAGCGCCAAACTATATGGTGTCTACTGGGTGCTCGGGTTCAGCCCATCACGGATCTGGTGAAAAGATTACTGGGAGGGGCTGGGGAAGACCCGGCTGTCATGGTGCACGTTGGCACCAATGACAAAGTCAAAGGAAGATGGAGTGTCCTAAAGAACGATCTTAGGAGCTAAACTGAGGAAAAGGACCGCCAAGGTAGTATTCTCAGAAATACTACCGGTACCGCGAGCCACACCAGAAAGTAAGAGAGAGATTAGTTGGGTAGTTAGGGAAGTAAATAGGTGGCTGAGTGTAGAAAGGAGGGGTTTGAGAATCCTTATGATTAGAGCTTCAAAGGAAGGAAACTAAGGGGAAAGTAATACTGGGAGTATGTTATAGGCCCCCTAACCTGGGAGGAGGGGGAGACGGACCTCCTATCACAATTTGGATTAGCGGCAAGGATGGGAAGTGTCATCATAATGGGGGATATTAATTATCCAGACATAGAATGGGCAGAAGGAACCGCACATTCGTCTAAGGCTCGCCAGTTCCTAAATGTCTTGCAGGACAATTTCATGGGTCAGATGGTGGACGCACCAACTAGAAACAAAGCGTTACTAGACCTACTGATTACCAACAATATAGACCTGATCACAGATATGGAAATATAGGGCAATTTAGGAAACATCGATCACAGGTCAAATAGCTTCAGTATAAATCACACAAATAGGAAACATAATGGGAGTACAAAGACACTGAATTTCAAAAGAGCCAACTTCCCTAAACTACAAACCTTGCTAGAAGATATTAATTGGGATAAAGTCTTAGGAACAAAGAACACGGAGGAGAGATGGGTTTGCTTTAAGAGCATATTAAATAAGGGCATTAGCCAGTGCATCCCATTGGGAAATACATTTAAAAGAGCGAATAAAAGTCCTGGATGACTTAACTCCAATGTAAAAATGCATATAAAAGGAGAAGGCCTTCAAAAAATACAAGGCTGAGGGATCATCATTAGCATTCAAACTTTACAAAGAATGCAACAAGAAATGTAAGGCAACTAAGATAGAACACAAAAGACACATAGTGGAGGAGAACAATAATCCCAAGAAATTATTTAAGTATAAAAACAGTAAAAGTGAGTGAGGACAGACCATATTGGCCCCATAAAGAACGAGGAAGGGAATCTGGTTACAAAGGATGGTGAGATGGCAAAGGTATTGAATTTCTTCTTCTCCTCGGTCTTCACGAGGGAGTCGGGGAGCTTCAGTAACCAAAACTGCAGTGTTTTTCCTCATGACACATCACAGGAAGCACCCTCATGGCTAGCAGAGGACAGAATTAGGAATACACTTGAAAAACTTAACATTAATAAGTCACCGGGACCAGATGGCTTGCACCCGAGGGTCCTTAGGGAACTCAGTCAAGTAATTGCTAGACCATTGTTCCTAATTTTTACTGACAGTTTTCTGACTGGAATGGTACCAGCTGATTGGAGAAAAGCCAATGTAGCACCAATATTTAAAAAAGGGCCAAAATACATCCCTGGGAATTACAGACCAGTTAGCCTAACATCAATAGTATGCAATCTCTTGGAGGGGACAATAAGGGACTATATACAAGATTTTAGTAATGCAAATGGTACCATTAGCAGTAATCAGCATGGATTCATGAAGAATTGTTCTTGCCAAACCAATCTATTAATCTTCTATGAGGAGGTGAGCTGCCATTTAGATAAGGGAAGGCCCGTAGATGTGGTGTATCTGGATTTTGCAAAAGCATTTGACACAGTTCCCCATAAACGTTTACTGTAAAAAGTAAGGTCCGTTGGCATGGACCATAGGATGAGTACATGGATTGAAAACTGGCTACAAGGGCGAGTTCAGATTGTAGTGATAAATGGGGAGTACTCAGAATGGTCAGGGGTGGAAAGTGGGGTCCCCCAGGGTTCTGTCCTGGGACCAATCCTATTTAATTTGTTCATAAATTACCTGGAGGATGGGGTAAACAGTTCAATCTCTGTATTTGCGGATGATACTAAGCTAAGCAGGGCAATAACTTCTCTGCAGGATGTGGAAATCTTGCAAGTAGATCTGAACAAATTAATGGGGTGGACAAATACATGGCAAATGAGGTTTAATGAGGAAAAATGTAAAATGCATTTGTGTGGCAAATATATGAATGCAATCTACTCACTAGGGGGAGAACCTCTGGGGGAATCAAGGATGGAAAAGGACCCGGGGGTCCTAGTAGATGATAGGCTCAGCAATGACATGCAATGCCAAGCTGCTGCTAACAAAGCAAACAGAATATTGTCATGCATTTAACCACTTCCCGAGCGCCTCATGTAGATATACATCTACAGAATGGCACGGGCAGGCAAAAGGACTTATATATAAGTCCTCTTTAATTGCCTAGCCGTGGGGTCGCACACGCGCCGCCAGCGGCGCGCTCGCGACCTGGTCGGGAGCTCCGTGACCCCGGCCGCGGGACCAGCGGACCCGATCGCAGCTGGTGTCCCGCGATCGGGTCACACAGCTGAAGAACGGGGAGAGGTATGTGAAAAATAACCTCTCCCCGCGCTTCCTACTCTGCCTGTCATTGATCGGCTGTTCCCGGTCATCGGGAAAGCCGATCAATGATGTCAGACGTAGAGCCACGCCCCCCTACTGTAAAAAAAAAACACAACACGTCACACTAACTCCTCCCCGCCCCCTAGTGGTTAACTCCTTCACTGCCACTGTCATTTACATAGGAATCAGTGCTATTTAAATAGCACTGATTTCTGTATAAACGACAATGGTCCCAAAAATGTCCGATGTGTCCGCCATAATGTCGCAGTCACAATAAAAATCGCTGATCGCCGCCATTACTAGTAAAAAAAAAAAATAATAAAAATGCTATAAAACTATCCCCTATTTTGTAAACGCTATAACTTTTGCGCAAACCAATCAATAATCGCTAATTGCGATTTTTTTTACCAAAAATATGTAGAAGAATACATATCGGCCTAAACTGAGGAAAAAAAATGTTTTTTTTTATATATTTTTTTGGGGATAGTTATAGCAAAAAGTAAAAAAATATTGCATTTTTTTCAAAATTGTCGCTCTATTTTTGTTTAAAGCGCAAAAAATAAAAACCGCAGGGGCGATCAAAAACCACCAAAAGAAAGCTCTATTTGTGGGAAAAAAAAAGGATGCCAATTTTGTTTGGGAGCCACGTCGCACGACCGCGCAATTGTCAGTTAAAGCGACGCAGTGCCGAATCGCAAAAAGGGGCCTGGTCCTTTGGCTGCCAATTGGTCCGGGGCTGAAGTGGTTAAAAGGGGATTAACTCAAGATATAAAGCAATAATTCTCCCACTCTACAAGGCAAAGCAATAATTTTCCCACTCTACAAGACTCTGGACTGCGCTAACTACCAAAAAACATTCAAATAATCATATATCTTTGCTCTAACACTCTGTGCACATATATGCTAATACCACCTGTGCTCAACCATTAATCCCAAAATCAAAAATGGTGTATATATAGTGTTGCTTTGTGTATTATTAGGTTGCCACTAGAAACACAGGCCTGTTTTTTGGTAGTTAGCGCAGTCCATCCTCTTACTTTGTACCTGCACGTAATATATATAGTTTGTCTACAAGACTCTGGTCTGGCCTCACCTGGAATATGCTGTCCAGTTCTGGACACCAGTCCTCAGGAAGGATGTGCTGGAAATGGAGCGAGTACAAAGAAGGGCAACAAAACTAATAAAGGGACTGGAGGATCTTAGTTATGAGGAAAGGTTACGAGCACTGAACTTATTCTCTCTGTAGAAGATACGCTTGAGAGAGGATATGATTTTAATTTACAAATACCATACTGGTGACTAGGGATGAGCCGAACACCCCCGGGTTCGGTTCGCACCAGAACCTTCGAACGGACCGAAAGTTCGCGCGAATTTTCGAACCCTATACGTTATAATGGACGCGAACATTCGAAATCAAAAGTGCTAATTACAACGGCCAATATGCATGTTAATGTCATAAAACAGGTTTGGGGACCCGGGTCCTGCCCCAGGGGACATATATCAATGCAAAAAGAACTTTTAAAAACTAACGTTTTTTCGGGAGCAGTCATTTTAATGATGCATAAAGTGAAAAAAAAAAAGTGAAATTTTCCTTTAAATATGGTCCCTGGGGGGTGTCTAAAGTATGCCTGTGAAGTGGCATGTGTTTCCCGTGTTTAGAACTGTCCTTGCACAAAATGACATTTGTAAAGGAAAAAAAGAAGCCATTTAAAACCACTTGCGGCTTTAGGTTTGTTCTTAAGTAGAATCTGAACAGGTACATTATGAAGTGTAGCTCCATCCCCAAAAAATCTATTTTTAAGCTTTTTGGAGAACATAGGGAGGGGTTATCACCCCTGTAACATTTGCTGTCTTTGCACATCTGTTCAGAACATGTCACCTCACTTTCCGTCCCAATGACAAATGTTTTTGGAAAAAGTGGGGTTTTAATTGAAACAAGGATTGGTGATAAAGTATCAGTAGAGAGGAGATACCTTTTTCCCAAATTAAATCTAACAGGATAGAATTTCCCTTCCTAGGGGTAGATTTCCTCTCACTTCCTGTTTTCTCTTTCCATTTGCAAGTAGGAGTCGTTTGTAAGTTGGATGTTTGAAAGTAGGGGCCTGGCGTATATACTCTGCAGAAATTTGCCCTATTAGATGTTGGTGTAGCCACAAGACTGGTGGGCACAGGAATGGGCCCTGCTGTGAGTTAATAGATCAAGATTTGTAATTGCATGCACCTGTTGAACAGGGCAGAAAAATTAGGGGTGGTGGTGGTGGTGGACGGTGTTGCCACAAGACTGTAAGCTCTCACAGTTACTCTTGGTGGGCGCAGGAATGGGCCCTGCTGTGAGTTATTAGATCAAGATTTGTAATTGCAAGCACCTGATGAACAGGGCAGAAAATTTGGGCCTTTGGCGGTGGTGGTGGACGGTGTTGCCACAAGACTGTAAGCTCTCACAGTTACTCTTGGTGGGCGCAGGAATGGGCCCTGCTGTGAGTTATTAGATCAAGATTTGTAATTGCAAGCACCTGATGAACAGGGCAGAAAAATTGGGCCTTTGGCGGTGGTGGTGGATGGTGTTGCCACAAGACTGTAGGCCCTCATAGTTACTCTTGGTGGGCGCAGGAATGGGCCCTGCTGTGAGTTATTAGATCAAGATTTGTAATTGCAAGCACCTGATGAACAGGGCAGAAAAATTGGGCCTTTGGCGGTGGTGGTGGACGGTGTTGCCACAAGACTGTAGGCCCTCATAGTTACTCTTGGTGGGCGCAGGAATGGGCCCTGCTGTGAACTATTAGATCAAGATTTGTAATTACCCGCCCCTGTTAAACAGGGGCTGAAAAATTGTGCCTTATGCACTGGTGCTGGTGCCACAACACTGCAACCCCTCACAGATACTGTACTTGGAGCACAGCAGTCACACGTGTTGCGAAGCATTTTTTTAAAAAATTGTATGTACACGCCCCTGTTAAACAGGGGCTGAAAAATTGTGCCTTAGGCACTGGTGTGGTGGCATGGATCATTGAGGAGGAGGAAGAGGATAGTCAGTGAACATAAGAGGACAGTCACTCAGCATCAGCATAGGCAGTCTTGAAGGGATGTGACATTAAAAATTATTCGGTTATATCCGCCTCAGGTGCCTGGTAGCTGGTGGTGATCCAAGACTGATTCATTTTGATGAAGGTCAGTCGATCAACCGAGGCGGTGGACAGGCGCACCCTATGATCGGTGACAAATCCTCCAGCAGCACTGAATGTGCGTTCGGAAAGAACGCTGGAGGCAGGACAGGCCAGTAGCTCAATTGCATACTGTGCAAGCTCTGGCCAGTGATCCATCCTCAGGACCCAGTAAGCCAGAGGATTTTCGGTGGGAAAGGTGTCCAAGTCTGACCTTGCCCCAAGGTATTCCTGCACCATGTATATCAGACGCTGGCGATGGTTGCTGGAACCGATCATACCTTGGGGCTGCGGACTAAAAAATTGTCTGAACGCATCGGTCAGACGTCCACCTTCCCCACCGCTCCTTCTGCTACTGACCGAAGCCTCAGCAACTCGTCGCCCAGGACCAGGAGTTTGTAACCTCCCAGTTTCTGGGAACGCGTTGCACAGACCTTTCTGCAAGGCCTCCCTGAGATGTCTCATCCTCTGCTCCCTCTGCGACGGCAAGATAAGGTCCGCAACCTTACCCTTGTACCGCGGATCAAGGAGAGTGGCCAGCCAGTAATGGTCCCTCTCCTTGATCCGAAGAACACGAGGATCCTTCCGCAGGCTTTGCAGGATCAGGGAGGCCATGCAGCGTAGGTTAGCTGAGGCATTCGGTCCGAGGTCTTCTGGGTCACTGAGGATGACATGATCGCCAGCCACCTCCTCCCAGCCACGTACAAGTCCACTGGTTTGTTGGGACTGTACATCATCCCTAAAAGACTGCTGATGCTGAGTGCCAGGCTCCACCTCCATGCTCACACAATCCTCCTCCTCCTCCTCCTCCTCCTCCTCCTCATCCTCTTCCTGTGTGATGGGTGGGACAGAAGGAACACTGTCCGGATAAAGGGGGCCTTGAGAGGCAAGGAAGTCCTCCTCTTCCTGCCTCTGTTCTGCCTCAAGTGCCCTGTCCATTATCCCACGCAGCGTATGCTCCAACAGGTGGACAAGAGGGACAGTGTCACTGATGCATGCACTGTCACTGCTCACCATCCTCGTGGCCTCCTCAAATGGTGAGAGGACAGTGCATGCATCCCTGATCATGCTCCACTGACGTGGGGAAAAAAAAACAAGCTCCCCTGACCCTGTCCTGGTGCCGTAGTCGCAAAGGTACTCATTGATGGCCCTCTGCTGCGTGTGCAGTCGCTGCAGCATGGCCAACGTTGAGTTCCACCTGGTGGGCATGTCACATATTAGGCGGTTCTTGGGCAGGTTCAGCTCCTTTTGCAGCTCAGTCAGCCGAGCACTGGCATTATAAGATCGGCGGAAATGCACACAGACTTTCCTGGCCTGCCTCAGGACATCCTGTAAGCCTGGGAACCTGCCCAAGAACCGCTGCACCACCAGGTTGAGGACGTGAGCCATGCAGGGCACATTGGTGAGCTGCCCCTGTCGCAGGGCGGAGAGGAGGTTGGTGCCATTGTCAGAAACGACCATTCCTGGCTTAAGCTGACGTGGCGTCAACCACCTCTCGGCCTGCCCCTGCAGAGCTGCCAGAACCTCTGGCCCAGTGTGGCTCCTGTCCCCCAAACACACCAGCGCAAGCACGGCATGGCATCTTTTTGCCTGCGTACTTGCGTAGCCCCTTGTACGCCTACGGAGCACCGCTGGTTCCAAGGACAGAGCAATGGAGGAAGAAGAAGAGGAGGGGGTGGAGGAGAGAGGTGTGTCACAACCAGTAGCAGTAGTAGCGTTTTGGAGGCGTGGTGGCGGAACAACCTCCAACACTACTGCACCTTGTCCTGCATCCCTCCCAGCTGCCAATAGAGTGACCCAATGGGCCGTGAAAGAAAGGTACCGTCCCTGTCCATGCCTGCTGGACCATGAGTCAGCGGTAATATGCACCTTACCGCTGACCGCCCTGTCCAGCGAGGCATGGACATTGCCTTCCACATGCCGGTAGAGAGACGGAATCGCCTTCCGTGAGAAAAAGTGGCGTTTGGGAACCTGCCACTGAGGAACCGCACATTGAACAAACTCACGGAAGGGGGCCGAGTCTACCAACTGAAAAGGCAGCAGTTGAAGTGCTAGCAATTTAGCCAAGCTAGCATTCAACCGCTGGGCATGTGGATGGCTGGGAGTGTACTTCTTTCTACGGTCCAGCAGCTGGGGCAGGGAAATTTGCCTGCTGCAATCGGACGTCGGTGTACTGCAAGTACTTGGTTGTGACACACCTAATTCTACACCTTCAGTCCTCTCAGAGCAGCTTTCAGAGAGGACTGAAGGTGTAGTGGGGATGGAGATCCCAGCTGATGAGGAGCAAGGAGAGGTCCGCTTAGTTCTTTGGTGTGGGTCTTTTATGTGTGCCTGCCAACGAGCTGCATGGCAGGTCGACATATGTCTGGTCATGCTTGTGGTGCCCAAGCGGCTGATGTTTTGGCCACGCGAGATTCGCTTGAGACAAATATTGCAAATAGCAGTGGTGCGATCTGATGCACTCGTCTCAAAAAAGGCCCACACCAAAGAACTTTTCTGATAACGTGCAGAGGCAGCGCCCTGCACAGGCGGAGCTCTGCGGTGTTGTACAGTTGCTGTGCTGGCCTCTACCTGGCCTCCAGGGGGCATCCTGCCTCGTTGGACATGTGACGCCGCATCCTCCTCCTCCTCGTCCTCCTCCTCATCCTCTCTCCCTTCAGGCACCCACGTGGAGTCAGTGACCTCATCATCCCCTCCCTCTTCACCACTAGAGCAAACCTGGCAGTAAGCTGCAGCTGGTGGAACAGTACTGCCAGATTCCTCAAGCTGGGTATCATCATCCGAGCCTTCGAATCGTTGGGCATCCTCCTGGAGCATGTACCCAACACTGTGCTCAAAGAGTTCGGGGGACTCCTCAGGAGGACATGGTGGGTCTAGGGAAGGGGTGGCTGATGATGCCATTGAGTACGCGTTGGCAGCTGCTCTGCCAGTACCCTGAGCCTGGGTGAGAGAGGATGAGGAGGATGAGGAGGGCTTGGTCATCCATTCTACCAAGCCTTCAGCATGATGCGGCTCCACATGTCCAGCTGCCGAAAACAAAGACGCGCGTGTCCCATGGCCACGTGCTGATGACGATGCACGACCACGTCCACGGCCACGGCCACGTCCACTAGAAACAGAGCCTGCCTGCCCTGTGTTCTTGGCTCTGCACGCTCTGCCTCCCCTTGGCGGTCTTCCAGCCATTGTAGTCGGTAGTCCTGTGGGTGCTGCTGAGAAGAAAATATAGGAGCTCTGTGTGATGCCACTAACACACTAGAAGTCCTATGGGTGCTTCTGCAAAGAAAATAGAGGAGCTCTGTGTGATGCCACTAACACACTAGAAGTCCTGTGGGTGCTGCTGAGAAGACAATATAGGAGCTCTGTGTGATGCCACTAACACACTAGAAGTCCTATGGGTGCTTCTGCAAAGAAAATAGAGGAGCTCTGTGTGATGCCACTAACACACTAGAAGTCCTGTGGGTGCTGCTGAGAAGACAATATAGGAGCTCTGTGTGATGCCACTAACACACTAGAAGTCCTATGGGTGCTTCTGCAAAGAAAATAGAGGAGCTCTGTGTGATGCCACTAACACACTAGAAGTCCTGTGGGTGCTGCTGAGAAGACAATATAGGAGCTCTGTGTGATGCCACTAACACACTAGAAGTCCTATGGGTGCTTCTGCAAAGAAAATAGAGGAGCTCTGTGTGATGCCACTAACACACTAGAAGTCCTGTGGGTGCTGCTGAGAAGACAATATAGGAGCTCTGTGTGATGCCACTAACACACTAGAAGTCCTATGGGTGCTTCTGCAAAGAAAATAGAGGAGCTCTGTGTGATGCCACTAACACACTAGAAGTCCTGTGGGTGCTGCTGAGAAGACAATATAGGAGCTCTGTGTGATGCCACTAACACACTAGAAGTCCTATGGGTGCTTCTGCAAAGAAAATAGAGGAGCTCTGTGTGATGCCACTAACACACTAGAAGTCCTGTGGGTGCTGCTGAGAAGACAATATAGGAGCTCTGTGTGATGCCACTAACACACTAGAAGTCCTATGGGTGCTTCTGCAAAGAAAATAGAGGAGCTCTGTGTGATGCCACTAACACACTAGAAGTCCTGTGGGTGCTGCTGAGAAGACAATATAGGAGCTCTGTGTGATGCCACTAACACACTAGAAGTCCTATGGGTGCTTCTGCAAAGAAAATAGAGGAAATCTGTGTGATGCCACTAACACACTAGAAGTCCTGTGGGTGCTGCTGAGAAGACAATATAGGAGCTCTGTGTGATGCCACTAACACACTAGAAGTCCTATGGGTGCTTCTGCAAAGAAAATAGAGGAGCTCTGTGTGATGCCACTAACACACTAGAAGTCCTGTGGGTGCTGCTGAGAAGACAATATAGGAGCTCTGTGTGATGCCACTAACACACTAGAAGTCCTATGGGTGCTTCTGCAAAGAAAATAGAGGAGCTCTGTGTGATGCCACTAACACACTAGAAGTCCTGTGGGTGCTGCTGAGAAGACAATATAGGAGCTCTGTGTGATGCCACTAACACACTAGAAGTCCTATGGGTGCTTCTGCAAAGAAAATAGAGGAGCTCTGTGTGATGCCACTAACACACTAGAAGTCCTGTGGGTGCTGCTGAGAAGAAAATATAGGAGCTCTGTGTGATGCCACTAACACACTAGAAGTCCTATGGGTGCTTCTGCAAAGAAAATAGAGGATCTCTGTGTGATGGGACTAACACACTTCAAGTCCTATAGGTGCTTCTGGGAACAAAATATAGGTCTGTGTGATGGGACTAACACACTTCAAGTCCTATAGGTGCTTCTGGGAAGAAAATATAGGATCTCTGTATGATGGGACTAACACACTTCAAGTCCTATAGGTGCTTCTGGGAACAAAATATAGGTCTGTGTGATGGGACTAACACACTTCAAGTCCTATAGGTGCTTCTGGGAACAAAATATAGGATCTCTGTGTGATGGGACTAACACACTTCAAGTCCTATAGGTGCTTCTGGGAAGAAAATGTAGGTCTGTGTGATGGGACTAACACACTTCAAGTCCTATAGGTGCTTCTGGGAACAAAATATATGATCTCTGTGTGATGGGACTAACACACTTCAAGTCCTATAGGTGCTTCTGGGAAGAAAATGTAGGTCTGTGTGATGGGACTAACACACTTCAAGTCCTATAGGTGCTTCTGGGAACAAAATATAGGATCTCTGTGTGATGGGACTAACACACTTCAAGTCCTATGGGTGCTTCTGGGAAGAAAATATAGGTCTCTGTGATGGGACTAACACACTTCAAGTCCTATAGGTGCTTCTGGGAACAAAATATATGATCTCTGTGTGATGGGACTAACACACTTCAAGTCCTATGGGTGCTTCTGGGAAGAAAATATAGGTCTGTGTGATGGGACTAACACACTTCAAGTCCTATAGGTGCCTCTGGGAACAAAATATATGATCTCTGTGTGATGGGACTAACACACTTCAAGTCCTATAGGTGCTTCTGGGAAGAAAATGTAGGTCTGTGTGATGGGACTAACACACTTCAAGTCCTATAGGTGCTTCTGGGAACAAAATATAGGATCTCTGTGTGATGGGACTAACACACTTCAAGTCCTATGGGTGCTTCTGGGAAGAAAATATAGGTCTCTGTGATGGGACTAACACACTTCAAGTCCTATAGGTGCTTCTGGGAACAAAATATATGATCTCTGTGTGATGGGACTAACACACTTCAAGTCCTATGGGTGCTTCTGGGAAGAAAATATAGGTCTGTGTGATGGGACTAACACACTTCAAGTCCTATAGGTGCTTCTGGGAACAAAATATATGATCTCTGTGTGATGGGACTAACACACTTCAAGTCCTATGGGTGCTTCTGGGAAGAAAATATAGGTCTGTGTGATGGGACTAACACACTTCAAGTCCTATAGGTGCTTCTGGGAACAAAATATATGATCTCTGTGTGATGGGACTAACACACTTCAAGTCCTATAGGTGCTTCTGGGAAGAAAATGTAGGTCTGTGTGATGGGACTAACACACTTCAAGTCCTATAGGTGCTTCTGGGAACAAAATATATGATCTCTGTGTGATGGGACTAACACACTTCAAGTCCTATAGGTGCTTCTGGGAAGAAAATATAGGTCTGTGTGATGGGACTAACACACTTCAAGTCCTATAGGTGCCTCTGGGAACAAAATATATGATCTCTGTGTGATGGGACTAACACACTTCAAGTCCTATAGGTGCTTCTGGGAAGAAAATGTAGGTCTGTGTGATGGGACTAACACACTTCAAGTCCTATAGGTGCTTCTGGGAACAAAATATATGATCTCTGTGTGATGGGACTAACACACTTCAAGTCCTATAGGTGCTTCTGGGAAGAAAATATAGGTCTGTGTGATGGGACTAACACACTTCAAGTCCTATAGGTGCTTCTGGGAACAAAATATATGATCTCTGTGTGATGGGACTAACACACTTTAAGTCCTATAGGTGCTTCTGGGAAGAAAATGTAGGTCTGTGTGATGGGACTAACACACTTCAAGTCCTATAGGTGCTTCTGGGAACAAAATATATGATCTCTGTGTGATGGGACTAACACACTTTAAGTCCTATAGGTGCTTCTGGGAAGAAAATATAGGTCTGTGTGATGGGACTAACACACTTCAAGTCCTATAGGTGCCTCTGGGAACAAAATATATGATCTCTGTGTGATGGGACTAACACACTTCAAGTCCTATAGGTGCTTCTGGGAACAAAATGTAGGTCTGTGTGATGGGACTAACACACTTCAAGTCCTATAGGTGCTTCTGGGAACAAAATATATGATCTCTGTGTGATGGGACTAACACACTTCAAGTCCTATAGGTGCTTCTGGGAAGAAAATATAGGTCTGTGTGATGGGACTAACACACTTCAAGTCCTATAGGTGCTTCTGGGAACAAAATATATGATCTCTGTGTGATGGGACTAACACACTTCAAGTCCTATAGGTGCTTCTGGGAAGAAAATGTAGGTCTGTGTGATGGGACTAACACACTTCAAGTCCTATAGGTGCTTCTGGGAACAAAATATATGATCTCTGTGTGATGGGACTAACACACTTCAAGTCCTATAGGTGCTTCTGGGAAGAAAATATAGGTCTGTGTGATGGGACTAACACACTTCAAGTCCTATAGGTGCTTCTGGGAACAAAATATAGGAGCTCTGCCTGCCTGCCACGAACACACTACAAGTCCTATAGGTGCTTCTGGGAACAAAATATAGGAGCTCTGCCTGCCTGCCACGAACACACTACAAGTCCTATAGGTGCTTCTGGGAACAAAATATAGGAGCTCTGCCTGCCTGCCACGAACACACTACAAGTCCTATAGGTGCTTCTGGGAACAAAATACAGGAGCTCTGTTTGCTGCCAGTGCCTGCCTGCCGCGAACACACTACAAGCCCCTCTTTCTAAATCAATCTTTCTAAATGAATCTATCTAACTCAATCTCTCTAAGTAAATCTCTCTAACTAACTAAATCCAGCAGAGTGACACAGAACGATCCTGCTCTATCTACGCCGGAACAGCATGTGACCGGCGCAGACGGCGTGGCGGCCTTTTATAAGAGGGGGCGTGTACTAAAGCCCCTGAGCTGTAATTGGCTACAGGCGTCCTGCCTGTAGCCAATTATGGCTCTTCGAGTTTCCGGCGCTGTGATTGGCCAAGCATGCGGGGTCACAGTGCATGCTTGGCCAATCATCAGCCAGCAATGCACTGCGCCGGCCGCGCCGGCCGCAATGCATTGCGGGGCCGCTCGCATCACACGAATGTGATGCGAACGCCCCAAATAGTTCTGGGCTCGCCGATCGAGCAAACGCCCGGTGCTCGATGCGAACATGGGTTCGCATCGAGCACCAGGCCCATCCCTACTGGTGACCCCACAATAGGGATAAAACCTTTCTGAGGAAGGGAGTTTACTTAGCCACTCATTAACATTAGAAGAAAAGAGGTTTAACCTTAAACTGCGTAGAGGGTACTGTAATAGAGGCAAGGATGTGGAATTCCCTTCCACAGGCGGAGGTTTCAGCAGGGAGCATCGATGGTTTCAAAAAACGATTAGATAAGCACCTGAACGACCACAACATACAGGGTTATACAATGTAATACTGACATAAAATCACACATAGGTTGGACTTGTGTCTTTTTTCAACCTCACCTACTATGTAAGAGAGTGCAAAATATGGTGCAGCTGTGCATGGTAGCCAATCAGCTTTTAACTTCACCTTGTTCAATTAAGCTTTGACTGGAACTGGAAACTGATTGGTTTCTATTCACAGCTGTACCAGATCTTGCACTCTCCAGTTTTAGTAAATCAACCCCTATGTTTGTTAGCTGCCTTGCTGAACAAACCCACTTGGACTGTTTCTGGGAGAACACACACAACATCTGCTTGAGGATCCAGATCAGGACTTATTAAGATTCTGAGAAAGTAACAAGTTTGTTTTGTCTAGATCATTCCTAAAATTCTGGAGCCCGTAAGCTTCAAACCTAGGGGACACACTAGGTGACATATATATATATATATATATATATAACTTCCAAAATCCTGCCAGACAGTGCTATACTTGTGCGGCTGCTTAACCGCTTCGCCACCGCCGGCCGTCAAATGACGGCCAGGCGGCGCAGCTCTCGTTCCGGGAGGGCGTCATATGACGTCCTCCCCTTCTGTGCACTGCAGGGAGCGCGCGCGCCGCTGGGAGCGCGCGCGCGCTCTCGCCGTGTCACTGGGCACCCGATGCGCGTGCCCAGCGGCCGCGATGTCCGCTGGGCACCCGCGATTGCCCGGTAACACAGTGGGACCGTGGATCTGTGTGTGTAAACACACAGATCAACGGTCCTGTCAGAGGAGAGGAGCCGATGGTGTGTTCTCTGTACAGAGAAACACCGATCGGTCTCCTCCCCTTGTGAGTCCCCTTCCCCCACAGTAAGAAACACACTTAGGGAACATAATTAACCCCTCCCCGCCCCTAGTGGTTAACCCCTTCACTGCCAGTGTCATTTATACATGAATCAATGCATTTAAATAGCATTGATTGCTGTATAAATGACAATAGTGCCAAAAATGTGTCAAAAATGTCCGATGTGTCCGCCATAATGTCGCAGTCACAATAAAAATCGCTGATCACCGCCATTACTAGTAAAAAAAAAAATATTAATAAAAAATGCTATAAAATTATCCCCTATTTTGTAAACGCTATAACTTTTGCGCAAACTAATCAATGATCGCTAATTGCAATTTTTTTTTTTACCAAAAATATGTAGAAGAATACGTATCGGCCGAAACTGAGGAAAAAAAAATGTTTTTTTATATATTTTTGGGGGATATTTAGTATAGCAAAAAGCAAAAAATATTTTTTTTTTTTTTAATTTGTCGCTCTTCTTTTGTTTAATGCGCAAAAAAGAAAAAACGCAGAGGTGATCAAATACCACCAAAAGAAAGCTCTATTTGTGGGGAAAAAAAATGATAACAATTTAATTTGGGTACAGTGTTGTATGACTGCGCAATTGTCATTCAAAGTGCGTCAGCGCTGAAAGCTGAAAAATGGCTTGGTCAGGAAGGGGGTGAAAATGCACTGTAGTGAGGTGGTTAAACCTGTGGAAAGAGTACATTTTGCCAACGTATTGTGGACGCATGACAGTCCATTTTCTTGGTGAGTCTATGACCTGTGTTTACATGAAGTAATTGTAAAGCCTCACCTTGTAAAAGAACCTATTCAGTTTAAAATATAAATGAAAAGCAAAACATTTGTGTATAGATATAAAAAACATAAATACCCTTTCCTCTCGTTTTTGTAAGTTAAAATGGAAGTAAACCCCCCTATCGTTTTCAGCCAAGAAAGCTGCCATCTTTGCCTCTGTTTAATCTTCAACTGCCACAGTGCTGCACATGTGATCCGTTATGACACCAGCCATTGGATGGTTTGACTGTTTGGTTGAGAGCACAGCCAATGTGCAGTTCGCATTCCCGGCATGCCTTTTTTTTTTTTTAAACTGTTAAATCGATGGGTTTACTTCCGCTTTAACACCATATTATCTGTTCTCAGCTGCATAAGAGCTAGGGGAAGTGAAACAGTAGCACACTGATCTTTCGAGTGAAAGGCTGTCCAGGGGGTATGTGTCAGGACAAGTCTGATCATTGTCAAAGAGCAGGCTGAGTTCCCAGCATAGCTAGAGAACTGACCATGGTGTGTTCTTCTGCTTAAAGTGGTACATTTTTAGAATGAAAGCAGAGGGACTGGAAGGAACACCGTGGATTTCACACAAAGGAAGCAATACAAAGAGAACATGATACTTTTTTTTATACAAGTACATGGTACAGCAAGCACATACTGTATCAGGAATATAAAAACATACTCTTTAAAGTCTTACAGAGCCAGAAAGTATTTTGTGATCCTTGCACTGTTCCCTTTGTTCCATGCCATCCACTATAGTGGAGAATGGTCTGTAATCAACTGGAATTGTGTTCCCAAAAGTAATACCTCAGTACCTCTAGTGCCCACTTTATGGCCAGACATTACCCTTCCCTTTTGAATAGTTCCTCTATGCAGGGGTTAGTTTTCATGCTGAGGTATGTTACTGGATGTTTTTACCTATTAAGGCCCACGGACAAGACTGCTCCCAGGCCAACATCAGAGTTATTAGTTTGCACAAAAATTCTTGACTGAGGTGGTTAACACTAGTCCCTTACACAATACTGTCTTCAGCTCTTAAAAAGCTTTGTCTGTGTCTTCATTCCATTTCAAAATGGTGGACTTGATCCGTTTGGTGGCATCTGTAAGTGGAGCCGCTATAGTAGCAAAGTTAAGCACAAAGCTATATTAGTATAATACAATCTCTAGAAAGCCTCTAACCTGATTTTTTGCACTGGCTGGGGTCAACCTTTAATAACTATAATCTTACCCATTAGAAGATTTATGACCACCTCGCCCAATGCTGTTGTCCAAATAATAACCTTAATCCAAGCCTATTGTGTATTTATTTGACCAGCTGCTTTCCAGGCCTTGCAAATGGAATCTAATGCCGGCCATAGATGGAGTGATTTTCTTTCCTGCAACCACAGGAAGTTACAGGGAAGAAAATTGCTTGATAGAGCCATTGTATTCTACTGGTGGGGGCTGGTGGAAGCCATCCCGGCTGGGAGTATACAGGGATTATTGCTAGCAGCTATAACAGCTCCTAGCAATAATGGCATGTAAAATCTGGCAGACTGCTTGTACTCAAGTTGATTGATTGATCAACTTGGGTACATTTAGCCTGCCCATACATGGTTTGAATCTCGGCCGGTTCGCGCTGAACCAGACATGATTTGAACCGTCTATGGCCGGCTTAAAACTACTTCTGTAGGTGGGAAACCCAGTCAAGACTAAAAATTTCATCATCTAGCATATGACTTTTGGGACTTAAAGCGGTAATAAAGTCATACTTTCAGTTGTACCTACAGTATACTGAGCTCTGAATTGAGGGCACTCTTAAGCATGCATGGGAGTGACGTCATTGTGGCTCAGCCATTCAAATGGCCGGACTCCGCAAACCCGGATGGAAGACCGGGTGAAAATGGAAGCCCTGTCAGCAGTGACAGCACGCTACTGGAGGGATCCAATTCACATGTAGGTCTTTCATAATGTGCTAGTATGCAATGCATATGTAGCACATCCCAGGTAGGAGACGTAAGTGAACAAGGATCCCCCACACTGCACAGCCAGGCACACAGGTATTCCACAGGCACATTTGAGTAAGAAAACAGTCCAATGATTTGTTTTTATATTTTATTGAGCGGATAAAACTTGGATGGGGATTAGGGGGATTATGGGATGCTGTAAGGAAAGGCTGGATGGGAACAGTGGTTCCTCGTCGGTCCGTGCGCATCTGCGGTCGCTCGCACGTTCGCGCGCACCAGCGCGTGCGGGTGCGCGCGCACGGTTACTGGCGCCAGGCGGGCTATTTAAACCTAGTTCTCCCCTCAGCTCTTGATCTACAGTGTACCCGTGTTTATCTTCTGACCTGATCTGATCGTGTGTGTGTTTGACTCGGCCTGACCTTCCCTGCTTTCTGCCTGCCTCTGACCTCCGGCTTGTCTACGACTCTGCGTCTGCCTCATCCTCTGGTCCATCAGTGATTATCCATTACCGACCCCGGCTTACTCCACGACCCTGTCTCTGCCTCCTGCATCTGTTCCTGTAACGATCATCTGGTTTGACCCGGCTTGTCTGACTTCTCTGTGTGCATGCTCCTGAGGGACTTGTCGCTTCCTGTGTGCCCTGCTACCTGTTGGCTCCTGTCTCCTACTGCCAAGGACTGCTGATCCAGTTGCAAGCTTCCTGTGTACCCTGCTGCCTGCTGGTTCCTGTCTCCTGCCGCCAAGGTCTGCTGATCCTGATACAGCTTCCTGAGGGCCGCCTGATCCATCCTCTGGCTGTTGATCCTGCCAGGCACTCGTGCTACCTTCGACTCCTGTGCCTCCTGTCTCCTCTACCAGGGGCTGCGAGTCAGGGACGCAAGAGAGGTCTCCTTCCGCAATCCATACTCTCCTATATACAGTCTATATATTCTTTTTCTTCCTCCAGCACTAGCTTGCTTGCAGAACTTCAGCTACATAGTTACATAGTTACATAGTTACATAGTTAGCTAGGCCGAAAAAAGACACAAGTCCATCCAGTTCAACCATAAAAAAATGAAATAATAAATAAAAATAAAAAATATCGTATGATCCAATATACCCCATTCTATACCCACAGTTGATCCAGAGGAAGGCAAAAAAAACCCCCAAAAGAGCATGCTCCAATCTGCTACAGCAGGGGAAAAAAATCACTTCCTGATCCTCCTAGAGGCAATCGGATTTTCCCTGGATCAACTTTACCTATAAATGTTAGTACCCAGTTATATTATGTACATTTAGGAAAGTATCCAGGCCTTTCTTAAAGCAATATATTGAGTTAGCCAGAACCACCTCTGGAGGGAGTCTATTCCACATTTTCACAGCTCTTACTGTGAAGAAACCTTTCCGTATTTGGAGATGAAATCTCTTTTCCTCTAGACGTAAAGAGTGCCCCCTTGTCCTCTGTGTTGACCGTAAAGTGAATAACTCAACACCAAGTTCACTATATGGACCCCTTATATATTTGTACATGTTGATCATATCCCCCTTATTCTCCTCTTCTCAAGAGTGAATAAATTCAGTTCCTCTAATCTTTCCTCATAACTGAGCTCCTCCATGCCTCTTATCAGTTTGGTTGCCCTTCTCTGCACTTTCTCCAGTTCCCCGATATCCTTTTTGAGAACTGGGGCCCAAAACTGAACTGCATATTCCAGATGAGGTCTTACTAATGATTTGAACAGGGGCAAAATGATATCTCTCTCTCTGGAGTCCATACCTCTCTTAATACAAGAAAGGACTTTGCTTGCTTTGGAAACCGCAGAGTGGCATTGCATGCTATTATTGAGCTTATGATCTACCAAAACCCCCCAGATCCTTCTCCACTACGGATTCCCCCAGTTGTACTCCCCCTAGCATGTATGATGCATGCATATTCTTAGCCCCCAAGTGCATAACTTTACATTTATCAACATTAAACCTCATCTGCCACATAGTCGCCCGATTAGACAGAGCATTGAGGTTGGCTTGTAAATTGGAGACCTCCTGTAAGGACGTTATTCCACTGCATAGCTTGGTGTCATCTGCAAAGACAGAAATGTTACTTTTGATCTCAGACCGATATCATTTATAAAGATATTAAAAAGTAAGGGTCCCAGCACTGAACCTTGGGGTACACCACTGATAACCTTAGACCATTCAGAGTAAGAATCATTAACCACTACTCTCTGAGCCAGTTTTCTATCCATTTACAAACCGATATTTCCAAACCTGTAGACTTTACCTTACACATGAGCCGTGTGTGGGGAACTGTATCGAACGCTTTTGCAAAACCCAAGTATATCCACGTCCACAGCCACGCCTCTGTCCAAGGTTTTACTTACCTCTTCATAAAAAGAAATCAGGTTTGTCTGACAACTTCTGTCTTTCATGAACCCATGCTGTCTGTTGCTTAAAAAATTTTTTCCCAGCAAGAATTCATCTATGTGGTCTTTTATTAAACGCTCCAGTATCTTCCCGACTATAGAAGTTAAACTAACAGGTCTATAGTTACTTGGTAAAGACTTTGTTCCCTTTTTAAATATAGGCACCACGTTCGCCCTGCGCCAATCCAGTGGTACTATTCCCGTCATTAAGGAGTCCCTAAAAATTAAATACAATGGCTTTGAAATTACAGAGCTCAATTCTTTTAGGATCCGTGGGTGGATGCCATCTGGTCCAGGTGCTTTATCCACCTTTATTCTGTCTAAATATTTCTGGACCATATCACTTTTGAGCCATTGTGGATCATTCGGGGCTGTGTAAATACCACCCCCATTATGGACATGAGCTCCTCCATGCTCCTTTGTATACACAGAGCTGAGGAAAGTATTTAATAAATTAGCCTTCTCTTGGTCCCCAGTCACCCACTCTAGATTATTTTGTAAAGGGCCGACATGCTCAGACTTGACCTTTTTACTATTAATATATTTGAAGATTTTTTTGGGGTTTGTCCTACTATCTTTTGCAATCTGTTGTTCGTTTTGAATTTTTGCATCCTTGATTTCCTTTTTACATGTTCTGTTAAATTCTTTGTAACATTTAAACAACACTAGTGTTCCTTCATTTTTATATTTTTTAAAAGCTCTTTTCTTATTGTTTATAGCTTTTTTAACTTTGACCGTGAGCCACATAGGTTTT
Organism: Lithobates sylvaticus; assembly: GCA_028564925.1. Taxonomy (NCBI): domain Eukaryota; kingdom Metazoa; phylum Chordata; class Amphibia; order Anura; family Ranidae; genus Lithobates; species Lithobates sylvaticus. Next base: position 104,942,794 of record CM053026.1, on the reverse strand, counting down.
ATTTTAAGCCTTTTAAACTTATTGCCCATGGGAATATACTTTGCAGTGAGGTCCCAAACAGTCTTTTTGAAGAATTTCTGTTCTGTGCTCATTGATGCCAATATTCCCTCCCAGTCCAAGTCCTGGAGAGCAGCCCTCATCCTTGGAAAATTTGCTCTCTTGAAGTTGAGCGTTTTTTATCTTTCCCGTATGTATTTCTTGCTTACAGCTAACATCAAATGAAATCATGTTATGATCACTGCTACCCAGGTGTTCCTTTATCTGAACATTAGTAATAAGCTCTGCATGGTTTGAGATTACCAGATCGAGCAGAGCATCATTCCTAGTTGGGGCCTCAATAAACTGGACCATAAAATTGTCCTGTATTAGGTTTATAAATGTTTGCCCTTTAACTGTCCCAGCAGTGCCATTACTCCAGTCAATTCCTGGGTAGTTAAAATCCCCCATTATTATCACTGTCCCAGCCCTTGCAGCCCTTTCCATCTGTGCAAGGAGCTGAGTCTCCACCTCCTCGTGAACATTGGGTGGTCTATAACAAACTCCAATGATTAACTTTGAACTACGCACATCTATATGCAGTTCCACCCATAATGCTTCAGACTCATCACACTCTCCATCAACCAGTTCCTCTTTCACGCTTGCTTTGAGATCACTTCTCACATAGAGACAGACCCCGCCACCTTTCCTTTTTACCCTGTCTCTCTGAAAGAGTGCATAGCCAGGAATATTAATAGCCCAGTCATGTGAAGATTGAAGCCAAGTTTCAGCAATACCAATTACATCATAGCTCTCCTCATGCACCAGAGCTTCCAACTCACCTATTTTGCTTGGCAGACTTCTGGCATTGGTGAACAAACACTTTAATGCATTACTACATTTTGCTCTGGTGTTTTTCATATAATTTTTAGTAGTACACATGGCACTATGGTTTCCAATGGCAGTTTGCAACATGGGGAATTTCCTGTCACCTGCCATAACCCTCTCCCCATCTATTCCCATTCCACCCTCCATTAATGTCAGACCCCTAACTAACCTGTCTGCCGATGTAATTCTAGTTCATCCTCCCCCTCAATCCTAGTTTAAATACTCCTCCAGCCTTCCCATAAACCTCTTCCCCAGCACAGCAGACCCCCTTCCATTCAAGTGCAAACCGTCATTAGCATATAGGTTGCACCCCAATGAAAAGAGTGCTCTAGAAACCCAAATCCCTCTTCTCCACACCAGGTCTTTAGCCATGCATTCAGCTCTCTAATTACCCCCTGCCTTTCCTGTGTTGCGCATGGCACAGGCAATATTTCAGAGAATATCACCTTGGAGGTCCTTCCTTTCAACTTGTAGCCTAGTTCTTTAAATTGATTCTTAAGGAGCCTCCACCTTCCATGTATACTGTCATTGGTTCCAACGTGGACCAAGACTGCTGGGTCATGCCCAGCCCCTCCCAGTAATTTATCCACCCGGTCCACCACATGCCGAACCCTAGCACCAGGGAGACAGCAAAACATTTGGGTGAGGCAATCCTGGCGACAAATTATTCTATCAGTCCTTCTGATTATAGAATCCCCTATTACCACCAACTGTCTAGGCCTACCTGCACTCCCCTCACCACCTCTACTAGATAGCCTGCTCTCCCGGCTGTTAGGGGTAGCAGTGACATCTAGGGCTGCCACCTCTGTGTTTGCCACCTCCACATCTTCACCCAACTTGGCAAATTTGTTTTGATGCACAAATACAGGGCTGGCCTTCCTTTTCTGCAAGCCCCTTCCACTCCCTCTAACTACATTAACCCATCTTCCTATCTGATAATCCTGACTTGCCCCTCCACCCTCCACATCACCCCCACTGACCACCTGCTCAGCGAGCAGAGGACCCCTTTCAAGGTTGTCCTTTCCGCCCAGTGTTGTAACTTGCTCCTCCAGATCTCTAATGCGAGCTTCCAGAAGGGCAACCCGCTCACATCTGTCACAGCGGTATCCATCCTGGAGTAGTTGCACCAATTTTGCATACATGTGGCACACTGTGCACTGAGCAAAATCTCCAACCCTGCTAGCACTCATTTCCCAGTTACAATATAATTGCTTGTAGGAAGTTTAACCACTTCAGCCCCGGACCAATTGGCAGCCAAAGGACCAGGCCCCTTTTTGCAATTCGGCACTGTGTCGCTTTAACAATTGCGCGGTCATGCGACGTGGCTCCAAAACAAAATTGGCGTCCTTTTTTTCCCACAAATAGAGCTTTCTTTTGGTGGTATTTGATCGCCCCTGCGGTTTTTATTTTTTGCGCTATAAACAAAAATAGAGCGACAATTTTGAAAAAAATGCAATATTTTTTACTTTTTGCTATAATAAATATCCCCAAAAAATATATAAAAAAAACATTTTTTTTCCTCAGTTTAGGCCGATACGTATTCTTCTACATATTTTTGGTAAAAAAAATCACAATTAGCGATTATTGATTAGTTTGCGCAAAAGTTATAGCGTTTACAAAATAGGGGATAGTTTTATAGCATTTTTATTAATATTTTTTTTTTTATTAGTAATGGCGGCGATCAGCGATTTTTATTGTGACTGCGACATTTTGGCGGACACATCGGACATTTTTGACACATTTTTGGGACATTTGTCATTTATACAGCAATCAATAGCACTGATTCCTATGTAAATGACAGTTGTAGTTAGGGGGTTAACCACTAGGGGGCGGGGAGGAGTCAGTGTGACGTGTTGTGTTTTTTTTTTACAGTAGGGGGGCGTGGCTGTACGTCTGACGTCATTGATCGGCGTTCCCGATGACAGGGAACCGCCGATCACTGACAGTCAGTGTAGGAAGCGCGGGGAGAGGTTTGTTTACATAGACCTCTCCCCGTTCTTCAGCTCCGTAACCCGATCGCGGGATACCAGCGGCGTTCGGGTCCGCTGGTCCCGCGGCCGTGGTCACGGAGCTCCCGACCGGGTCGCGCCCCCGGGCAGGCAAATTAAAGGGGACGTACAGGTACGTGCTTTTGCCTGCCCGTGCCATTCTGTTGACGTATATCTACAGGAGGCGGTCGGGAAGCGGTTAAGATGTCACAGGTTAGAAGACTCCTGTCTTAACTCCTGTTTTAAAGTCTGGTTTTAACTCACCACTTAGAATAGTTCCACAAACTCTGGTTTTAACTCACCACTTAGAATAGTTCCACAAACTCTGGTTTTAACCCACCACTTAGAATAGTTCCACTTGGACAGAGTTCAACCAGTCTCAAAGATGAGCAGGCTCACAATGAGCTCTACACAAGATTATATAGGCCTCAAGCACCTGTGAGCAATTAACCACTCCCCTTAATTAGTAAGCTGAAGGAAGCAAAGAAAAAAACTGTTTAAAAAGTGTCAGAAAAGGGTATTAAAAAGCTACAAGGAAAAGGCCCAGAAAGAACTTAAAAAATGCAATCCAGCAATCACCAGCAGTCAAAAAAAGCAAGATTTGTTCACTGTCCACACAGTGTCCCCACTGTTTGGCTTCCAACCAAAATTCTGGCAATGTAACATGTGCTCTACCCAAGACTATACCAATCACCAAATACCAATGAAAGTGCTAGATTAACTACAGAGTAGCCCAGCCAGCTTATATGCTGGGGGCAAAAACTGCCTCCAACTAATCCCCCCATGACACCACCTACGCCGGGTCCACCCCGCTGGTGAAGTGGTCGCGAGTACCTTTGCAAGTCGCTATGCAATCCTCAGCTTCCCTGATTTCATTCACCTTGTGGATCCACTCCTCCCGGCTAGTAAATGAGGCAATGCACTTTTCTTATACTGACTAATCGGTATGGGAGGGATATGCAAGAGAAAATGAAAAAAAAAAACTGAAAAGAGGTCAGTTGATGAAGGGTCATGGGGTGCTGGCTGAAGGAATATATATATATATTTTTTATTCTGCATCAATTCGGTCTCTGTGCAGATTGCCCGGGCCCTCCTCCTGACCAGGCCTGGTACAACAGGGCCACTTGCTTCTTGTAGACTCTCAGCCCACTGAGCTCCCAGTCTCTCTCACTAGACTTGCTGATTCACTGCCACTGAATCATGTGAGCTCTCTTTCTTTAGTATCTTGCAATACTGCAAGCGGCAATCCCAACCCTACGCTGCTCTTTTGCTTCTGGATAGGCCCTCAGACAGCCTAGCAGACAGATATGCCCGGGATAGGCCCAAACTCCGGCCTAGCAGCCCGAGCAGCACAACACACGTCCACCGAGACAGTCATCCAGGTGGCACAGAACCCTGATCACCTGACCTCACCCAAATAAATAGGCTCTCCCAGTAGGCTAAGGGACCCCAGAAAATCCCTGTCCATTGGCTGAGATACCCTATCTATTCCTAATCTGTCCTTGCTGCCCTTGTCTTATCTAATGTCACCAGATGGTGACAGAACAGAGAAGTGCAACAATTCCAGACTTACAGTGAAATAAATCAATTGATCCCTCACAATTGGCCAAGGCAATGATACCAGGTAGGTAAATCTAGGAGCAACCCTGCCTTGACATCAGGGTGGCACATCAGGGATATAACATCACTGAAAAATATAAAAGGTAGGTACACCGCCGACGCCAAGTGATGGGTGGGGTTTCTGGAACCAGACTACTTGAAGTACAAAATTGTAAAACCTGAGCTTATAAAGAGCAGAAGTTAACAAAGGGGCCCCATAAAGAAACTCTCTGCAGCATGTGTACAAAATGTATTGATACAAAAATAAAATTGAATTACAATAAGAGCCCCTCTACCAACACAGTAGCCCGCTGGTGTTTCCCTGGGGTGGTGCACTACAAGCCCCAGCATTCTCTGCAATCCTATGTGTATGTATAGCACAGGCTAGTAGGCCTTGCTTGCTGACCACAGTGACAGAATTCCATGGCCCAAGCCTCCATTTATGTTTAGTGAAGCATCCCTCCCTTCCTCTCTTCTCTCGCCAGCCTCTGAGCACACTAATGTAAGTGAGAGCTCTGTCGACTGTAATGTAAAGGTGGACTCTGATGTAAGTGGGGCTTTGATAAGCAGAGATCCCCCTACATCAGGGTTCCCAGAGTGCCTTTTACATAAGAGTTCCCCCTTACATTACAATCCACAGAGCTCCCCCTTAGGGCCCTTTTACAAAGGCGGACTCTGCCAAGCGGATCTGCCTGCTCAGCGGGGGATCCCTCCACTAATCCCCACTGAGCAGGCAGATGACAGGTCCATGTCTGCTCCTCTTGCGCAGAGCAGTCAAGGATGCAGCTCACTGTTCTCTATGCGCCAGTCTGACTGTCATACAATCCACAAGACAGATTGTGAATGGATCTCCATCCATCTGTTTTCATTGGCTCAGATCCAGGCAGGTCTAAATGTAAACATGCCCGTTTACATTCACCTCCCCATACAGAACAATGGGTGGAAAATGGAAAAATGGAAATTCGGCAGACTCTTAAGTAACAGAACCCTGATTAAAGGGGAATGCTGGGGACATTGATGTAAGTGGGGGCTCAAGTTACCAAGGACCCCCTTATATCAGAGTCTGCAGTGTTCCCCCTTACATCAGAGTTCTCACTGTACTTCCTTAAATCAAAGTCCCCAGAGTTCTCCCTTATATCAGAGTCTGCACAGTAAGCGGGGACCCTTACAGTGTAGGGGAACTCTGCAAGTTCAGATGTAAATGGGAAACTCTGCGTATTCAGAAGTAAAGAGGAACTCTGTGGACTCTTGTGATTTAAATGTATACAATTAGAATTGTTATTTAATCACAAAATACATGTATAGTGTATACTACAAAAAGGAATTTGCTGTGCGCTGCTAAAGTCTTTGGGTTTGGATTGAAGAAAACGTGGCAACCCTACCCTAGTAAGGAAAGGGTCCTGCTGCAGGACCATAATCAGGGGCTCCGCGATGGGAGAAAGGGACCCCAGAATCATTGGAAAGGGCCCGGGACCAAAGGTCAGACCCTTCAGGGTTCCTTGCACCTGAAGGGCCCTAAAGGCACCTCAGAGCGCTGTGTAAATTGACAGCGCTATATAAGTACCTGAAATAAAAAATATCTTGACTCGATCTCTTGATCTATCTCGAATCATATGAGCTCAGGTTATACATTTTTGTTTAAGGATGAAGGGATAAAGCACACTTCTGTCTACTGTCAGAAAGCTGACTACATGTGGAAGACGTTCCCCTTGTAGTATCCTTGAGTGTGCTGATGTACTCACTGTCCTCTCCTTGATCCCATTGCTCCCAGGTGGTGGTCCCTATCACACTGCACTGCAGGCGGGATCCTTCCTGAGCCAGCCCAAACCTCCGGCTATTGAGGCCCCCCTAGAGGGCCCCTCTAGGCCACCGACAGACTCCTCAGCACTCCATCTCCATCTTCCACCCGACTCTCTCTGCCATCCATACTTAAGGGCTGGCTCAACCACCCTGCCAGGCCCACTGCCTGGGTATTGGTCAAGCTCCCCTTAGTATGCAGATCAATTCTCCTGGCCTCCACCCACTAACCTCTAGAAGTTTTTCAAAACTTCCAGACTCAGGAGGAGGCACCAGAGACTTGCCTGCATGAGTCACCCAGCCTAACACAAATAAACCCTGACCCAGATTCCATGACCCATGCTTAACCATGAGCCAAACTATGTTTTGCCTACTTTCACACTAGTAGCACACTAGAGGGTGCTGCATAAGTATAGCAAAAACACACATAAACACATGGAAAGGGGGGGCATTCAGGGAGGAGATCAGATCACTGAGAGGAAGGATGAGACCTAGGGCCCAGAGTGTTAAATTACCTCAATGATTTCAATAGCTTCAGGCCTTACAACAATATTTTACATTTTTTACTAGATCACAATCCTTAAAGAACAATTACATTCTAAAATATTTTTTTTAAAACTTGTACATATTTACTTAAGACATTAAAGTGGTTGTAAACCTTCGTGTTTTTTCCCTTTAATGCATCCTATGCATTAAGGTGAAAAAACACCTGCCAGTGACCGGCCCCCCAGCCCCCCACTCCCGGTTTACTTACCTGAGCCGGGGGGGGGGACGCGCTGTCTCTATGCCTGGGATTCTCGGCTATTGATTGGATAGATTGATAGCAGGACAGCTACTGGCTCCCGCTGCTGTCAATCAAATCCAACGACGCATGCGCCGGGGGCGGGGCCGAGTCATACATTCGGCGGCTATGGGTGCCGAATGCTGGACTCAGGAGCGTGCCCACAAGGTAACCCCCTTTGGGAGGGTGCTTCTCCTAGGGGGTTATCTGATGTGGGGAGGAGCCACGATAGGCGTCGGGGGACCCCAGAAGACGAGGTTCGGGGCCACTCTGTGCAAAACGAGCTGCACAGTGAAGGTAAGTATGATATGTTTGTTATTTAAAAAACAAAAATAAACAAACCCTTACAATCACTTTAATCTAAGCTATCAGACTCGACAGTATTCATATGTTGTTATCTGGTAAAGTATACGGTATATCTTTGCTGATTTCTAAATGTTATATAAAATATATATATATATATATATATACATACAGTAGATAGGTGCATCTCATAAAATTTGAATATCATCAAAAAGTTAATTCATTTCAGTAATTAAATTCAAAAAATGAAACACATATTTTATATAGATGCGTTACACACACGGTGAAATATTTCAAGCATTTCTTTCTTTTAATTTTGATGATTATGGCTTATAGCTAGTGAAAACCCAAAATTCTGTATCTCAGAAAATTTGAATATTACGTAAGACCAATAAAAAAAAGGATTTTCAATACAGAAATGTTTTCTTTCTAAAAAGTATGTCCATGTACATTGCTGGGCCTGGTGTCTCTCATCTTCCTCTTGACAATACCCCACAGATTCTCTATGGGGTTAAGGTCAGGCGAGTATGTTGGCCAATCGAGCACAGTGATACCATGATCATTAAACCAGGAAATTCTAGAGCACTTCATGCTTTCCCCTGTTGACCAGCTATATGGAGATGCTGATTTCATATTTCAGCAGAACTTGGCACCTGCCCACACTGCCAAAAGTACCAATACCTGGTTTAATCATCATGGTATCACTGTGCTTGATTGGCCAGCAAACTCGCCTGACCTAAACCCCATAGAGAATCTGTGGGGTATAGTCAAGAGGAAGATGAGACACACCAGGCTTAACATTGCAGACAAGCTGAAGGCCACTATCAAAGCAATCTGGGCTTCCATAACACCTCAGCATTGCCACAGGCTGATCGCCTCCATGCCACACCACATTGATGCAGTAATTCATGCAAAAGGAGCCCCGACCAAGTAATGAGCAGTGTTGGTCATCTTACTTAAAAGTAATTAGTTAAGTTACAAATTACTTCTCCCAAAAAAGTAATTGAGTTAGTAACTCAGTTACTACATTGGAAAAGTAATTAGTTACTCAGCAAAGTAACTGTGACTTTTTTTTTTAATATTCTTAGGGGCGGGTCTAGTATTACTGTAAGCAAGGGGCACGTTCCCCCCTGCACGTCTATTTCCCCTCTGTACCCCACTACACATCTGTCCCCCCCACACACATATATCTGTTCCCCCTCTGTACCCCACTACACGTCTGTCCCCCCCACACACATATATCTGTTCCCCCTCTGTACATCTGTCCCCCCCCCAAACTCACGGATCGGATCATTTTTCGGATCAGCAAATAATAATTGAATTTGCAAAAACCTGTGAAAATTCCACCACCATAAAGCCCCCACTGTAATATCCACAATCTACCCCACTGTAATATTCACGTCATCTCCCCAACTATAATATTGGCTGAGTATGGCTGGGTACGGCTGAGCATGGCTGGGTACGGCTGGGTATCGCCGAGTATGGCTGGGTATTAGCGAGTATTACAGAGTATGGCTGGGTATGGCTGGGTATGGCAGAGTATTGGCAGAGTATTGGCAGGGTATTGGCAGGGTGTTGCAGAGTATTGACAGGGTGTTGCAGAGTATTGGCAGCGTATTGCAGAGTATTGGCAGCGTATTGCAGAGTAGTGGCAGGGTATTGCAGAGTATTGGTAAGGTATTGCAGAGTATTGTCAGGGTATTGCAGAGTATTGGCAGGGTATTACAGAGTATTGGCAGCGTATTGCAGAGTATTGGCAGGGTATTGCGGAGTATTGGCAGGGTGTTGCAGAGTATTGCAGAGTATTGGCAGGGTATTGGCTGGGTATTGCAGAGTGTTGGCAGGGTATTGGCTGGGTATTGCAGAGTATTGGCAGGGTATTGGCTGGGTATTGCAGAGTATTGGCAGGGTATTGGCTGGGTATTGCAGAGTATTGGCAGGGTATTGCAGGGTGTTGCAGAGTATTGGCAGGATATTGCAGAGTATTGGCAAGGTATTGCAGAGTATTGTCAGGGTATTGCAGAGTATTGGCAGGGTATTACAGTGCTGCCATCCATCTCTCCCCTCCACTGTACAGATCTGTACACAGAGGGGATAGAGGAACCGGCGTCATCTTGACGCCGGTTTGTTTACAAGTGATCGCTCCGTCATTTGACGGAGCAATCACATTGTAAACGGCCGACGGGTGCACCAAGATGGCCGCCGCTCCGGAGCTAGGCCGAGGCCGTGGACGGCTCCGCGGATCGCGGCGGGTAATTGCGGTAACGCCGCCCAAGTAATGGGAATGGCGTTACCGCGAGGGGAAAAGTAGATTACTCGTTACCCTCTAAAGTAACGGCGTTTACTTTAATTGCGTTAGTTACATCACTGGTAATGAGTGCATACTACACTGTACATGGACATACTTTTTAGGAAGAAAACATTTCTGTATTGAAAATCCTTTTTTTTTTGGTCTTATGTAATATTCAAATTTTTAGAGATACTGAATTTTGGGTTTTCACTAGCTGTAAGCCATAATCATCAAATTAAAAGAAAGAAATGCTTTAAATATATCACTCTGTATGTAATGCATCTATATGAAATATATAAGTTTCACTTCTTGAATTGAATTACTGAAATACATTTTTGATGATATTCTAATTTTATGAGATGCATCTGTATTTTTTAAACACTGTCCTTTATTTTTTTATTAAAAAAAAAAAAAATATATATATATATATATATATAAAAAATTGTAATAATAATAAAAGAAAGGACAGTGTTTAAAAAATTCTGTAGAAAACATGATGGAGATCTCACCTTTTACCAGGAACTCGGTATGAACTCCAGTATGAGTCACAAACCGCTAGTTTTCTGATATAGATCAGTGTGGTAAAAGATGTACTAAAGTTAAACACTGTGTTCAGAAGTATTAAAGCTTAAGTTTAGTTATTACCATTTTTTTTACCTACTTCTGCATTCACATAACTACCCTGTAATGAAGCATGTACCATATCCTGCAGACTGATGGTTCTTGATTAAATCTTCTGTCTCGTGGTGGCCCATCTTCTTCATAGCTCCAAACTTCTGGTGCTGTGGGGGTTAAAAGCTTTTGGTCTAACATTGCAATTCAATTTAGAATCTCCCGACAAGGCTTCGCCCCCTACTCCTCTTCTGGCAATAGTCCAATCTAGGGTTGCCATCTGTCTGGGATTCACCCGGACAGTTCGGGTTTGGAATCATGTGTCCGGGTTTCAGACCGCCTGAAACCCAGACACATTATTCAGACCGGACTATGGCTTCCCAGCAGGGATTCTGGCTGCAGTTGTCTAAGCTGAGAGTGTTTGTTACACTCTATTTCACACTGCCCAAAGCCAGCACTAACACTCCCCACACACACACACTCACAGACGGGAGAGGAGAGTGGGTTTGATCTGCACATCTTCCTCTTGCCCCTACAACTCTGTGTCTACCCACACTCCATTCCCTGGCGCTGTGCCTCAGAAAAGGGAAGTGGGGACCGGAAATTTGAACTCCAGCAGCCTCAGATACATCTGGATGAGAGGTGCTCACTGCCAAAGGGTGAGTGAGCTCACCATCCATCCCTGTCTGTGATTGAAGTCTCTCCCCTTCTCTCTCCTGTCTCTGAGTGAGTATACTAGGGTAAATCAGGGTTCTCAGAGCACCCCTTACATCAGAGTTCCCCTTTACACCAGAGGCCTCAGTGTTCCCCCTTATATCAGAGTCTTCTCCATAAATCAGAGTTCTCAGTGTCCCCCCTTAGATCAGGGTTCCCAGAGCATCCTTTATGTTAGAGTCCCCAGAGTTCTCCCTTACATCAGAGTCTGCAGAGCCCCTCCCCCCTCACTTACAGCGTAAGGGAACTCTGATGAAAAAGGGGAACTCTGTGGACTCTGATATAAAGGGGAACTCTTGTGCTTAACTTCATTTGATTAGAAATGTTATTTAATTGCAAAATATATGTATAGTTTATATTCATTTTTTTTAGCTGTGTGCCACTAAAGTGTTCGGGTTTGACTTGAGTAAGTCCACCTCCTGCCTAACCATACAACCTAGCTCTGACAATATCCAACATGTTCCCTCAGCCTATCAGGACTTCCTAGACATCTTTGACAATAAGGAAGCTGACATTCTACCACCCCATCGGCCTTATGATTGTCCGATTGACCTTCTGCCCGGCTCGGAGATACCTTTTGGGCGAATTTTCCCACTATCAGAGACTGAGTTAGAGGCCCTGCACTCTGACATAGATGAAAACCTCGAAAAAGGATTCATCCGACCATCCTCTTCTCCAGCGGGCGCTGGCATCTTCTTCGTTGAAAAAAAAGATGGGTCACTCAGGCCATGTGTGGACTATAGGGAGCTTAATAAAGTTACCATTAAGAACAGGTACCCGCTTCCCCTCATCCCCGAACTCTTTCAACACCTAAGGACTGCCAAGATGTTCACCAAACTAGACCTGCGTGGAGCATATAACTTAGTCCGGATCTGCGATGGGGATGAGTGGAAAACGGCTTTCAGGTCTAGATTCGGACATTTTGAATATCTAGTAATGCCCTTTGGGCTCTGCAACGCCCCGGCCACATTCCAACATCTGGTCAACGACATCTTCCGCGAGTATCTGGATAATTTTGTGATAATGTATCTTGACGATATCTTAATTTTTTACGACTCACTAGAGATCCACCGCAGCCACGTCAGAAAAGTCCTCCTCATCCTCCGGGAACATTGGACTCTACCTGAAAGGGGAGAAGTTCAAGTTCGAAACTGACTCTATCATGTTCCTGGGTTTCATCATCACCACCGGAAGTATCTCAATGGACCCACAGAAGGTCAAAGCCATCCAGGAGTGGCCAGCACCTTCAGACAAAAGGTCCGTCCAACGATTCATTGGCTTCGCCAATTTTTACCGCCGGTTCATCCTCCGATCTCCATCCAATCTCCTCAATTGTCTCCCCAATCACCCAGCTAACCCGCCAGCAAACCAAGTTTCAGTGGTCTCCACAGGCTCAAGCAGCTTTTGAGGAACTAAAAAGACTGTTCACATCTGCTCCCATACTCCGGGAACTTCCTTATGTATTAGAAGTGGACACTTCCGATACGGCAGCAGGAGCAATCCTTTTGCAGAAAAGTGGCCCGAAGGCCCTTCTCCACCCAGTTGCCTTCGCCTCCCGAAAACTTAATCCCCCCGAGAAAAATTACGATGTGGGTGACTGAGAACTCCTCGCCGTAAAATTCGCTTTGGAGGAATGGAGGTACCTGCTGGAGGGGGCATCTCAGCCCATCTTAATTTTTACTGATCACCAGAACCTGGAGTACCTCAGAGCTGCAAAACGTCTCAAACCTCGACAAGCACGCTGGGCCCTCTTTTTCTCCAGGTTCAATTTTCACATCACATACCGTCCGGGCTCCAAAAATGGGAAAGCTGACACCCTCTCCCGTATGTTTCCAGAAACCGAAGTACCAGTTGAACCCGCAACCATTCTGTCCCCACACAACTTCCTCCAGATCATCCAACCGGACCTAGAAACTGCCATTAAACAGGCCTCCGACCAAATGCCCGAAGCCACAATATCCTCTCTAGAAAGGAAACAGGGCCTACTATGGGCACACAGCCGGGTATTTGTCCCTCACTCTGTAAGGCTTCAAGTTTTGCAAACATTCCACGACCACAAATTGGCAGGACACTTTGGAACTCAAAAAACCGCCAACTTAATCAACCGTTCCTTTTGGTGGCCGGGTTGGAGGAAAGATTGCAGGAATTATGTCCAGTCTTGCATTACCTGTCAAAGAAATAAGGGGGCTAACACCAAGGCTTGGGGTCTTTTAAGATCCTTACCCGTCCCCGAACGTCCCTGGAGAGAGATCTCCATGGACTTCATCGTGGACTTGCCTCCCTCAGACAAATTCACTACCATCCTAGTGGTGGTAGACCGCCTCTCAAAGGTGGCGCACTTCCTCCCTATGTATGGCACTCCTTCTGCTTCAGCCACTACCAGTACCTTCATCAAAGAAATTGTGAGACTACATGGTGTTCCCTCCAACATTGTATCAGATAGAGGAATCCAGTTCACCTCTAAATTTTGGAGGGACCTCTTCAAGGCTCTAGAGATCAAGATCTCCATGTCCTCCGCATACCACCCACAAAGCAACGGACAAACCGAAAGAATAAATCAAACCCTGGAACAATACCTTCGCTGTTTCTGCTCCTATTCTCAAGATGACTGGTCCTCTCTCCTGCCCTGCGCTGAATTCGCCTACAATAATCCCATACATTCCGCTACCAACCAAACCCCCTTTTGGGCAAATTATGGCTACCACCCCTCTTTCTTACCTGATTCTATTCCTGAGATCTCCACCCCTGCAGCACAAGAACGTGTCAAGTCCATCCAGGACAACTTTGTCCAGATCCAAAGGGCCATGAAAGAAGCCCAAAGAAGTTATGAGGCCTACTACAACAAGGGTAGGAAAAATTGCCCAAACTTTAAAATTGGGAACAAGGTGTAGCTATCCTCTACTAACTTAAAATTGCCATATCCATCTCGGAAGCTTGGCCCCAAGTTTATCGGCCCCTTCAAGGTCAAGAGAGTGGTAAATCCAGTGGCCTTTGAACTGGCCTTGCCCAGCTCATATAAAATCCACCCAGTATTTCACGCATCTCTACTAAAACCAGTAACCCCAAGCTCCTGCACCTGAAGGCAAGTAGCACCACCCCCACCAGTTACAATCCAGGGCGAAGAAGAATACGAAGTGGAAAATATCATGGATTGTCGAAAGAGGGAAACAGACCCAATACCTGGTTAAATGGAAGGGGTATCCCCCTGAAGACAGTTCCTGGGAACCCTCCAGGAACATCCATGCCCCCCCGGTTAATACGAGACTTTCATCAGAGATGCCTCAGGTTACCAGCCAGGCTCTAGGGGGGGGGCACTGTCAGAGAAACACTGCACTCCAGCGTCGGCGCTTCCCAGTGCGCCTGCGGGCTAAAACAGCACAGCGGCACATACGGGCGTGCGATACGGCGGGTATGCGCACACGGGTGCGCGAACCAACGGGTATGCGCACATAGCAGTACGGCGCGGTGCACGTCTGTGCATCCAGGCTAAACAACATGTGCGCAGGCGCACGCCTATGCGCATCCCCTGACCACTTACCAGGCCTATAAAAAGCATCTCTGTGCGCTGTGTATTTGCTGGTTTGTTGTTTCAGCTCCTGTGTTCCAGTGATTCTTGTGTTCCTGTGTGTTCCTGTGCCTTATCCCTTGAAGCCTGCCTGTTGTTTACCCCGAACTGCTCCTGACTACCTCTGAACTTCTCCTGTGTTTGACCCTTGGCTTGTCTCTTGGATATCCTTCTGCTTGCTTACCTGTGTTTGACCCTCGGCCTGCCTCCTGGACTTTGTCTCTGCCTCTTCCCTGTACTTGACGATCAGATCTACGGACTGCCTTCCTGTGTATGACCTGGCTTGTCACCAGACTCTGATCCTCTCTCGGTGTTGGACCCCTGCCTGGCATCTACCTTCAACTGGTCCAATCCTCTGCACGGACTCCTGCTCTACAGAAGTACAGCTGCATACACCTGCTGGCAACCCGTGCCCCTTCGTGCCCAGTACCTACTGTACCATCTTCGGAGGACACCTGATGTAAGAGGCACTCCGCTGGGGACACCTGATGTAATATAGTGTTTTTCACGTATTTACTATTTTGGAGGGTGCTTTACAAGACTTATCCCCTAAAGGCATATATCTGACTCATGTTCTGAGCCTACACAAATTCCCATGAAGTTCTGCATTCTCTGTTATTGCTCCTCTCTACAGTAAGCTTGCAGATCGTCTCGAAGATCTCCTCTCTATAGTCAGTCTCTAACCTGACTCATAATAAATCATCT
The DNA here is from genome assembly GCA_028564925.1 of Lithobates sylvaticus. Taxonomy (NCBI): domain Eukaryota; kingdom Metazoa; phylum Chordata; class Amphibia; order Anura; family Ranidae; genus Lithobates; species Lithobates sylvaticus. The sequence continues at coordinate 104,927,576 of CM053026.1, read as the reverse complement.
TACTGCATATCGCTCTTACAGGCAGTCCCCAAGTTACAAACAGGTTAGGGACTGCCTGTTTGTTCTTAAGTCGGATTTGTTTGTAATTTGGACACTGATGCGCAGAACGGTGTTTTCAGATGTTTTCTAACATCGTTTTCTGATGTTCTCCGCTGTTTTCCTATGTAGTTTTCCGATGTTTTCCGCTGTTTTTCGATGTTTTCCGCTGTGCCCGCCGGCGCCACCTGCCATTCGTAAGTAGGAGTTGTTCGCAAGTCGGAGGTTCGTAACTCTGGGACTCCCTGTATTAGAAATCTCCTCCATTGTTAGCTGATCTATTTCGCTAAAAAAACGCAGAATGAAAAAAATCCACTGCCCCGACAATCGCAGCCTGGAAGCAGGGCCAGACTGGCCTATCAGGATAGTGGCAAATTTCCTACCTACCCTGGGGCCGCTTTGTGGCTGCGACCGCCCGGCCATCGGCCCAGTGTTGCCAACTGCCTATTTATTTACAAATCTGTGGCAAGACATGAAAATTGATGGTCACAGGCGCTATCCATCCAATCTGACAGAGCTTGAACTATTTTGCAAAGGAGAATGGGCAAACATGTCACTCTCTAGATGTGCAAAGCTGGTAGAGACATCCCCAAAAAGACTTGCAGCTGTAATTGCGAAAAGTGGTTCTACAAAGTATTGACTCCAGGGGGCTGAATACAAATGCATGCCACACTTTTCACATATTTACTTGTAATTTGTAAATTTGAAAACAATTTATTATTTTCCTTCCACTTTACAATTATGTGGCACTTTGTGTTGGTCTATCAGACGGTCGGAAATTTGGCCAGCAAAAGACCGATGAGAGCTTTTGGTCGGAAAATGCAACCGTGTGTATGCTCCATCGGACTTTTGCTGGCCGAATTCCAGCCAGCAAAAGATTGAGAGCATGTTCTCAATTTTTTTCGGTCGGTAAAAGTTCGGATCGGGAATTCTGATCGTCTGTAGCAATTCCGACGTGCAAAATTCCTACGCATGCTCAGAAACAATTCGATGCATGCTCGGAAGCACTGAACTTCATTTTCTCGGCTTATGGTAGTGCTGTACGTCACCGCGTTCTTGGCGGTCGAAAGTTCAGTGAACTTTTGTGTGACCGTGTGGATGCAAGCCAAGCTTGAGCGGAATTACATCGGAAAAACCATCCAAGATCTGAAGTTGCCCATGCACTACATGCAGCGGGAGAGTCCCAGGCCGGTAAAAGGCTGGGTTCTTGAGGAAGGAAAAGAGGGGATTGTGGGGGGATTGTAGGTGATAGGTGAACTTGAGCCCATCCCAAAGTGAGGTAAAGTGTCTAGTGACGGGGTTGTGCAGATAAGGGCGGTAAGCCGAACACAGCCATAGTAGATTGGAGACCGATAGGGGATCAATCAACTGGTTCAATCACCACCCATAAAGGAATTTCATGAGTGGCATGGTATTTGAGTAGGCTAGCCATATGAGCTGCTTTGTAGTATGTTGCAAAGTTGGGGAAGCCAAGGCCACCACACAGTTTAGGGAGATAAAGGTTGCTCCTGGATATAGGTTTCAGTGAGCCCCAGACGAACACCGCTGCCTGTTTTCGCAGGATCCGTAGGGAATAGGCAGGGACTGGGACTGGTATGACCCTGAACAAGAATAGTATTTTGGGTACTAGACATGTGCACAACAAAAAAATTTGTTTATTTTCTTTTCGTTTTTTTCGTTTCCGAAAAAAATTTGTTTTTTTTCATTTCGTTTTTTTCGTTTCCGTCGATTCGTAATGATTCGTACATTCGTAAGTCGTCGTTGTTCGGATTCATAACGATTCGTACATTCGTAAGTCGTCGTTGTTCGGATTCGTAACGATTCGTACATTCGTAAGAGTTATTTTTTCGTTGATTCGTTTTTTCGTTAGTTTAATTTTCGGACGCATTCGTATTTATTCGTACATTCGTAGATTCGTAATCGGAGCATAATTCATAATTTGATGTAATGTGTATGCTATTATTACATTTTAATAATTTACGAATCGAAAAAAAAAAAGTTACGAATCGAAAAAAAAAAAGTTACGAATCGAAAAAAAAAAGTTACGAATTTTTTGGTTCAATAGAGACACGGAAAATTACAAATCGAAAAAAAAAAAAAGTTACGAATCGAAAAAAAAGTTACGAATGTACGAATTTTTTTGTTCAATCCATTCGAAGCACGTTTAGCAGCACCATTGTAAAGGAAAACGGAAAATTACCAATTCAAAAAAAAAAAAGTTACGAATGTACAAATTTTTTCGTTCGTTTCTCGGATTTTCTTCATTAGTACATTCGTTGTTTCTAATTTTTTTTTTTTTCGGATTTTCGTTCGATTGGTTCGATTCGAATGATTCGTTAATCGGATTCAAACGATTCGTTACGATTCGTTATTCGGATTCGTACGATTCGAATGATTCGTTCATTCGTACGAAAACGAACGAACGAAAATAACGAAAAAAACCGAAAAACGAAAAAAACTAAACGAATTGCACATATCTATTGGGTACTAATAGTAATTTTATTTTCATTGATTTTACCTAACCAAGGTAGTTATTTTCACCCTTGATGATGCCGCTAATGATAGTGTTGAAACATCTTCTGTTTAGGTTTCTGTTCTAATATTGGTTTGGAGGGTTGAAGATCTGCAAACTTACTGTAGAGAGAAGAGATCATAGATGTGATACAATTTATCTAGATTATAATTTTGACAGAGAATGCAGATCTCCATAGTAATTTATAAGAGCTCAGAACATTAGTCAGATATACACTGATAGGGGATACGTCCTGTAATGCAACCTCCAAAATAGTAAATATGTAAAAGACACCACTATACTATACTTCAGTTGTGAAAATTAAAGATTTGAATATGTATTCTGATGGGAATGACATACATAGTGGGATGCATATCCAACCATAAATATTTAATATTTTATAAAATTTTAAATATTATACAGCATGGAAATGTGAATGGGGCCTTAGGGTTTACATCTTCAAAAAACAGAGGTTTGAGTGTAGTTTTAATTTTATTATCTGTAGAAGTGTATGGATTTTGACCACTAGATGTCACTAGTTAATTGCAATACACTTCCAGTAGCACTTTTGTTTTCCTTCAGCAATAATATAGAGTTCATCCCTACTATTTATAGGTAACAGTGAATTCATAAGGGCAATTTCAGATTTTGTTTTTTTAACAGCTGTTTGCCAAATTGTCTTCATAAATACACTAGATATACACATGTGTTTAAGTATTACCTTTGAGAAAAAGTATACCTTTGTGCAATAAAATGATTTTTTGGAGCCCTAAGTTCCCATCTGCTTATACCCAACCCTGATTTGACACATCAAGCCCATATCTGTCAGCGGACAATCACTGCCAAGGGTGAAGATGCCAAATTGTGACCCCCCCCCCCCCGCCCGGCTAATATCGGTTGTAATGGTTGTGGCACACCACGGCATCTGAAGAGTTTAATAGTGATGCACATTCAGTCCCTCAGTAAAATATGGGTCTGACAGTAGCAAAGGAAAAAGAATCCCCTGCGTTGATGGTGCCTCTGGAAGGAAGAAAATTCCCCTGCATTTTTGGAAGCAAGAATGCAGCTGCATTGGTGTTGATAGTGAATACAATTCTGGGGAGGAGAGCTGGGAGGTTGGAGTGGAAGGGGCCCTTGTGGGTGCTTTTAACTAAATAATCCCATTTCTAGACAGCCTGCTTCTATGAGGCTTGTCTATTGGTCCACCCTAGGCCTAGGGAATATACCTGCAGCATTTACCCCATACAGCCTGCCACTAGGAGAGGGTGTTTACATGGCAGCTATCTCTTGGTCCAACCTGGAGGGACAGCAGTCTTCTCTTCTGACCAGGCTCAAATTCTGTGTTAGTAAAAGGGGCAGGTGGGCGAAAGGACTGGGCTGGGGGGTGTTACAGTGAGACATGGTTATGTAGGAGTGAGGAGGATGGAGCATTTGTATCATGGAGTTAGGTGGCCATCTGGAGACAAAGGTGTGTTCTCAGTCCTCTCTTCTGCCCCAGTAGGCTGTTATTGGAGGAAGGAGAGAGCAGAATCCTCTCTCCAGCAGCTATCAAGACCCCTGATCTTGGTCTAACGCCACGTACACATGGTCGGACATACCGACCACAAAATCTGTCTGATGGATTTTGTCCTAAACTGGTGTTGCATACACACGGCCGGACAAAGTTGTCGGAAAATCCGATTGTTGCGAACGAGGTGACGTACAACACGTACGACTGGACTACGTAGAGGCCAGTAGACAATAGCTTTCGTCTCCAAAGCATGGGTGGCACTTTGTGCGTCGGAATTCTCTACACACGATTGGAAAAAGTCTGATCGGATTTTGTTGTCGGAAAATTTTAGATCCTGCTCTCAAATTTTTTCCGTCGAAATTCCGACGGAAAAACCCAGCTAGAGCCCACACATGATCGGATTTTCAGACAACATAATCCGATCAGACTTTTTCCATCGGAATATCCGACCAGGGCATTAGTCTGACATTAGTCTGACCAGAGAAGACAGCAGTCTTCTCTGACAGGAGTGGCACTTCACATTACTCCTGTTAGTGGGGCAGCTGGAGAATGGAGCACCTGCAAGCTCCCAGCGTGGCTTCCTCTCTATATAACATTATTACCAGGGCACATTGCCCTTCGGACTCCCTTTTTTGTATGTCCCAGCCCTATGTACTATATCATCTGTACATTATGGAAGTCTGACCTAATAACATGCTTTGATTCATAGCTCCCAACTATTCCTGATTTTGAGGGACTGTCCCTGATTTGGAACAAAGTCCCTCTGTCTCTCCATTATCCTCATTTGTCCCTTAGTTTAGTCTGATATATAGTTATATATAAAATGCATTTTTTAGCTTTCAAAAAGTGTTTCCCAGTGCCAAACCTTTCATCCAATTTCTGAATTGCTGCATTTGTAAATTTACTTATTACATTTACTTTTTGTAAATTATTGCACTTGTGGATTAACTAATCATTTTTTTTTGTATAATTCTCTTTTAATGAGGAGTGGCAGGGGTGTGTGTCCTATGCATACATACTTTTGCTAAATGGTGTTATCATTCTCATTTTAAAAAGTTGGGAGGTATGTTTGATTGGCATTGTAAAAACTCTGTTGCTTTCAGACAAAGAAGGCGTAAGGTCTTGCGTGTCTGAAAGAGACTTTGCCCCAAGCAGCATTTTATTGCAATTGTTTGATAAAGCCTGGCCAATTGCCAGCTCAGGCTATCCTGAATATTCATTGGTCTTTTTAAAGGATCATACTATAAACCTACCATACTATAAATAGTTGTCAATGCATACCGCAAATCATCTGAGGGTGGTAGTTAACTGGGCATATACAACCTTTTCTTTAAAGCGGTTCTGCACACACTTGATTTAGTAAATCTCTTTGCCTTCCAGGCAAAGAGTACTAAATGGCGTCTTTTTTTTTTTACCTTGTAATTGCTGCTCTGTCTCTTCGGGGGTGGGCGGGGTCTGTGCGGGGATCCTTGTCATGCCGCACTGTCTCCTGGGATCTGGTGTCATTGATCCCAGGAGTCAGTGCGGACATCCGCCGAAATCTCGCGAGATTTACGGGCCTCCTGACGAAATCTCGCAAGATTTCGGCGGATGTGGCCAAAATCTCGTGAGATTTTCGGCGAACGTGAGGCATGCTGGTTCCCATAACGAAAGGGAACAAGGAAGTAAATGCTTGTGGGTTTCAAATGCCCACAAGCAAAATTACATTGCTGCTGGTATATATTTTAAAAGTTCTGAATTTTAAGAATTACGGACACGGACAACGGACGGACACCAAAAATGTGAGTGTATTGAAATAATAAAAATTATTTTAACATTACAAGAAAAAAAATAAAATAATAGTGTGTGCAGAACCGCTTTAAAAGACCTATGTGAGAAGCCATCTACTTTAAGGCCAGTTGCAGTGTAAAGGTGCTCATGCACATTGGATGAAACTCTAATAATTACACGGGGCTGATCAGAAATTGACTCAAAGATATTTGACTGTAATCTAAAGTCTATGGGTACCTTTAGGAGCTGTGGAGAAGGCTGGTTTAGGCACAGCATAGCATTTTTTAGAGTGCCATATTAGACAAACTTCTGAGGTCAGGAGATAAAAGTGTTAACAGTAATACTTAGGCCCCTTTCACACTTGTGCGACTTCAAAGTTGCGCGACTTTACTGCGATTTTGCTTCGATTTTGCCATGATTTCAAGGAATGCCTGTGTAAGTGGCATCAAAATCAGACCAAAGTAGTGCAGGGACTACTTTGAAGTCGGAACGACTTGAACTTGTACTAATATAAATGCCTGTCATTGGAAATCATGGGAACGACTTGTCATGCTACTTTGCAGTCCCAAAGTGTGAAAGGGGCCTTACTGCTACTGCTTACTGCTTACTTATTACTGGTAAAAGCTTTAGGCAGGTGTGAAAAGAATGTTTAATAGACATGTGCAATTATTTTTTTTTTTTTTCGTTATTTTCGTTCATTCGTACTCGTACGAATGAACGAACGATTCGCTAAAATTTTTAACGAATAACGAATCGTTCAAATCGAACGAATCTGAAAACAACGAAAATCCGAGAAAAAAATAATTAGAAACAACGAATGTACGAAAGAAGAAAATCTGAAAAACGAAAAACAGGAACAACGAAAATCAAAATGAACGAAAAAATTCGTACATTCGTAACTTTTTTTTTTTGTTGAATTGGTAATTTTCCGTGTCCCTTACAATGGTGCTGCTTAACGTGCCTCGAATGGATTGAACGAAAAAATTCGTAAATTCATAACTTTTTTTTTTTTTCGATTCGTAATTTTCCGTGTCTCTTACAATGGCGTTACTTAACGTGCTTTGAATGGATTGAACGAAAAAATTCGTACATTCGTAACTTTTTTTTTTTATTCGTAATTTTCTGTGTCTCTTAAAATGTAATAATAGCATACACATTACATAACATTATGAATTATGCTCCGATTACGAATCTACGAATGTTACGAATGTACGAATAAATACGAATGCGTCTGAATTTCGAATAAACGAATAAACGAAAATTAAACGGAAATACGAATCAACGAAAAAATAACTCTTACGAAAATACGAATCGAACACCGACGACTTACGAATTTATGAATCGTTACGAATACGAACACCGACGACTTACGAATTTACGAATCGTTACGAATCAAACGGAAACGAAAAAAACGAAACGAAAATAAATAAATTTTTTTGTTGTGCACATGTCTAATGTTTAAATTAAGAATGCTTTCAGAAATAGAAGTGTTTGTAGCTTATTTTTATCAGTTAACAAAATGGAAAATAAATAGACGGAAGAGAAGTCCAAATCAAATCAATATTTGATTTGATCACCCTTTGCCAAAACAGCATCAATTCTTCTAGGTACTCTTGCACAAAGTTTGTGAAGGAACAGGTAGGTTGTTCCAAACATCTGGAAGAACTAGCCACAGACCTTATGTAGATGTAGGCTGCCTGAAATCCTTCTGTCTCGTCATGTAATCCTAGACAGACTCAATGATTCAGAGATCAGGGCTCTGTGGGGGCAAAACCATCACATCCAGGACTCCTTGTTCTTCTTTTTGCTAAAGATAGTTCTCAATGACATTGGCTGTATGTTTGGGGTTGTTCTCCTGCTGCACAATAAATTCCGGGTCAGTCATACGCATCCCTGATGGTATGACATGATGGAAAAGTATTGCACTGTATTTCTCAGCATTGAGGATCCTGACCAAAACTCCATTTGCAGAAATGCAGCCCCAAACTTGCAACACATATATGCTACAGGTGCACATAAGGAATAGCCTATGCAATTGCCACATAGGGGGCTAGTCCCATAGTCCCTAATATAGGATAAAAAAAAAAAAAAAAAAATATATATATATATATATATATATATATATATATATATATATATATGTATACTGTATAGTCCTTGTTAATGTAGTCAAAATCAGCCAGGAAATGGGTCAGGGGGGAAAAAACAAACAAAACTGGAGTCACTTAGCACAAGGCTCTTAAGGGTGGAGTCAACTCCGTGAGGCTGAAACATAAAGGAAGACAGAAAAGCGCCTAAGTGCAGTATTCCTTGGGTAACAAGAAGGCTGAAGCGACAATGGAACACTCACATGTAAACCATGATTATCTAGCTCATCTGTGTAAAAGATGAGATGTGAAGTGCAGCACGTCCATCCAGATAGGCAGGGATCACGGTATGGCAGGGAGAGAAGCCGGCTGCCTCTGTGCTATTCCGGGTACAGATAGTGAAAGGCAGTGTGGAACGCAGGGCCATGGATGGCGTGTGACGTTATCGGGAAGCAGGGCACTTTAGGAGCGGTAAATACACCGCTCCTACAGCGCACCAAAGATCCGGCTTGCAGGACATTTTTCATTGTCACTTCAGCCAACTTGTTACCTAATAAATATTGCACTTAGACCCCTTTCACACTGGGGCGTTTTTCAGGCATTTTTCAGGCGCTTTAGCGTTAAAAAAAGCACCTGTAAAGCTATTGAAAGAAGCCTCATCTGCAATTCCAATGTGAAAACCCAAGTTCTTTAAGAGCCCTTTCACACTGCCAGCACCCGAAAAACACTCGTAAAGCACTGCTTAAACTAGCGGTGCTTTACCAACGTTTTTCGAGCGCTAGTGGGGCACTTTTAACCCTGGCTAGTGGCCAAATAAAGGGTTAAAAGTGCCCACAAAGCACCGCTGCTAAAAGCGATTTGCAGGTGCTTTTCAGGCATTTTTAATGCGCTTCCTATTGATTTCAATGAAAAGGGGCGATTTAGGAGCGGTGTATTCACCGTTCCAAGAGCGCTGCAAAGAAGCTGCTTGCAGGACTTTTTTTAAATGCCCTGCCAGCGCAGCGCCTCAGTGTGAAAGCACTCAGGCTTTCACATTGGGACTGCAGTTGCGGCTTCTTTCAGGCGCTTTACAGGCGCTTTTTTTAACGCCTGAAAAATGCCTGAAATACGCCCCAGTTTGAAATGGGTCTTAGAGGCACTTTTCTGTCTTCCTTTATGTTCCAAACTTGCAAGGAACCTCTACCATGCTTCACTGTTGCCTGCAAACACTCATTATTGTACCACTCTCCAGCCCTTTGTGAACAAGCTGCCTCCTGCTACAGCCAAATATTTCAGATTTTGACTCATCAGCCCAGAGCACTTGCTGGCATTTTTCTGCACCCCACTTGCTATGTTTTTGTACATAGTTCCTTAGCCTTGTTTCCACTTCAGAGGTATGGCTTTTTGGCCACAATTCTTCCATGAAGACCACTTCTGGACAGACTTATCCTGACAGTAGATGGGTGTAATTGTGTCCCACTGGTTTACGAAGGTTCTATGCTAATGGCACTGCTGCACATCTTCCAATGATCAAGGAAAGTATGCATGATGTGTTTTTCATCTGCTACATTAAAAGAGAAGTATGGGATTCCCCCGTCAGTTCCAGACCAAGAACTGAGCATTCAAACACTGCTGATTTCTCAGCTCTCAGTCTTCAGCCTGCAGAGAGCTGGTGATTGTCAGTCTTGGCTCTCTGTTCTGCCTCTCTATAGCTCAGTGTTTCTCAACTCCAGTCCTCAAGGCGCCCCAACAGGTCATGTTTTCAGGATATCCCTCAGATGAAACGGCTGTGGTAATTACTAAGGCAGTGAAACTGATCAAATCACCTGTGCAAAATAGTGGGAAGCTGGAAAACATGACCTGTTGGGGCGCCTTGAGGACTGGAGTTGAGAAACACTGCTATAGCTCACTGGAGTGCTGGGCTGTGAAGGGGCTGGAGTGGTTGGCTCAGGCTTTCAGTGGCTTGCTGGAAGGTTGAGCCAGCTGCTGGTCCAGGTATCTGTGTGGATCCTGACTGTAAAGTCTGGATCTTTCCCAAGCCTGGACTGGCTCTGTGACGTCTGCCGACAGTGGGCTTTAACCCACTGTTGACTGAGAATGGGTTACAGGAGTGCAGAATAAATTGCACTCCTATGATCCATAAGAGAAGTACAGCCAAAAAAGCTTTGGCTATACTTCTTATTTAACCTCTCTTGGTCGACCACTGCGTCTATGGTCCTCTACTTCAAAAGAGCTTAAACAGCACATCTTGAAACCCCAGTCTGCTTTGAAATCTTTGCCTGAGAGAGACCTTGCTGAAGCAATATAACTACCTTGTGTCTTGTTGCTGTGCTCAGTCTTGCCATGGTGTATTTCCTGTGACATGAAATTGTCTTTCCACGATCTCACCTTAACAGAAAAGTTTGGCTGTCCCTCACCCAGCCTACACAGCTGTTTTGTTTCAGTTAATGACTTTGTTTCAACCTACATATGAAATTGATGATCATTAGCACCTGATTGGTATAATTGTTTAATCATACACCTGACAGTAATCTTACAAAATGCCTGACTTTGTGCAAGTGTACACGTGTAAGAACTGATGCTGGTTTGAAGCCAAAGGGCAGTTACACAATATTGATTGGATTTAGATTTTTCTTCTGTTTGCTCTATATTTTTGAAAATAAATTAGGGAGAGAGTGGCCCGGTGCACTTCTGAGCAACATTCATACAAATCTAAAGAAGAGAGACACTCACAGGCTTTGAGATGTGCAATCAAGAACTCTGAAAATGTAAAATCACATATTCATTGTATTTCAATTATTTCTAGCCTACTCCTATTAATCTGAATGATATAGAAATTTGTAAATTCACTGAAGAGCTCCACATATTTACTTCCTTGAATTGTGTGACACCTATTCACAATGCTATGTGAGTAGGCACTGCTGTGTCACACATTTCACCGATCCTGCCTTCTGAACTACAGAGGTACTGAGAGGAGGAGTTTCAGGAGGCGTAGTCAGTACAGGAATCACTACAGGCATATGTAGTCCTTAGACATTGAAAGTAAACAGCAGAGCAAGGCGGCTTGGGAGCTCCTATTATGGCCAAGTATTATTTGGCAGCTCAGATCAGATGCCACTTCTGACATCCCATCATGGGTGCTTTTGGAACTACCTATTCATGCCCCGATTTATTTAGAAGCATTACTTTGGCTTCCTCATAGATCACATCCCACAACGCTAAGCCCTTTAATGCTTCATAGCCTGAAGCTGTGTGATTCTGTTAGTTTTTTCCGGAAACTTGATGTCCCCTTTCCTACCTCTTCTACCAATCATCAATAATCCCCCTTTTCTACCGGGGTTGGAACAACCTCGCTCCTTTTCCTGGTGGACCTCTCATGGCTTCACAGGGGTGCATCATTTTTTAACTGTGCATTTGTTTCCATTGTGGGAGGCCCTTCAGGAGACTTGCGAGATTCCCAGGTATGAGCACTTCCACTATTTGCAATTGCGCAACTGGATTTTGTCTCTTTGTTGTACTTCCACCTTTCCTTTTCGCAAGACATCTTTTGAGCATACTTGTCTACATTCTCCGGGGTCCTCTGGTCTTATCTCATCACTTTATGTCTCTCCTAATGGCAAGTCATCTTTATCAACCCTTTCCTATGTGACACAATGGAAGCGAGACCTTTGATGTTGCCCCTGCGTGGGCAAACCATGGCTTGTTATGACTTTTGAAAATTCAATAAAAAATATTGATACAGAAAGTATCAGAGAGATTCAGAGATTCTAGTTATTTGTGGAAATAGATGGCAAGCGGAAAGGCAGCAGTCACAGCATGAAGGGAAATGTTTTCAAGTAAGATTATATTGGATTAACAAAAATAACTATAGTTTATATTGTTATTACAATGTTGATGTTATAAAACAAAAGCGTATGCTATAACCATGGAACTCCTTTAGAGTGGTTGTAACCCTAAAAAAAAAAAAAAAAAAAAAGTGATCCTGATCCTTTACAGTCATAGTGCTTGTGCTGTCTCATTTGTCCCACTCTATGTTCTAAAAAACCTGGTTGATCCTGCCAGTTCCTGTGTCCCCCTGTTTATACTGACCACAGTAATCATGGCTGGTGATCTTTGACTACAATGGTCGGGTTACACTGTGCTATCCATTACATACAGTGGTGTGAAAAAGTGTTTGCCCCCTTCCTCCCTCTCTCTCTCCTCTCCTCACAAAATGCAATTTGTAAATGAAGGTGTTTATTATTAAAGGTGAAAAAAAATCCAAACCATCATGGCCCTGTGAAAAAGTGATTGCCCCCCTTGTTAAAACATACTATAACTGTGCTATCCATCCCCCCCTCCCTGCCTGTCAGCTCAGGAGTCTGTTTCAGCTATCCAAAGCTTTGGGAATCCAGTGAACCACAGTGAGAGCCATTATCCACAAATGGCGAAGACATGGAACAGTGGTGAACAGGAGTGGCCGGCCGCCCAAAATTACCCCAAGAGCGCAGCGACAACTCATCCAAGAGGTCACAAAAGACCCCACAACAACGTCCAAGGAACTGCAGGCCTCACTTGCCTCAGTTAAGGTCAGCGTTCATGCCTCCACCATCAGGAAAAGACTGGGCAAAAATGGCCTGCATGGCAGAGTTCCAAGGAGAAAACCACTGCTGAGCAAAAAGAACATCAAAGCTCGTCTCAATTTCTCCACAACACATCTTGATGATCCCCAAGACTTTTGGGACAACATTCTGTGGACCGATGAGACAAAAGTGTAACTCTTTGGAAGGTGTGTGTCCAAGTATATCTGGCGTAGAAGGAACACTGCATTTCAGAAAAAGAACATTATACCAACAGTAAAATATGGTGGTGGTAGTGTGATGGTCTGGGGCTGTTTTGATGCTTCAGGACCTGGAAGACTTGCCGTGATAAAAGGAACTATGAATTCTGCTGTCTACCAAGAGTTCCTGAAGGAGACTGTCCGACCATCTGTTCGTGTACTCAAGCTGAAACGAACTTGGGTTCTGCAGCAGGACAATGATCCTAAACACACACCAGCAAGTCCACCACCGAATGGCTGAAGAAAAACAAAATGAAGACTTTGGAGTGGCCTAGCCAAAGTCCTGACCTGAATCCTATTGAGATGTTGTGGTATGACCTTAAAAAGGCCGTTCATTCTCGAAAACCCTCTAATGTAACTGAATTAGGACAATTCTGCAAAGATGAGTGGGCCAAAATTCCTCCAGGACGCTGTAAAAGCCTCATTGCACGTTATTGCAAACGCTTGGTTGCAGTTGTTGCTGCTAAGGGTGGCCCAACCAGTTATTAGGTTTAGGGGGCAATCACTTTTTCACACAGGGCCATGATGGTTTGGATTTTTTTTCACCTTTAATAATAAACACCTTCATTTACAAATTGCATTTGTGTTTACTTGTGTTGTCCTTGACTATTGTTTAAATTGGTTTGATGTTCCGAAACACTGTGACAAAATGCAAAGGAACAGGAAATGAGGAAGGGGGCAAACACTTTTTCACACCACTGTACATAGTATTACATAGTAGGTAAGGTTGAAAAAAGACACAAGTCCATCAAGTCCAACCTATGTGTGTGATTGTATGGCAGTATTACATTGTATATCCCTGTATGTTGCGGCCATTCAGGTGCTTATCTAATAGTTTTTTAAAACTATCGATGTTCCCCGCTGAGACCACCGCCTGTGGAAGGAAATTCCACATCCTTGCCATGCTTACAGTAAATAACCCTCTACGCAGTTTAAGGTTTAAACCTCTTTTCTTCCGATTTTAATGTGTGGCCACGTGTCTTGTTAAACTCCCTTCCGCAAAAAAGTTTTATCCCTATTGTGGGGTCACCAGTACGATATTTGTAAATTGAAATCATATCCCCTCTCAAGCATCTCTTCTCCAGAGAGAATAAGTTCAGTGCTCGCAACCTTTCCTCATAACTAACATCCTCCAGATCCTTTATTAGCTTAGTTGCCCTTCTTTGTACTTGCTCCATTTCCAGTGCATCCTTCCTGAGGACTGGTGCCCAGAACTGGACAGCATACTCTAGGTGCGGCCAGACCAGAGTCTTGTAGAGCGGGAGAATTATTGTTTTATATCTGGAGTTGATCCCCTTTTTGATGCATGCCAATATTCTGTTTGCTTTGTTAGCAGCAGCTTGGCATTGCATGCCATTGTTGAGCTACTAGGACCCCCAGGTCCTTTTCCATCCTAGATTCCCCCAGAGGTTCTCCCCCCAGTGTATAGATTGCATTCATATTTTTGCCACCCAAATGCATTATTTTACATTTTACATTCTACATTAAACCTCATTTGACATGTAGTTGCCCACCCCATTAATTTGTTCAGATATTTTTGCAAGGTTTCCACATCCTGTGGAGAAGATATTGCCCTGCTTAGCTTAGTATAGTCTGCAAATACAGAGATTGAACTGTTTACCCCATCCTCCAGGTCGTTTATGAACAAAATAAATAGGTTTGGTCCCAGCACAGAACCCTGGGGGACCCCACTACCCACCTCTGACCATTCCGAGTACTCCACATTTATCACCACCCTCTGAACTCACCCTTGTAGCCAGTTTTCAATCCATGTACTCACCCTATGGTCCATGCCATCCATTACATCCCTGCCCTTCCAGCCACTTTAACTGTTAAAATTAGTAGTGACAAATTCTGTAATCCCCTTTCTTACATTATAATCAAATGTGCAGTGTGTGTTTTTTTTAAATGATTCAGCAAAATACCTTATTTACAGTGCCGTGGGGCACTCATGTGACATCCCACCACTCTCCTCCTCTTCTCCTGGCTGACATTAGCAGGGAAACACAGCTTCTCCCACTGTAGTGCTCAGATCAAGGAGGGAAAGCACTGGGAGGTCATGTGAGCACCCTACGGCGCTGTAAATATGGTATTTTGCTGAATCATTTTTAAAAAACACACACACTGCACATTTGATTATAATGTTTCAGAGGGGATTACACCATTTGTCATAGATGCTTAACAACCACTTTAATATATTGATTAACAAGACACAGCTCGTCTTTATCAAACACTGATATACCATGAAGAACTTAAAAACTCACAACCACTCTAAGTACCACCCCCCATGTACTGATGTCACAGTGTATGGATAAAACACATAGTATAGAAAAGGTCAGAGGTCATCAGCAAAAAAGAACTTATGTCTAGACCACAGAAACAAACCAATGTAGCACGTTAAAAACAACCTGGATGCTAGAGGCGTCAGAAGAAAAGTCGAGTAGTCAGAGGAGAGGGTTATTTGCCATTTGGAAGAGAGTGAGAAAAAAAATAGCGTCTGCAGAGATGAGCATGCACAGAGGAAAAAAACACACTCCATGTGTTGATGAATGGGGAGAAGTAAAGGAGTCCCGCTGTGCCTAGTGAGAGTATGGGTTCAGGAGATGATTATGCTATAACAAAGCAGAAGACCACTAGGTCAATGAACACAAGCATAAGGCTTCAGGCTGCACACCTGCCTATGTGGACTGAAGGGCTGCAGAGAGACCAGTTTTCCGAACCTGTTTACTGTTGACTTGCTACAGGACCCAGAGAGGGGAAATGGTGTGTACTGAGACCTGTATTGCCCCATTCTGAGTGTACCTGGTTTTGCCGTGGCAATCTGAGCCACATGCAAAACCATGCAAAATATGCTGTGACCACTGCAAGTGAAGGTATAAATAAACATACAATTAGGCAATCGATCATTTATAAAAAAAAAACTACACCTGCATGGTGCAGCATTGCCTTACGCCAGTGGAGATTTTAAATTAATCTTTATGCTGTTGTGCCCTTATAGATGCTGTTGTGCCCATATAGCTGCTATTGTGCCCTTATAGGTGCTGTTGAGCCCTTATATATGCTATTGTGCCCTTATAGGTGCTTTTGTGCCCATATAGCTGCTATTGTACATCTATATGGGCACAACAGCAGCTATATGGGCACAATAGCAGCTTTATGCTATTGTGCCCATATAGCTGCTGCTGTGCCCATATGCAGTAGCTGCTGTTGTGCCTCTATATGGGCGCAACAGCATCTATATGGGCACAATAGCATACATTTAAAGCTGCAGGTGTGTCGCGTAGCGTGGTGCTTCTCTCTAGAGTCGTGGGCACTAAGAACAGGGAACCTGGACAGAGGCTCCTTCGGTGGTGAGTGATACACTAGTGTGAACACATGAAAGTGAACAGAATAAGAAAATAAAGGCTAAAGAATCAGAGACCAAAGTACAGTCAGGGGAGAATGTAAATTACAAGCACCTTGTAAGTAAGATCTAAGCCTGGGTTCACACATGTGCGGTGTGAATTGAAGCTCAGGTTTCCCTGCGAAGAGAAAACTCAGTTGTTCAGCGTTTCATGTCAGTTTTTGCTCAGTATCAGCTCAGGATTGCCACAGTATCAGCTCAGGATTGCATCAGTATTTTATCCTGTTCACACATCTGCGAATCAGATGCGTGCCCATAGAAGATAATGGGCCTGAATTTGCGGTGCGAATTCACCGCAGATATGTAAACCAGCCTCATTAATATTAATGTATTTTGAAATGTCCTGCGAATTGGATGCGGTGTAAGCAGCATCTAATTCGCATAGGTGTGAACGGGGGCTAACAGGCACATAGAGCTATGATACACCTGGATCAGGCACACGATAGCAAGCCAGTAAAGTAGTAGAGTAAAAGTGAAGACACAGAGTGAAAACATCACACTGGGCCAGTGAAGCGTATGTATGAAAGAACTAATAATGCTGGCTAACACATGATTGATTTTTTTTCATTCAGTGGGTTTAAAAAAAAAGAGCTGATTTCCCCATCCACATATTCAATATGGATGGGGGAATCCTTGCCACTGAGCTACTGTATTCTGACAGAGGGGAAAATTGATTGTTTAGCAAAAACCCAGTAGGTTGGCTGTACACAATTTGACCAATAGATTGACTTGTGTACAACCAGCCTGCCCATACATAAATCTAAATTTGGCCTGTCCCTGCTGGACCGGCTGAATTTCGATCCATGTAGCACCCTCCTAGACAGTCAAGTCATTGATTGCTTGTGTTTGTTTGTTGCACCAGATGTATCCAAGCTACTACCTCCTGTGCCTGTGTGTTTGTGGCTTCCCAGGTGGAGAGATTGATTACTTTCCCTTGTCTCTGATTAGAAACTTTCAGAGTTTAAGGAGGGAAATTCAAATCTCTCACCTGAATATTTACAACCCCTTGCCCAATCGCTGGGGAGGTGTGCCCAGTAGGTGGTCAGAGAGGGGGTAAATAGTCTGGAACCTGATCTGACTTGTTCTTTCCCTGGAGGAAGGGAGAACAGGTGCTTCAGGGGGCTGCTAAGCCCTGAAGTCCACTTGACTGGCTGCTAAGGGTGCAACAGAGCAAAAAACTCACGGTTCGGATCGTTCCTCGGATCAGAGTCACGGATCGGATCATTTTTCGGATCAGAAAATAATAATTGAATATGGCAGAGTATAGCTGGGTATTGCAGGGTATGGCTGGGTATTGCAGGGTATGGCAGGGTATTGCAGAGTATGGCAGGGTATTGCAGAGTATTGCAAGGTACGGCAGAGTATTGCAGATTATTGCAAAGTATGGCTGGGTATTGCAGAGTATTGGCAGGGTATGGCAGGTGTGCCGATCCGAAGAGGTTGACCCGTTCGGATCACGGATCGGTCATGATCCGTTGCACTACTACTGGCTGCTGGACTACTCCCAACCCTGGCCTTCTGTCTGTATGGTCAAGATGACTTCCTCTGGACCCAGACAATAGAGTAGCAAGCTTTCTAGAACAATATGATGTTAGTAAACTAATAAGATAGGATATTCGCAATACTGCATAATTAAAAATACATTTATAGGTCTAGATCTGTGTATCCATACCAAAGGGCGTAACAGCCAGGACATCTGCCCAAACATCTGGGGCAGGCACAGGGGCACCAATACTCTACCAGGACAACGTGGAAACCGCAAAAAGGATCTAAATATAAAGCATATATATATGCAAGTATGCAGGCATACATAAGACAGTACTATGGAGTGGGACAGGACATCTAATAAATTGGCCTTGCTCTAGATCTCCGGTTCTTTCTTACATATAATTTAATTTCCTTCTTTTTAATTAAATCAAAATTCTTAAACTATGTGATAATTATCTGGCCTAAGGAGCATGAGTTTTCTGTGGGATTTTTGGAGAATTTTGATACATTTGTGACTCCCAGATTAATTACCAAGCTTCATAAAAAAAGTTGCAGCCTTTGAATTACATGTACCTGGTTTACCAATAAATCAAAAAAAAAAAAAAAAAATGATCATTGTGGTGATGTGTTTGGATATATTTACATTGCTGCTTCAAGGCATTATTGGTTTATCCACATTTTGTCACATTATATTTAGCAGAAAAATGTCCACACCTTTTTTTCTCATTTCTCAAAAACTGCACATGCCAGCGGTGATAAAGAGGCTGGCTGGGGAAATAGTGCTTGTAGCATGGGCTTTTAATCAACCACCTGAATCCTTTTCCCACCGGAGCCCGCAGTATTAAAACTCCAGAAGCCCAGGTGGATTCAACGCTTTGACAAGCTAAGTTTGATCGAAATAAATAAAGTGCTGCAAAATTAGACTTCGCTTGTAAAGCCTGTTTAGAATGAATCCACTTCATTTACAGAAATTGTTTATGCAATTGCAAAAACAAGAAATTGTTCGACCTGACTGTTTGGCCTTTGATACCGCACGAGCTAAGATTCTTTTAATCATGACAAATTATGTTTGCTGCTTCTGTAATATAGATCAACTATCTGCCACAAAAGCAAATGAACTTGGCAGTGTAATTTCGCTTGTTCTATTGAGAGTGTTTGACGGTTCAGGCAGGGAATCTCCCAGGGGAATGCTCTGTTCAGTTCAGATGGTGTATTGATTGGAAAATACAGGCGTTTTATCAGTCTTGCTATAGCTTCACAATTAAAACTGCTGCACTATTATTAAAATCTACAGCTCAGTATACAACGGAGATCTCTTGGTGAAAGGTATACCCTTGTCTGACATGAGATTTCTGCGTTTAAAGTGGAATAGGGATGAAACACAACTTATTAGCTGAGTGGCATCAGTCTTCCAGATGGCATTTATCTTGTTTTTCTGACTATCCCTTTTACTTAATCACTGTAGTTGTGTGTCCCTATCTTCTTAATGGACCAGGATTTAACCACTTGTCGCAGTTGTACTGTGGCAGAATGGCTCGGCTGGGCGAAACAACGTTATGTAACGTCTCTTCGCCCTGTGGCCACTAGGGGCACACGCCCCCTGCTCACCCACGGAGCCGATGCGAGTGCCCGGCGGTCGCGATCACCACCGGGCTCCCGCGATCGCTCGGGACACAAGGGGAACCGGCATCTGTGTGTGTAAACGCATAGTCTCTGGTTCTCTGAGGGGAGAAGTGACAGATCGTCTGTTCATACAGAGTATGAACAGCGATCTATCTCT
Source organism: Lithobates sylvaticus (assembly GCA_028564925.1). NCBI lineage: Eukaryota > Metazoa > Chordata > Amphibia > Anura > Ranidae > Lithobates > Lithobates sylvaticus. The sequence continues at coordinate 104,908,192 of CM053026.1, read as the reverse complement.
TACCCTACACAAGTCCCCTCCCCCCTTCAGTTAGAACACACACTAGGGAACACACTAACCCCTTGATCGCCCCCTAGTGTTAACCCCTTCCCTGCCAGTGACATTTTTACAGTAATCAATGCATTTTTATAGCACTGATCGCTGTAAAAATGCCAATGGTTCCAAAAGTGTGTCAAAATTGTCCGCCATAATGTCCCAGTCCCGATAAAAATCGCAGATCGCCACCATTACAAGTAAAAAAAAAAATGAATAATAAAAATGCCATAAAACTATCCCCTATTTTGTAGACGCTTTTGCGCAAACCAATCAATATACGCTTATTGCAAATTTTTTTCACCAAAAATATGTAGAAGAATACGTATCGGCCTAAACTGAGGAAAAAAATTGTTTTATTTTATATATTTTTGGAGGTTATTTATTATAGCAAAAAGTAAAAAATATTGCGTTTTTTTTTAAATTGTCACAGTTTTTTGTTTATAGTGCAAAAAAAAAAAAAAAAAAACGCAGAGGTGATCATATACCACCAAAAGAAAGCTCTATTTGTGGGGAAAAAAAGGACATCAATTTTGTTTGGGTGCAAAGCCGTACGACCGCGCAATTGTCAATTAAAGCGATGCAGTGCCGAATCGCAAAACGTGCTCTGGTCAGGATGGGGGTAAAATCTTCTGGGGCTGTTGCCTCTGCAGGTTTTTTTGGCTCATGCACTGCCCTCATCCACTGCAGCCTCCTCCATCCACTTCAGTGTGCTACAGGAAGTTTTAATTACATAGTATCATGTGACAAGAGGCTTTAGTTCCACCTAAAAACGCATGTGGAAAGCTTGCTAAATGTGAATACAAAGGAATTTAAAAAAACAAAGGTTACCACTCTTTCTGTACACTCTCTCCCTTTCCTCCTATCTGTGGCTTAAAAGAAAAGAAGACCATCAAGATAAATTATAAGGTCTCTTTAAGACGGGTTGTTGGAGAGTGGTAAAAACAGATAGCTGCATTTTACTACCCCCTGCTGCCCACCCGAGCTGTAAAATAATAGCTGGTACACAGTTACATCATTTTTAACTAAGGGTGCAGAGTTTGACAGGCGGGGGGGGGGGGGGTACACAGTTATATAATTTTTAACTAAGGGTGCAGAGTTTGACAGTTGTCACTGCCTGTCAAACCTGCCCATTGAGTTCAGTAGGGCTACACCACAATGTCGCGGTAGTGCAGCACTGCCAGTCAAATGACCTCTGAAAAGTGATCTGAACGTGAATTGTTCCTTAGAGTGCACCACCATCCCCCACGAGTGGCACTAACAATAAGAATGTACAGTATTTAACCACTTCAGCCCTGTAAGGTTTTACCCTCTTAATGACCAGGCCATTTTTTTGTGATACAGCACTGCGTTATTTTAACTGACAACTGCATGGTCATGCCACGCTGTACCCAAATAAAATTGATGTGCTTTTTTTCCCACAAATAGAGCATTCTTTTGGTGTTATTTGATCACCTCTGCCGTTTTTATTTTTTTGCGCTAAGACCAACAAATTAAAAAAAAAAACTATATTTCCTGACGCACCATGGCAGCACACACATTGGGTTGTGACTCCGCCTCCACCACCTGATAGGACTGGTTAGCTATAAGATTCGAAGAGCAGTCCACCGTTGCATTCTCCTTTTTTTTCCTCACCTGATAGTCGATCGTTTTGATCTAGGAAAGGATCGGTTAGAATATGGGACCCCCCCTTACCACTTCGCCCCACTAGGTTCAGCCTCTCCTAGCTGGAAGCCCTATCTGTACAGTCTCTAAATGAGCTAAAACGAAGGGAAGCCCCACTCTGGTGGTCTCAGGGGCTAAAAAAGAACATGGAAGATGCCTGACAGATCTTAAACAGGTCTTATATGGTATGCAGCGGTCATCCCGGTTTTTTTCTTTACTCTTACCCCCCCTCTTTATTGTTTACTAAAGCTTAATGTCTGCTATTTCACCTTCACATCTTGGGTCTTAAATTTTCCCCCTTTTGCGGCCGCGCTGGGCCTTGTAGTGCCTCGGCGGGGCTGCCTCCTCCATCATGGCGGCCGCACAGTACTCCCTCAGGCGCTCAGGAAGTGACATCAGTGCTATTCCCTTAGCTGCCAACTTCCAAAATGGCGCCGAGCGCCGCAGAGCGCTACGGCGCATGCGCGGCAGTGACGTCATCACTCCCGCGACGGCGGCAAGTTTAAAAGGCGCTCTGTGCCTTTTGCAAATGACATGCTGCATACAACACTCTCCATCCTGTTTTTTTCTCTCCAAAAACGCTGTCCTGCTGGCCTATTGTCCTCAGTCTCTGGTAAGCAGTACTCTACTTCTCTGTCTCTTGATACCAGCACCTGCTGCTCACTCTGCAATGTATTTTTATTTAAAAAAAAAAAAACAACAACACACACCTTTCACTCTCTCAGGTATACCTTACTTTTCCTATGGAGGCCGCTGCTCCAGCAGACCAGCCGCGAACTACAAGGTAAGGGGGCACCTGACTAGTAAGTAAGAAGAGGAGAAAGAGAGCATTGCCACTAACGCCATTCTTTCTCTGGCAGTTCCGGCAAATCATCGGGGTCATCGCATTCTAAAAGAAAAGAGCGCTCCCCCCTCAAGGCATTCACACTCCCATAGGAGTCCGTTCAAGATCCTCTCACCACAGAAGCTTAAGCTAAGAAAATATTTTTCCAAACCTCAAGAAGGACTTGAAGGAAACATCGGTGAGCCCCCTCATTTCGGCCCGGTAGTGGATTCCTCACTTATGCTGCTATTAAATTCGAATGACAAAGTGTCATTTTTGCAGAAAAAAAAGCTATTTAAAAAACAGTCATTCATTTAACAAGGGGACCCCCATCCAATTCCTTTCTTAAAATCTTCTTTCTTCTGGTCTTCCTTTCTTCATCTTCTCCTTCTGTCATCTTCTCCTTCCGTCATCTTCTTCCATCGTCTTCTTCCTTCGATTCGCTTCTTCTTCCTCCGGTCTTCTCGTCCTTCTCGTCCGGCGTCGTCGTCTCTTCTCGCAGGCCGCTCCTCGCAATGGGAGGCTCCCGCTCTGTGAGGCTCCGCTCCGGGTGACAGGTCTTTTATAACGAAGGCACCTGGTGACCCCGCCCCCTCTGATGCACGGGGACGTCATGTGGAATTCCCTATGGCTTTCCCCATGACGTCAGAGGGGGGCGGGGTCACCAGGTGCCTTCGTTATACAAGACCTGTCACCCGGAGCGGAGCCTCACAGAGCGGGAGCCTCCCATTGTGAGGAGCGGCCTGCGAGAAGAGACGACGATGCCGGACGAGAAGGACGACGCCGGACGAGAAGGACGAGAAGACCGGAGGAAGAAGAAGCGAATCGAAGGAAGAAGAAGATGGAAGAAGATGACGGAAGGAGAAGATGACGGAAGGAGAAGATGAAGAAAGAAGAAAGAAGAATTTAATAAAGGAATTGTCAAAGACTGTCTCCTGTCATTTTTACCATTTTTTTGCCACTTTTTTGGTGAAATGGTAGGGGTACTTTTGTACCCCATTACCATTTCACACAGGGGGGGCGGGATCTGGGGGTCCCCTTGTTAAAGGGGCTTCCAGATTCCGATAAGCCCCCCGCCCGCAGACCCCCACAACCACCGGGCACGGTTGTGGGGAAGAGGCCCTTGTCCTCATCAACATGGGGCAAGGTGCTTTAGGGGTCTCAGACCCCCAAAGCATCCTCCCATTTTTTTTATTTTTTTGGCTGGGGTCCCCCTTAATATCCATCCCAGACCTGAAGGGCATTTGGGGGGACCCCTACGCCTTTTTTTATCAATGACTTCAATGAATGACAGTTCTCTGTATTAGGGATCCAACAATTCATTTGCCGGCAATAGCTGCGAGTGATTTTAAATAGTTTTTTTTTCCTGCAAAAATTACACTGTGCGGGAACATTTCTCTATATTAGATATACTGAATCTCGAAGCATTCGAAGCATTCGAAGCATTCGTTATATCCGCTTTATAATTTCTTTCATATTAGTTGAAATTAGATATTTGTTAGTAGTTGTATTCGAATTGTTCTCTGTATTACGGGAATCGGCAATTAGCCGCGAGTGATTTTAAATGTCTTTTTTTCCTGCAAAAATGACACATTGTACAGAGAGAGTTCTAAACACGGAAACATGTGCCCCTTCATAGGCATACTATAGAGTATATAGTATATAGAAGGGGTCATGTTTCCCGTGCTTAGAACTCTCTCTGTACAATGTGTCATTTTTTGCAGGAAAAAAAAATATTTAAAATAACTCGCGGCTAATTGCCGGTTCCCGTAATACAGAGAACAATTCGAATACAACAACTAACAAATATCTAATTTCAACTAACATGAAAGAAATTATAATAGCGGATATAACGAATGCTTCGAATGCTTCGAGATTCAGTATATCTAATATAGAGAACTGTCTCTGTACAATGTGTCATTTTTGCAGGAAAAAAAACCTATTTAAAATCACTCGCAGCTATTGCCGCAAATGAATTGTCGGATCCGTAATACAGAGAACAGTCATTCATTGAAGTCATTGATAAAAAAATGCGTAGGGGTCCCCCAAATTCAATAACCAGGCCCTTCAGGTCTGGGATGGATATTAAGGGGGACCCCAGCCAAAAAAATTTAAAAAAATGGCGTAGGGTCCCCCTCAAAATCCATATCAGACCCTTGAGGTCTGGGATGGATTTTAAGGGGAACCCTAGCCAAAAAAAATGGCGTGGGGTCCCCCATAAAATCCATACCAGACCCTTATCCGAGCATGCAACCTGGCAGGCCGCAGGAAAGGAGGGGGGGGACGAGAGCGGCCCCCCCTCCCGCCTGAACCGTACCAGGCCACATGCCCTCAACATTGGGAGACACAACATCTGAGACCCCTAAAGCACCTTGTCCCCATGTTGATGAGGACAAGGGCCTCTTCCCCACAAGGGGCAGGGTCACCAGGTGCCTTCGTTGTAAAAGACCTGTCACCCGGAGCGAAGCCTCACAGAGCGGGAGCCTCCCATTGCGAGGAGTGGCCTGCGAGAAGAGACGACGATGCCGGACGAGAAGGACGACGCCGGACGAGAAGGACGAGAAGACCGGAGGAAGAAGAAGCGAATCGAAGGAAGAAGAAGATGGAAGAAGATGACGGAAGGAGAAGATGACGGAAGGAGAAGATGAAGAAAGAAGAAAGAAGATTTTTAATAAAGGAATTGTCAAAGACCGTCTCCTGTCATTTTTACCATTTTTTGCCACTTTTTTGGTGAAATGGTAGGGGTACTTTTGTACCCCCATACCAATTCACACAGGGGGGGGCCGGGATCTGGGGGTCCCCTTGTTAAAGGGGGCTTCCAGATTCCGATAAGCCCCCCGCCCGCAGACCCCCACAACCACCGGCCAGGGTTGTGGGGATGAGGCCCTTGTCCTCATCAACATGGGGACAAGGTGCTTTGGGGGGACCCCAAAGCATCCTCCCAATGTTGAGGGCATGTGGCCTAGTACGGTTCAGGCGGGAGGGGGGGCTGGTATGGATTTTCATTTTTTTTTTTTTTGGCTGGGGTCCCCACGCCATTTTTTTTTTTTTTTGGCTGGGGTCCCCCTTAATATCCATACCAGACCTGAAGGGCCTGGTTATTGAATTTGGGGGACCCCTACGCTTTTTTTTTTCTTCAAAAATGACACTTTGTCATTCGAATTCATTCAAATTCATTCGTTATATCTGCTATAATTTCGTTCAAATTAGTTGAAATTCGATATTGGTAGTTGGATTTACTAACGATTCGTAACTATTCATAACGATTCGTAACGATTCGTAACTTGAAATTGAAATTCGATATTTGTAGTTGTATTCGAATTGTTCTCTGTGTATGAGAACCAACAATTCATTAGCCGCGTTAACGATTCTAACGATTCGTAAAAAAAAAAAAAAAAATTACGATTCGTCCGAATTTCGTATTTCGTACGAATTCGAACGGAATTCGTACACGAATTACGAATTTTTTTATATACGAAACGGGACGAAACGAAACAAATTTTTTGACAGTTCCCATGTCTAAGCTTCTACAGAAGCAAGCAATCACAGAAGTTCCAAAGGAACAGAGAGGTGCATGTTTCTACTCTCCCCTTTTCCTAGTCACAAAAAAAACGGGCGATCTAAGACCAGTGCTAGACCTGAAACGACTCAATCGATCAATACAAGTCGAATCATTCAAGATGGATGCTCTCAGTCGATTTGTCCGACGCTTATTTACACATAGCAGTCCACAAAACCTTTCAAAAATACCTGCGCTTCGCTATCGGCCAACAACATTTCCAGTTTCAAAGCCTCCCATTCGGGATTTCAACGGCACCCAGGACCTTCACAAAGGTACTGCTTCCAGTTATAGCACATCTGAGGGAGAAGGGACTAAGAGCCCTACACTATTTAGACGACATTATCCTCCTGGCGGACAGTCAGGAAACGCTCTTACAACATCGAGCCGTATTAATCTCTACACTCCAACAGTTCGGTTGGCTGATAAACTGGAAAAAGAGCAGCCTGATACCAACACAGAAGATGGTCTTCTTAGGAGCAGAATTAGACACCAGTTCCAACACGGTGGGTCTTCCCCAAGAGAAACTGCACCCACTTAGCAATGGAATGGACATTCGATGAATCAACGAATAGTGATCACGCAGACAGTGAAGAATTCTGCACGGTGGTGGACCAAAACCACCAACCTGACACGTCATCGTCCTATTGTACCCCCACTACCAGAAGTAGTAACGACGGATGCCAGCTTCCATGGGTGGGGTGCACATTACCAACACCTCCTCACAGGAAAAGCGTCCTTCTCCGCGTCTACAGGAACTGCGAAAATAGGAGGGCAATATACGTCCCAGATATCAGGCTTTTGCTCTGCTATTTTTAGCAGCCCACACCAGAGAACAGCAAATGTCCTCGCTTTCTAGCCAGAATAGCATACCCAACAGCAACTGGGATTGATTGTCTATCCTTGGGAATCCAGCTAGGCCAGATTCTTGGCCAGATTGAGGAACTCGACGTCCACGGTAGTGGCGGTACTGCCATTCTGGCCGAGGAGGCCTTGGTTTGCGACCATCCTGCAACTCAACACCGAAGAGCCTCTTCCGCTTCCACTATACCTGGACCTACTCTCGCAGGGACAATTCCTGCATCCATCCCCAGAATGCCTTCATCTAGTAAGGTTGGTGTTGGATCAAGGGTGCTCAGAGTAATATTTAGCAAGCCAGGGTATACAGTAAGATCTGCGACATTTGCAGCCTAGAATTCCTGCAACAGACTCGAAAAGGGGCACCTACACTGACAAGTCCAGGTTCTGCGCTGTCCGCCATGACAGGTTTGGGAACCTCTAGTGACAATTCCAAAAGGCATACTGAGTCAAGCCTCCCAGAAAACCAATCTTCCCGACTTGGACCTACCAATTGTACTAAAGCACTGAACCATTTTTTCGGATTACTGTACTAACTGACTTTCCTACTGGCAATGTCGGCCAGGGGTTCGGACACCAGGGGAACGGTATTTTACAACAGGGCAATTAAGTGTACATTCCATTTCAGTCCCTAGGGGAAGGGAATGATTTTAACTGTCAGCCATCTCCTCCTACCTGGGGATGGGACGCCTCTTGGTCATACCACACGATGCAGCATCGCAAGAACCATAGCATCTTGGCTGGTGAAGGTTATAAAAAAAGCCTACTCCGTTCAGCATCTTCCAATACCAGCAGTTGAACGACAAGAGCAGTAGCAACCTCCTGGGCAGCATATTGTAAGGTTTCACCAGAGACCATTTGCAGGGCAGCAACCTGGTCCTCAAAGACCACCTTTATGGCTCACTACCGTATAGACCCCGACTCAGTTAACCACAGCCGAGTTCGGAAAATCAATTATCCAAACAAATTCATCCATACCTTGTACTTAAGCTAATAAATTTTTTCTTGCAAGCAACCACCCATGTAGCGAGTTATTTCCCAATGTGTGTGCTGCCATGGTGCGTCAGGAAAACGGAAAATTGTATACTCACCTTCCGTAATTTTCCTTTCCTGACGCACCCCATGGCAGCACACAGGACCCACCCCTCTAAGCTGATAGTTACTGAGAATGCAACGGTTGACTCCTCTTCGAATCTTATAGCTAACCAGTCCTATCAGGTTGTGGAGGCGGAGTCACAACCCAATGTGTGTGCTGCCATGGGGTGCGTCAGGAAAGGAAAATTACGGAAAAGGTGAGTATACAATTTTCAGTTTTTTTACTTTCTGCTATTAAACATATCCAATAAAAAAATGTAAACAATCTAATTTCTTCCTCAATTTAGGCCAATATGTATTCTGCTACATATTTTTGGTAAACAAAATAAAAAAATATTGATTGGTTTGCGCAAAAGTTATAGTGTCTACAGACTAGGGGATAGATTTATGTACTTTTTATTATTTTTTACTAGTAATGGTAGTGATCAGCGATTTTTAGAGGACTGCGACATTGCAGTGGACAGATCGGACACCTAACTGACTCTTTTGACACTTTTTTGGGAACCAGTGACATTACTACAGTAATCAGTATTAAAAATATTCACGGTTACTGTACTAATGACACTGGCAGGGAAGGGGTTAACACCAGGGGCGATCAAAGGGTTAAGTGTGTCCCTAGGAGGTGCTTTCTAACTGTGTGGGGGATGGACTCACTAGATGAACACAGCGATCCGTGTTCCTGATTAGCACACAAGATCACTGTGTTCATCTCTGACAGAATGGCGGTCTGCCTTGTTTACATCAGCAGACCGCCGTTCTATCTCTCTGGGGAGCGATTGGCCAATCAGCATGCGCGCCTCCAGCGGCACACGCGCCCCCTGCTGGCAATAGCATGAAATGCCATACAGGTACGTCGGTTCACACAGTAGAGCCGACCTGCTGCAGTATATGTACGGCAATTGGTTAAAAAAAATTGTTGAATGTAAATGTATATAATAATAATATTAATAATAAATTAGACATTAGGGTTCATATACGTGTAGCGCCATAACCCCCTGCGGGGCGGCTATGAATTTCTGGGCTTACCGATTACCTCCTCCTTGTAGCTCGTCGTTCTTGTCTAGGGGTTCCCAGGGTTGATACCCAGTATTTGCATAATACGTTGAAACAGAACACAGTCTCTCAGTTGGGAATAGAGGGCATGGGTGATAAAGCTCAGGCAATTTAGAACTGCTGACACTCAGATAAATGTCTCTCTAGATGATCCAGCGAGTAGCCACTCGCAACTGGATGATTCACTGTTGGATAAACCCTTGTTTGTAGATCTAGCAGCCAACAAGTGATACGGAATTAGCAAAGTCTCTGCCACAGACTAGGTTGTGAACTTCAAATGAACATGTAAAAGTCTCTGCCACAGACTTGGTTGTAACCGAAGGATGGGTTAGGAACATTTCCTGTGGTACCAGTATCTTTCAGCCGATCTCAGCTTCCAGGCTCTTACCCGAGCAGCCAGCTTTGTGTGTGGCCCTCCTCCGAAGAGTCCTCCCCTGGTCGCTTGTCGAGTTGCTGGGCCTCTCCAATCCTGAGAGGGCACCGGGACACTTCAGTATCCTCCTTCAGTTACTGCGCCTCGAACTAGCCAGTTTCGAGGCTCGGAAATGGACGGATCCCCACCCCAGACCATGAGGGCCTCTGGGGCTGGTCAGGATGACCAGGCCTACGGTAAGCAGACACTCCTGGACCAAGACCCCTCACAGGGCTGGTCAGGACCGGAACCAGCACGGGACCCGGAAAAGAACCTCTGACCATGTGACTTCAGCACCTTAAGTACCCCTTCCAGGAATGCACAAAGGGGCCAGACGTGCCCACTGATTGGCTCCGGGAAAAGATTGGTACCCAATGTGTCCAACCAGACTGCGTTCTCAGCCGGTCACAGGTGCTCACCTCACCTACGACCAGGCAGAACTCTAGTACAGCCCAGCCAAACTGATACCAAAGTGTAACCTAGAATAATTAACCCCAAAACTCCATTACAGTTCTGGGAAAAAAAGAATAGCACATTTTAAATAAGTGTCGGCGCTACATACTAAAACTGGAGAGTGCAAAATTTGGTACATCTCTGCATAGAAACCAATCAGCTTCTAACTTCAGCTTGACCTGGAAGCTGATTGGTTTCTATGCAGAGCCGCACCAGATTTTGCACTCTCCAGTTTTTGTAAATCAACCCAGTTATTTGTATAGTAATATTTTAATACATTTTTGATTTTAGCTTTGTTGCATTGTTTCCTGGATAGCATTAGTATGTTTTTAATTTGCACCTATTTAAATACTAGTGTTGATAATGAATGGTAAAGTATAATTCCAGCCAAGTCTCTTTGTAGAGAAGTGTGATTGAGTTGGAAGGATTTAGCACCACTTCAAAGTTTTTATTGCTGTCTGCGGCCTCACATGAAAGATTTTACTTCAAATCCTCAGGGCAGGAAGTTAGATGGAATCTTTTCAATAGGACCAAAGACATAGCTAAAAGAAATTCTAAGCCTTCACCACTCTATTTAAAGCAAAAAGAAGAAAACTCAAGGCTAATAAAATGAACTAGCAACAACCTAAGCCAGCATATACCCATATACAGTGCTGCTAATTAACATGCACATTTAGGGGGGGGGGGGGGTAAAGTCAGTAAAAAAGGGGGGAGACCCATCTTACACTGGAGGTGGCAACAAAATGACTGGGCAAAATAATAAAATCATATTCAGAACATGTCTGCAATAGATGCATATCTTGCATTATTTTGTCTTTTTACAAATACTACAAGTACAGAAAAACATCTGATGACCTTCCAGCAATCCAGTAAGCCCTTAACTGTCTCTTCTTGCTGACAACACAGTGCCTTTACTGTACTTTAATACCAAAAAGCTTTGGTTATCCTAATTGCTAAACTATATACTGTAACTCTGCCTATTCCCCACTCCTCTCTGACCCCCTCTAAGCAAAGACCACTTACGTACTGTGTGAAAATGGCATTTAGGAGATGTAGTTCTGGGGGAGTGTCCACATCAATAAGAACTCATTAGGAGTCTAGTGATGGCATTACGGGGAGTAAAAATGATGTTTCTTACTACAGTAACAGAGTGAAAAGAAATGCATGCTCTATAGCAGAGGACTCCAAACTACAGCCAGTGGGCCAGATGTGGCCCTTTGATTGTCTTCATCTGGCCCTTGGGGCACTGTGCCTACCACTGGCACCAACAATGGGCCACCATTCCTTCCACTGACACCAATGATGGGGCACTATTCCACCTCCTACTGACCACAGATAATTTTTTACTCCCACTGACTACCAAGCCTGGGACGTTGTCTACTCCCTCTGAGGCATTTTCTACTGCTGCTGCCCCCTCTAAAGTCTGAAGGACAGTAAACTAGCCCTTTGTTTCGAAAGTTTGGAGACCCTGCTCTAGAGGGAAGAGGGGGAGGTTTGCGGGGAAATTTGGTTAAGGCCTTAAAGTTACAATCTACTATGGAATAAGGGAGCAGCAGCTTGGTTTCACACACAGCTAAGTCAGGCAAACAAGGTTCTGCAGAAGAGCCAGTCATTCAAACATGGGATTAAGTTTTGTCATCCATTGCGTCTTCTGAAAATGCACATGCATGGAATATGTGGTTTGTTGCTTGGGTAAGAGAACTGTTACCAGCACAGTAGGTTGTTTTGCACCTGATGGGTTTAAACTAGTTTTAAGTTTAAAAAACGAAATCAACAGGAGACGTGCTATGTGGGCATGAGGGAACATTCTTGCTGGGTACCCTTTAATTACCAAGAGACATCTACGTCTTAATTTGCAGTGCATTGCGACACCAAGGATGCACCAGATTTTAGCACTTTCTAGCAGCTTGAGAAAGTCACCTGATAGTGAAGCAATGCATCGAGAGGAGCCAGGTGACGTTACGGCCGAAACCAGAAGTTCAGCTGCCGTTTGACCCCTTAGTCCTGACCACCACTCGCAAAACAACTGTATGTTTTAACTGTAAGTTTGCATATTGTTTTTAATACATACATGTTAATATTATACCATGAGGAGCTATTTTCCTTATTACGATGATCTGTGACGGATTACACCATATAGAGATCGCTACAGCAGTTTGATGCCTATTATCTTTAGACTGAAGGTGAGCGGCCATTGCACACACCGTGGTGGAGTTTATTTGTTTATCTGGATCTAGCATTGGATTGTTATCACTGACACTGGGATTTCTTTGTGAAGCACTTTTTACAGTGCCTTGAATAAGTATTCATACCCCTTGAAATTTTCCACATTTTGTCATGTTACAACCAAAAACGTAAATGTACTTTATTGAGAGTTTATGCGATAGACCAACAAAAAATGGAACATAATTGTGAAGTGTAAGGAAAATGATAAATGGTTTTCAACATTTTTTACAAATAAATATTTGAAAATTGTGGCGTGTATTTGTATTCAGCCCCTGAGTCAATACTTTGTAGAACCCCCTTTTGCTGCAATTACAGCTACAAGTCTTTTTGGGGATGTCTCTACCAGCTTTGCACATCTAGAGAGTGAACTTTTTGCCCATTCTTCTTTGAAAAATAGCTCAAGCTCTGTTAGATTGGATGGAGAGTGTCTGTGAACAGCAATTTTAAACTCTTGCCACATATTTTCAAATGGATTTAGGTTTGGACTTTGACTGGGCCATTCTGATGCCCCGTACACACGAGCGGATTTTCCTTTGGAAAAAACTTGGATGTTGTTTCCGATGGAATTCCACTCAAGCTTTGCTTGCATACGCATGGTCACACGAAAGTTCTATAAACTTTTGACCGTCAAGAACGCGATGCCGAGAAAATTCAGTTCAATGCTTCCGAGCATGCGTCGAATTGTTTCCGAGCATGTGTAGGAATTTTGCGCATCAGAATTTGTACAGATGATTGGAAATTCGGATCGGAACTTTTTGTGACCGAAAAATAGAGAACATTCCGCCAGCAAAAGTCTGATGGAGCATACACACGGTCAGATTTTCCGACCAAAAGCTCTCATCGGACTTTTGCTGGTGGAATTTACGATCGTGTTTGCGTCAGAGCACCTTCTTCCACACGTTTGTTGTGTCCCCCACATGGCTTCTCACAAACTGCAAACTGGATTTCTTATGGCTTTCTTTCAACAATGGCTTTCTTCTTGGCACTCTTTCATAAATGCCAGATTTGTGAAGTGCACGACTAATAGTTGTCCTGTGGACAGATTCTCCCACCTGAGCTGTGGATCTCTGCAGCTCCTCCAGAGTTACCATGACTTAACTGCTGCTTCTCTGATTAATGCTCTCCTTGCCTGGCCTGTCAGTTTAGGTGGATGGCCATGTCTTGGTAGGTTTGCAGCTGTGCCATACTCTTTCCATTTTCAAATGATGGATTGAACAGTGCTCTGTGAGATGTTCAAAGATTTGCAATTTTTTTTATAACCTAACCCTGCTTTAAACATCTCCACAACCTTATCCCTGACCTGTCTGGTGTGTTCCTTGGCCTTCACGATGCTGTTTGGTAACTAAGGTTCTCTAACAAACCTCTGAGGGCTTCACAGAACAGCTGTATTTATATTGAGATTAAATATTTTTAGGTGGACTCCATTTACTAATTAGGTGACTTCTGAACACAATTGGTTCCACTAGATTTTAGTTAGGGGTATCAGAGTAAAGTTGGCTGAATACAAATGCACGCCACACTTTTCAGATATTTATTTGTAAAGAATTTTGAAAAACATTTATCATTTTCCTTCCACTTCACAATTATGTACCACGTTTTTGTTGGTCTATCACATAAAATCCCCAAAAAATTCATTTAAGTTTTTGGCGGTAACATGACAAAATGTGGAACATTTTAAGGGGTATGAATACTTTTTCAAGGCACTGTATCTCTCATATTTTTTAAATGTCTATATATTTTATTTCACTTTATTGATTATTTTTGGTGCTGTCTGATTTAGCGCCGCTCCATTCTTACTGACTAAATGCCTTTGATGGTGTAGTGACACTATAGGAGTTGGCAGCTTTATTTAATTTTTTTGATTCAATACACGGTTTCATTTTTGATTTATTTTTATAATTCACACACTGAGTAGCGCATAAATCTTTCTGCTTATTTATTCATGTAAAAAAAAAAATCTTTTCTATAAGTATAAAACAAAGAGAACAGTAATAAACAATTAAAAACAAAAAATGTATATGTGGGCATGGCCACAAGCTCCCTAAACATGCTGTAACCTGTTACTAATATCAGTGTGGACAGTTAGATCCCTTTCACACTGGGGCTACAGATGCGTTTAAGTGTCTCTTTTTAGCAGCTAGCAGGGCACTTTTAACCCAAAGAAGGGGTTAAGAACTCCCGCGTTGTAGCATTTCTGAAGCGCTTTTCAGGCGCTTAGCAGAGGCTATTTCCATCGCTAAAGTGCCTGAAAACTGCCCCAGTGTGAAAGGGGTCTTAGGCTGGGTTCACATATGAGCCGCATGTGGCTCACAGCAGGGGTCTGGTGCGTCCCTGTTCACTGTTTCAGGTCTGAATTCAGCCCGAATTTTGGGCTGAATTCGGACCTAAAACGGACCAAAAGATGCACAGCGTTTTTGTGCCAAACGCACTGGACCTGCTTTGGAGATGTGTGAAGCTGCTCCATAGAGAGCCTGTCAAAATCCCCTGCTATTGCGAATTGGATGCAGGGAAACCGCTTCCAAATCGCAATGGTGTGAACCCAGCCTAAAGGTGGGAACTGAACACACATTCCCAGGTGGTGATCACTGCCATGTGACAGTTGTTGCAAAAATCTGTCTTAAGCCCCATACACACAGTCGGAAAATCCGACCACCAAATCCATCGGATTTTTTCCGACGGATTTAGTCCGACACTGGTGTTGCATACACACGGTCGGACAAAGTTGACGGAAAATCCGATCATTCTGAACGTGGTGACGTTTGTTGCCTACGACGGGACTACGTAGAGGCTAGTAGCCAAAAGCTTTGGTCTTGTAATGTGATCTGAACATGCGTGGCACTTTGTCCGTCGGAATTCGCTACACACGATCGGAATTGGTGTGATTGGACTTTGTTGTCGAAAAGCAGGAGATACAACTTTGTCCGTCGGACAATCCGATGGAAAATGTCCGATGGTGCCTACACACAGTCGGAATTTCCGACAACATTGTCCGATAGGACAGAATCCATCGGAGAATCCGACCGTGTGTATGGGGCTTTAGCCCACGTTCACACTGAGGGCTGGTTTGAAATCTTGCAAGTTCAGCTGAACTCGCACAATTTCAAACCGGCATTTCAGTCCGTTGCACCGATTCGGACAGTGCCATTGCCGGCAAACGATTTGATTTGACTTGCGATTTGACATATAAAATAGCAGGTCAAAATGCCCTGATGCTTCTCTGCACTTTCCACTCAGAATGATTCTGGTCACAAAAGCTTAAGAAAAACCTTGGTTATTAGGGGTTAATGTGCATCACAATAAAATTCTAAAGCAGATATTGCTAGAACATAGACAGATGTATGTCACTTTAGACATAAGCTCGATAATCTTCCGACAATATCACTGAAAAAAAAAATCAAAAACTGTGTCAATCATAGAAATCATAATAAAGATCTATCTATAACAAAAATCTGTTTCTATACGGGAAACAGAGTGATAAAAAAAATACTTATGGGAATAGATAGTGGTTTCTATACGGCAACTATATGGCGTGTTCAGAGGGCAGGCAAATATTAAATATTATTATCAGATAAAAGCTCAGGGTGTATTCTTGTCATCTGCGCTTTACTACAAATAATGCTGTATAATAAAGCTTGGTCATACACTGGCAGATGCCTCATCTGTTTTCTGAAATTTTTAATTAGTTGAAGATATTACACACTGGAAAGCATCTGTAACGCAGGAATCTTTCCTTGCTTACTGATCCTTTATTATTAGTTGTTATTAAAAGGCACCAATGTGTTTGACGTTGTTGCGGGATGAATTTGCGGCCATTCAATATGTGGGCCATCTACAATAAATAAGGTTCATTAATGCCTTGCCTAGATCAGATCACCATAAATCGGTGTGTGCAAGGCTACAAAGGCACATCAAATACACAAGGGCACCATTTTTAAGGAGTGGAAAACATGTTTGGTGTAAATAGCTAAAACACTTTTATGGTGTTGAAACTTCCAAGAGGGTAGCGTTCAGAGCAGGCTGGACTATGTCCAATGCCGCGTACACATGATCGCAATTCTCGTCGGAAAAAGCACTGATGGTTTTCCTGTCGGAATTCCGATGGAATTCCGCTCAAACTGTCTTGCCTACACACGGTCACACCAAATTCCGACGGTCAATAACACCGTGACATACAACACGTTCGACGGCACTATAAAAGAGAAGTTTAATGCTTCCGAGCATGCGTCAAATTGTTTCCGAGCATGCGTCCGAATTTTGCGTGTCGGAATTGCATACACACGATCGAAAAATCCGATAGAAAGGTTTTCCGTCTGAAAAATTAAGAACAGGCTTTCAATCTAAAGTTCGTCGGAAATGCCGACAGAAAATGAACGATGGGCATACACACGGTAGGAAAATCCGAGGGAGAGCTCCCATCGGACTGTTTCCATCGGAAATTCCGGACATGTGTACGCTGCATAAGACTTTGCTGCGAATCTGGCATCTCTCTGCTCAACTGCACCAAAGTGCTTATTTATTCTTTAAATATTTTTTTCTACCGGCCCGAGATTAGAGAAAGAAATCCATAAGCATACCTCCCAACTTTTTGAGATGGGAACGAGGGTCAAAATTATGTCAGCATAGGACACACCCCCTGCCATGCCCCTCTTAAAGGAGAATTATACAAAAAATTGTTAAAACCAGAAGTATTTTTTTTTTTTTTTACCACTACTATTTCTTACTTACCTTATTCCTATACTGGTTTTTGAAATTTACAAATTCAGAAATTTACAAATTGGATGAAAGTTTTAGCACTGTGAAACACGTTTTGAAAGATAAATATGTGCATTTTATTTACAACTATATAGATCAGTTCCAAAATCAGGGACAGTCCTTTGAAATCAGGGACGGCTGGGACAAGCAATGCACAAGCAAGACAATCAAGTGCACTTGAACTGTACTTGTCCCCATGTACATTTATTTTTTTACAATGGGACAGAGCTTAACACATTTGTTAACCCAACACTTCATATTCCTGATATGTGCCTGCTGTACCATGTACTTGTATGAGAAATGATCCTGTTCTCTTTGTATTTCTTCCTTTATGAGAAATGCCTGGTGTTCCCGGTCAGTCACTCTGCCTTCGTATTAAAAAATGACCACACTAAGCAGGAGAGCACACTGTGGTCAGTTCTCTAGCTATACTGGGAACTCAGCCCACTCTCCTCCAATGATAAGACTTGTCCTGACACAACCCCACTGGGAAGCTCAGTGTACTGCTGTTTCTGCTCCCCAAGCTCTTATGCAGCTGAGAACAGAGGGAATGTAATCACTTATAAAAAAGGTAAAAAAGGTATTTATAATGTATTTTTATATCTATACAAACATGTTTTGCCTTTCATTTCAAAAGTAGTGCTACCCTCATGAGGGTCGCTGATAGAATCTGTACCCCACTGGTTTCCCCAACTCTGCAAGTCCTTGGACACCTCTGACACTCTGGGTTCAGTCATTTTTACTGACTATCACCAATAGCAAGAAACGTACAGAATACCAGTGAAACAGTTCAAGTTTGTTTACTGTAGTCAAAGGGACACGAACAAATGCATAACATAACACTGTAGATCACAAAGGTATTTTATCTGAACAATATAACACTATTTATGATTTGCTATTTGGTAATTATAACCTTTCAGTAATAAAGAAAGAATACAAATGGACAGTATGACCCAAGTTTAGTTAGACAGGCCAGTACATCGACATAACATGACAAACACTATTCAAACTATTGTGTTCAAAATGGCTGGCTCCTTCAAATAGAGTTCCAGAAAAGTAAGAGCAGACTCTTTGTGCTAAACAAATGTAGTCTTTTTAAGCAAATAAGGAGAGGATAAAAAGGGTTTGAATATTACTCCTTGAAATCCGGCAATCTTCAGCTAGCTTTAAAGTATTATGAATAGGTTGATCTTTGATTGTACGATAAAACAAATTTAGTTGAGCTGTGGTTTCCTAGGTTTACTTCAAACTCTTTCTATGTGGCTTTAGTATTATTGTATCCAGCAAGGTTACAAATAATAGAGACATAAATAAGGCACAGATGTCTGCATACAGTGTTTAATGAACTGAATAAACTTGCTTTCAGTAGCACCACAAGTACCAGAAAGCTGGGCTGAATAAGTGATGTCTATATGCAGTGTCTTAAATAACTAAATGGGCAAATGCCTGCTCACCACACTGGTTACAGAAGCTGCTGACAGCCGTGCAAATGATAACAATGACTCCTTCAGGAACTTCCTCTGGATCCTGGCTCTGGGAATGGCGTCTGACCTCCATCACACCCCACCGCAGCCTACCCGGATCTGAAGTGCAGACATCACTGGGGAGCCCGTATCAGCTCCGGTCCGCTGGAGATGGGAAGTGATGCTGTCAGCAGGTATCCCTCTGGATGCAGCAGGAAAGCTACCTTCTGTATAGGCCATGATTAAGCAACAGCTCTCCCTGACACAGAGCTCCCGCTAGCAGATCCAAGCCAGCGTTTCAAGAGAGCTCTGTAGGCCTAAACCAGCCCTTTTATATCCTCTTCCAGCAGTCTGTTCTCCTCTCCTCAGCATTCTGGTAGTGGTAGTTCAGGCCAGTCCGGCTGGAATTGAAACCCCATCATTCTGAACTACACATCCCACGATGCTTTGCTCTGCTCTAAGTTTTGTCTCAAAGGAAATGACACATGGAGTCCAAGCCAACACTAGAGGGAGGCAGCGCCACATTAATAATGCTGCACACTGTCTTTGAATTACAGGCATAATAGCCAGCTCCTGGCTACACTATTTTAAACTGAATGTGTTGTATTACAAGGTATTTGTTTACGATGTGAAGGGTACAGGAATCTTACTAGTTTTCCAGTATTTCAAATATGCATTTAGTATTTCAAACATCCATAGCATAACCAAATCTGTGAATAGTGCTGGGTAGACCACTAAACAATCCATAGAAGAGCATAAAAAGTCTCCCTGGACTCTAAAGCCTAGTACACATAGGCCAAATGTCGGGCGGCATCGGACGGTTCAACGCCTCTGTCAAAAGGGCATGACTGACTATTGAAATATCAATAAAAATATTGAAATAAAAATATTGAAATAAAAAAAAAAAAGGGCATGACTGAAAAAAAGATCTTCCAATCGGCTCTGTATCAACCAGGGACGTGCAGTCAGGGGAGGCCCTGCCTCACCTGCCATGAACATAAAAAATAAAAACAAAAAAAGATCAATTTCGAGGGTCTTAGTTTGGTGACCTGGCTTCACAGAGACCCCAAATTTGACCTGGAGCCACACAGACACCACTAGTCAAAATGTTTGGCTCCTACGACCTATTGTTCCAGAGATACGGCTCTCCTTGTGCAGCCTGTCAGAAGCTACATACAAAGCGGCCAGTTTAAATACAAGCTGGCACACTGTTTGCAGCAGACTGAGAGGATGAGCTTACAGTGCCTCTCCTCACTTCTAAGCAGGGCCGTTTTTAGGGCAGGGCAAAAGGGGCAGCTGCCCTGGGCCCTGTCATTGCTGTGGGGTCCAAAGCAGCTGCATCATACTTGCCAACTATAATAATAATAATTTATTATTTATCTATTTACTGTTAAATTACTGGTTGGAAGTTATATCTTCAAACTTCAGTAATTTGTCTATTAAAGTGGAGGGCCACCCATAAATATAAGTTTGTTTAGACCTGCCTACAATCGCATCAAAAAAAAAAAATGGAGAAAAAAAAAAGGTCACTTACCTAGCTCTGCCTGTTGCTAGGTGGTCCCACGTAATCTGCCTCTGCGCTAGCCCGGGCTAAAAACTTCACTTCCCCCGGGGGCAAGGCTCGCTAAGGCTCCTGGGAGATGTGGGTCACCATTTCCCAGGAGTCTTTGAGCACCGCCGAGGTCTAGAATCGCGTTACTTCCAAACAGGAAGTGACGCGATTCCACGTGTATATTGGCGCCTGTGAACGGCGCTCTGCAACGTGTTTAATGCGCATGCGCGAGATCTGCGAGAAGGGGCGTTGCATGATGGAAAATTGACGTCAGCACAACGTCAGCACATCCCGGAAGAGAATGCCTGTGGGTTTCACATGGGGGTTTTATAACTACACTATTGGAGGAGAAAATTAAAGGATGACAGCGGGAAGGACGGGAGACGTGAGTGAGCATTTTAAAACGATTTATTATTTCTAATGTACCGCAAAAAAAAACAAAAAAAACACGGAGGCAGTGGAACCCCACTTTAAGCCACCTGCTTGAGTACAGGTTTTGAAAATACAGTAAATTACCTTAAAAACAATATATGATAATTAATTGTATGTTACATACTTATGTTAATTAACCCCTTGCCACACAGGCCAATTCTGACACTTCTTTCCTACATGTAAAAATAATAATTATTTTGCTAGAAAATTACTCAGAACCCCCAAACATTATATACAGTATATTGTTTTAACAGACACCCTAGGGAATAAAATGGTGGCCATTGCAACTTTTTATGTTACACGGTAATTGCGCAGCAATTTTTCAAACACATTTTTTTTGGAAAGAAACTGTTTCATGAATAAAGAAAAAACACTGGAGTTAGTTTTTTTGTATAATGTGAAAGGTGATGTTACGCCGAGTAAATAGATACCTAACATGTCATGCTTTAAAATTGCGCACACTTGTGCAATGGCACCAAACTTCAGTACTTAAAAATCTCCATAGGCGACGTTTTAAAAATGTTTACAGGTTACATGTTTAGAGTTACAGAGGAGGTCTAATGTTAGAATTTTTGCTCTCACTCTAACGTTCGCGGCATATGTAACCTGTGTGTATCTGGCTCTGATACTAGCCAGTGCCTCACCAGCCTCTGACCTTACCGCATGTCCCTGGTATTAACGCTCTCAGCAATGGCTGAGAGTGCTGATCCGGAGCCAATCAGCAGACCTTTTTCGGACATGCCCCTTCTGTCGGACAGGAGTGTTCTGGCAGGGGAAGGGGGCATCCCCCTGTCAGAACACAATAGTACAACAGGGGAAATCACTGCACTAACATCAGATAGTTAGTACAGTGGCTCCTCCTGAGCTGTCAGTTTTTTCTCGTTCAGCTCTGCTGGCTTGAACAAAAAAAATCTACTAGTGTGTAAGAGGCTTTATGCATCCTATGCCTATCAGTATTAGTTACATATGTGAATTTCTTTGTGAACTGGAACATTTTGAGTACATTTACTTGTGTCTATGTTCCTCCCATTGTGCATGACAATATGAACATGCATTGGTCAAACATGACTATAAAAGATTGCCTTATGAGACCAAACTTAGCCCATAATGTTGATTACAAAAAAAGGTTAAACTTTTTTACAATCGCTGTTGTTCGAGGTTGCAGGTATCGCTGTTACAGGGTGCCTGTACAGTGTAGAAAGTTGAAGGCTAACCCTGGTTAAGCCAATCCAAGATTCTTGTGTATTGTCAGCTAATGCTTCTGAAAATAGCCCAGCTTACAGTGTAAAGATTCTCTACTGTGTTTACTTTGTAGTCTAATGAAGCTCCTTGACATTTTCAAATTAGTTTGGAATGCGATGTCCTACTTTCTCCACTTCTAATACCATTAATGAAATATATTCCACTAATAGGATCTACTACGGCATCTGCCATGGTTTCTCTCATCCTAATAAAACCAGATTACATTAAAGAAAAAGTGCTGGTGTGGTGTTCTTTTAGTGAGCACATACTTTGATTTATTTTTGCAGTGTTTGAAATATATTTTGATAAGACTCTTGACAAACAAAAAAGTTGCTCCAGCTTCTATACTATACCTGATAAATAGTGCTTTCCCCCACGGAGACAGTGCGGCATTACTGCTCCACACTGTAAGTTTCACCCTGTGTCATTCCACACACTTACTGGGAGAAACAATACAGAAAATAGTACCATGTTTTTAACATAGTTCTGCTCTCTGCAGTACCCACTGCCAAAGAAAGAAGAGGGTGAACATTGTGACGTCATTGGATCCTGATGAACATATTTGGAAAAAAGTATCTACTGTATATAGTGCACCCCTGGTGTAAGTAAGAGGCTGCCCCTTCCAGACCCCTTTGCGACCCGAGCAGAGGACTAAGCACCCACCTGGCGCTGCTCCGGGGGAGGGGGGGGGTCTGCCTGCTTCTTCTCCCTGCCCAGCAACTCTGCACCAGCAGCCAGGCAGATAGAGCTGCGGGAGCCACCTCCTGCTACACTCCGCACCACGCAACCACCTGGCATGAGGGAACCGATCCTCTGGCGGGGACCCAGGAGCCTTGGCTGTGCCCCTAGGTGGCAGTGCACCCTAGGCGGCTGACTACTCTGCCTAGTGGTAGCACTGGCCCTGTTTCTTCCTTGGATGATTGAACTGACCAGCATACACCAACAAACTGAGATGACCATTTTATACTTCTAAATATGGACATGGGTACAAGATGAATCAAGCTATAATTTCTTTCAATTTCAGCTCTGGAGCTCTGGCCATGAGCTGGAAAAAACATGACATAAGGAAAAACCAACACTAACATGTGAGTTACTGTAGGTTTTGATGATACACTAGTTTTCCATGTCATGAGATCAGTGATGTTAATTTTCGAGAAACAGAGAGTAATGCCATATATCCTCCTTACGCTAGCCCTCATTATAACCCCATCCCTAGCCTTAAAACTTTTCAACTCGAATAATAGCTCTAACACCAACCCTCTTTGTAACCTCAACTCATCTTGTAATGCCAACCTTAGCTGTAACACCTACCCTATATGTGTAATCTCAACCCTATCACTAATCCTCTTTGTAACCTCAGCCTATTTCCCCTTTGTAACCCAAACCCTAGCCATAACACTAAGCCCCCGTACACATGGTCGGAAATTCCGGCCACAAAATCCGTCAGATTTTTTCCAACGGATTTTGTCCGACACTGGTGTTGCATACACACGGTCGGACAAAGTTGTCAGAAAATCCGATCATTCTGAACGTGGTGACGTTCGTTGCGTATGACGGAACTACATAGAGGCTAGTAGCCAATAGCTTTGGTCTCGTAGTTTGATCTGAGCACTTTGTCCATCGGAATTCCCTACACAAGATCGGAAAAAGTCCGATTGGAAAATTTGAGAGCAGGATCTCAAATTTTTTCAGTCGGAAATTCTGATGAAAAAAGTCAGATGGAGCCCACACACGGCCGGATTTTCTGACAACATAGTCCGATCGGACATTTTCCATCGGAATTTCTGACCGTGCGTACAGGGTATTACCCTCTTTGAAGCCTCAAACTCCCCCATCGATCCATATATCCATGCATTATTTGGTTGAGAAGTCACTTGAAAAACACCCCTAGCATTTATGTCCATGACCATCTTGAGTAAGGGCAAATGATTCATGTAGTATTTATTCCTGAAATGAGTCTGCCCTTACCCAAAGCATGCAGGCAGGAGAATGTGCTTAGCTGAGAAAACCCCTCCTTCCCTCCCGAAGACTCCTGCGATGTATGACATAACTTGCCTAGGCAAGAAACCAAAACGTATCTGTTGAAATGTAAAAAGTTTAAAACAAGTAAATATGATATACTTTCCTATCTATTTACTAAGGATAGCAGCATGAGGATTAAAAATTATTAATGTTGATTGGGAGAGTGTAGTTCCACTTTAACCCACCTTGTAACCCTATCCTTCTCTGTAACCCTAATGCCGCGTACACACGTGCGGAATTTCTGTCGGAAAAATCTTGGATGGTTTTTCCGATGGAATTCCACTCAAGCTTGGCTTGCATACACACGGTCACACAAAAATTTGCTGAACTTTCGACCGCCAAGAACGCGGTGACTTACAACACTACGACGAGCCAAGAAAATTAATTTCAATGCTTCCGAGCATGCGTCAAATTGTTTACGAGCATGCGTAGGAATTTTGCGCATCGGAATTGGTACAGACGATCGGAATTTCCAATCTGAACTTTTTCCGACCGAAAAATTGAGAACCTGCTCTCAATCTTTTGCTGGCTGGAATTTCGCCAGCAAAAGTCTGATGGAGCATACACACGGTCACATTTTCGGACCAAAAGCTCTCATCTGACTTTTGCTGGCGGAATTTCCGCTCGTGTGTACAGGGCATAACACTAGCACTAATCTTCCTTGTAACAATTATCCTCCACTATGTAAACCTGACCCTTTGTATGCACATCTCCTGCATTAGGATTCTATGTTCCAAAGACCAACCATTCCTGTGTCAAAAGATTCTACTAAACAATAAAATGTTAAAATGGTTACAGAAGGCGTTAAGGCTATATTAACACCTGTGTGGGTGGTGAGCTCCTGTTTGTATGGCCATAGAAGCCTATTAATTTTAATGGGCTGCTGTACCTATGGAAAACACAGGAAAACAGTCTTTGACCCGTTTCCAAAAAGTGGCTGCGGCACCACGTGTTTCCATGCACCCAAAAACACGGCATGTTTGTTCAATATATGGGGGTTACAGAAAGAATTAATGGCATCCCCCGCATGTCTGACAGAGAGCCGCTCATTTTGCCTGTGGTTACCTACGGATCGGGGAACGGGTGCGAGTTACACACATTCCCGTGTGTTCTTCATTTTTGCACACACGGTTTTGACATGGTTTTTGTTGCGTTTCGTGTTTTTTTATTGGTTTATTTGTTGTTGGGCAGATTAAAAAACACAAACCACAGCAAAAACCCACTATATGTTTTCCTACGGCTTCTCTATTGAAGTCTATTGAACCAAAAATGCATAGTTTTGCATTTAAAAAAGTCCCTAACCCTTTCTAAAAATGCAGCGGCTAAAAAAAGCATAGATGTGAACATGTCGCATAGGAAACCATGTTAAATTGACTGTAGTGCGTTTCTGCAAAAAGCACTAGAAAACGCAGGTGTGAGCCAGGCCTAAAATATTGTTGCCCTGTTTGAGGCATATGGAGAGAAACTCGATTTTGCTACTCTTCGTATAAAGCTTTATCTGAGTTTATATTTAAAAGCATGATAGACTAGAGGGGTAGTTAGAACCTGGCACCTACTGCATGTGCCCTGGGTCTCTTTTGCAGTAATCATTTGCCATGTAGTTCTGTACACAAACATTCTGTAAAGGGTAACTCCACTTTCGTGTAGAAAAAAATAGCAAATAAAGAAAAATAATGTAGCACATATAATTGTAACACTAATCATATTGTAATTGAATATTATTAAAAATGACCTCTCCTTTTCAATCTGCAGCCACTGTAATATTTTTGAGAACGCAATGCAATATGGCTACCTGGAGTTTTTCTGTACACAGTGTGTGTACTGACCACTCCCCAGAAACATAATTTTCCTGCTTGTGTGATTGGCTCACCAATTTTCACAGAAGTCTGCCTAAGATACAAGTCAGATTTCAGGCATCCCCTGCAACAAAAATGTCATTTTTGGAGAGATACTTTCAATAGGAGCCCGTCTAAAGGGATGCAGGCCCAGCAGATTAGTGCTCTGTAGCTCCACACCTGACAGTTCATTTTGAAACCACTCCCATTAGACACACTCAGTACAGAGGCACAGACAAACACACATGGGTTTCTTCAGAGTAACAAAATGTACGAATCTGCAACAAAGGTTGTTATAATCCTTGTAATGTACATAGATCACCCAGAGGGAAATGTTTTTTTCTCAACAAAAGTGGAGTTACGCTTTAATCTTTGCTGAATTTTTCAGATGTTTATGTACAGTATTTAATACATCTATTGTTACACCTAATTAATAATTGAATTAAAATCACAATGCTTTATAATTATGTTAGGTAGAGAATCTGCCATTTTTTTTAACTTATTAGTGAGTTTCTGTGTTTGTTTACCTTTACTTCGAAATGCATATATTTTTCATTTTTCACTAGATAAATGTCTGTTCTCGTAAAAAAAAGGAAAGGTGTGGCGCTAACTCATTTGATAAATAGAATCAATATAAACAACTTAATCATTTCACATATTTGATACAATTTACATGAAAAGAAAACATTAATAAAGTTCATAAAGGTAATAAGCAAAATTCAAAAAAGTTGTGCACTACTCCAAAAAATATCTCAAAAAATCTTCACAGAATAGTCCATTCACTGTGATCCAAAGAAAAGTGCAGGAACAAATGAATCCTTCAACTTGTGCTCCACCACAAACCGTGCGTGAGAAATACAAACTCACCAGAACTTTATAATAAATACGCCTTGTAGCAATATTGAACTCTTTCAACCAGCAACGTATATGGAAGCGATGACTTTAAACCACAAGGTGTATTCTTGGCAATGGTCAATCATTAAGGCTCAGTAGAAACATATTGAAAATCATAGCGCAATATGTTTATTGAAGGTATGTTAAAAACAGGTAGGTAAAAAAATGCGCACTTACATTTAGGATTGCTGTAAGTCAGCAATAACATGTACAGCCTTTGGTTGATATGCTCGCCGTCTCACCAAGATGTGGCGTGCGTTCCAAAGCACAAGAGATGGAAACCAAAAAAACGGATGTGACGTCAGTGAAGGGTGGACGCGCAGCCTCAATGCATCAATGATCAACACGTCATCAGGAAGCTTCGCTGCGTGTCCGCTCTTCACTGACATCACATCTGTTTTTTTGTTTTCCATCTCTTGTGCTTTGGAAAGCATGCCATGTTGTTTTACCTACCTGTTTTTACATACCTTCAATAAACATATATATAAGCATATTGCGCTATGATTCTCATTATGTTTCTCCCGAGCCTTAATGATTGACCATTGGCAAGGAGACACCTTGTGGTTTAGTCATCGCTTCCGTACGGGTTTCTGATTGAAAGAGTTCAATATTGCTACAGGGTGTATTTATTATAAAGTTCTGGTGAGTTTGTATTTCTCACGCAGGGTTTGAAGGATTAATTTGTTCCTGCACATTTCTTGGGATCATGGTGAATGGACTATTCTCTGAATATTTTTTGCGATTTTTTGGAGTATTGCAAAAATTTTTGTATTGCATATTTTTATGAACTTTATTAATATGTTTTTTTTTTCATGTGAATTGTATCACCTATGTTAAATGATTAAGTTGTTTATATTGATCTTATCTATCACATAAGTAAGCGCCACACCTTTTCTTATTTTTTACCTATTCAGAAGTGGTTAATTTCGAAAGGGGCAGCTACACTCAGTATTATTCACAAACAACCTTTGGCGCCATCACTTGTCACCTTATATACATCCATAAATGTCTGTCCATTTACAATAAGGTTATCATGCTCTGCAACATGTACTTTTTAAACATTATGCCGTTTACCTGAACTTGAAATAGTTTAAAACTGAAATTTGATTTGCTTTTATTTTGTCTTCCGTGGTCCCTCCCTTGATTTAAATAAAAGTTTTCCATTTCATTACATACTTTATTTTAGATCCAGTAACATTATCCAGGCAGATGCAGTAACATTATCAAGGCTATCTCCTAACATTTATTGGGAGACATCCCTATTTATAGAAAAGAGGGTCTGGAATTCCTAGCCCACCAAGAGTCTTTGGTATAACCCATTTACGCCTCAAAATGTATTGGTTTCTTTAGGTGAAAAATTGCTGGTGGCCCCTCTGCCCTAAAGGAAATGCCTCCTTTGCCTCTTAAAATAAAGGCCCTTGCTATAGATTGATGGGTCTTTTTCAAGCTTTTACAGATGCTAGGTAACAAAGTGACCACTTTATTCACAAGGATTCCAAACCTTTTAAAAATATCACACAACACCTTTAATGGGAAACCAGCGTAGTGAGCTATGTGAAAGCTACTACTATTCCTTTTCATTCAAGAGAAAGCAGACCTTCTCATAAGGAGGAAGCAATTCACCGACTGTGCTTTTGTTGTTAGAGAAAGAGCATTATCTATTGGTTCCATTCCAGATTCTATTATAGGGCTTTAAGCACCAGGAGCCAACTGGGCCAGTCTGTACCAAATGTGTGCTGATTTGTAGCTTGTATAAAAAACTATTAAGATCTAAGCCCTGGTTTATGAATATATGTCATCTCCACTAACTGGAAGACAGCCAGACTGTTGTTGAAAAGAAAGCAAAAGCTGACAGCCTGCAAGTGTTTTATATGGTTATCTCGTGATAGAAACAGAGCACTGCGCTGAAAGAAAATATTTTAATTGTTTCATTTTCCTGTTGAGCCAGTAAGCACATCTTCAATTAACCGTATACACATGTTGTCTGTTTTCATTTGTGTTGTGAAAGATTGGGGTTGACAGTTTCCAATGCCTAGATAAGAAGCTGAATAATGGCTGCCACATGCAGACAGGCTTTGCTGAAATTGTACAAATTTCTAATATTCAAACATTCCTTAAAGCTGAACTGCAGGCAAGCAGCTAAGTACACTGAATAGAAATATAAATTGTATATGGAAGCGGTTTTACCTACGAATAGATAGGTAATTTTCCCCACCAATTCTTGAGATTTCTGCAGCTCTGCTACACAGCTTAGTCCAGTTTGGCAAGGGAGGGACTTAAAGGATAAGTTCGCTTCTGGGAACATGTTACATGTTCCACTTGTTACACATTCATGCTCTTGCAGCGGCTAGACGATCTGAGCCCTCTATGTGACAACAGTATGTGTAGAGGTTTTCTGTACCAGCTGTCCCTTTTTGAAAAGAGCGTGGTCATGCAAGACTCTGCCCACACAGCCATGTCATTCATTCACAGAGTTCTGTGATTGAATGAACTACAAGTACCGACATCCTTTGCGGCTGTTGGCTTATAGTTCTCAATGAACTACCAGGCCGCTGTTGAGCGCTCTAGTAGTTTACTGATTCTTCCTATCAATGTGAAACTGCAATGTATGGGCAGACAGCTTACACTGTCAGTCTGCAGTAGACCTGCATGGCACCAATGATCTGCTGATCGCTGGTGCAATGCGTTCCATGCTCCTAAAAAAAGAAAATTGTAAATGCACATTGTGTTTACCTGCAAAAAATTGCATACATTTTTTTTTTTTTTTTAAAGATGAACTTTTACTTTAATCGTTTTGTGCT
This sequence comes from Lithobates sylvaticus, assembly GCA_028564925.1. Taxonomy (NCBI): domain Eukaryota; kingdom Metazoa; phylum Chordata; class Amphibia; order Anura; family Ranidae; genus Lithobates; species Lithobates sylvaticus. The sequence goes on along the minus strand of CM053026.1, from coordinate 104,879,022 downwards.
GCAGTTTCACTTTCACTTACAGGCCTCCTCTCCACCCACCACCTAGTGACTGGACAGTGAAAGGAGAAGCAGCAGATTGTACTACTTCTCCCTTGCCTCTTTGAGCTCTGCTGTACAGAGACTGTTAACAGGTAAAATTCAGGTACTTACTCTGTTTGTATTAAGAAAAAAAAATAAAAATTCTTTGAAAGATGGACCGAGCTTAATAGAAACGTTGACAATAAAAACACTGCTGTTTTTGATCTTCCTCCTCTGCAAGACCTGTGCGTGACTGTAAACCAGTTTTGGATTTATATGTATTTCTTTGTGGGTGAGCACCTGGGCATTTACTTCAAACATAAGTGCCGTGGCTACCCCTGGAACTATATGTATATATATATATATATATATATATATATATATATATATATAGATAGATACGGTATATGTAATGTATATACATATAGTTCCAGGGGTAGCCACGGCACTTATGTTTGAAGTAAAATGCCCAGAGGATGCTCACCCACAAAGAAATACATATAAATCCAAAACTGGTTTACAGTCACGCACAGGTCTTGCCAGAGGAGGAAGATCAAATAACAGACAGTGTTTTTATTGTCAACGTATTTATTAAGCTCGGTCCATCTTTCAAAGAATTTTCATTTTTTTGTCTTAATACAAAAAAAAAACCAGAAGAGTAAGTACCCTGAATTTTACCTGTTAACAGTCTTCCCCCCCCTTGTACAGCAGAGCTCAAAGAGGCAAGGGAGAAAAGTAGCTACAATCTGCTGCTTCTCCTTTCACTGTCCCAGTCACTAGGTTGTGATGGGGGGGGTTGGAGAGGAGGCCTGTAAGTGAAAGTGAAACTGCAGCACAAAACGATTAAAGTAAAAGTTCATCTTTAAAAACAAAAAAAAATGTAATGCAATTTTTTGCAGGTAAACACAATGTGCATTTACAATTTTCTTTTTTTAGGGTGCATCGGAAACGCATTGCACCACAGCGATCAGCAGATCATTGGTGGCCATGCAGGTCTACTGCAGACTGACAGTGTAAGCTGTCTGCCCATACATTGCAGTTTCACATTGATTATGAAGAATCAGTAAACTACTAGAGCGCTCAACAGCCGGCCTGGTAGTTCATTGAGAACTATAAGCCCAAACAGCCGCAAAGGAATGTCGGTACTTGGTATTCATTCATTCACAGAAACTCTGTGAATGAATGACATGGCTGTGTGGGCCATTAGTCTTGCATGACCACGCTTCTTTTCAAAAAGGGACAGCTGGTACAGAAAACCTCTACACATACTGTTGTCACATAGAGGGCTCAGATCAGTCTAGCGGCTTTTTGCAAGGAGCATGAATGTGTAACAAGTGGATCATGTAACATGTTCCCAGAAGCGAACTTATCCTTTAAGTCCCTCCCTTGCCCAAACTGGACTATAGCTGTGTAGCAGAGCTGCAGAAATCTCAAGAATTGGTGGTGAGAAAATTACCTAATCTATTCGTAGGTAAAACCGCTTCCAGTATACAAATTTATATTTCTATTCAGTTGTACTTAGCTGCTTGCCTGCAGATTCATCTTTAAGGTAATGTTTGAATATTAGGAAATTTGTGACCAATTTCAGCAAAGCCTTGTCTGCATGGTGGCAGCCATTATTCAGCTTCTTTTCTAGGCGCCATGGAAACTGTTCAACCCCAATCTTTCACAACACAAATGAAACACAGACAACATGTGTATACGGTTAAATTGAAGATGTGCTTGACTGGCCTCAACAGGAAAATGATAAACAATTAAAATATTTTCTTTCAAGCGCCAACGTGCTCTGTTTCTATCACGAGATAACCATATAAAACCCTTGCAGGCTCGTCAGCCTTTTGCTTTCTTTTCAACAAACCAGTCGGGCTGTCTTCCAGTTAGTGGAGGATGACATATATTATCATAAACCAGGGCTTAGATCTTATAGTTTTTTTTATTACAAGCTACAAATCAGCACACATTTGGTACAGACTGCCCAGTTGGCTCCTGGTGCTTAAAGCCCTATACTAGAATCTGGAATGGAAACCATAAGATAATGCTCTTTCTCTAACAACAAACGCATCAGTCGGTGAATTGCTTCTCCTTATGAGAAGGTCTGCTTTCTCTTGATGAAAAGGAATAGTAGTAGCTTTCACATAAGCTCACTACGCTGGTTTCCCCATTTAAGGTGTATGTGTTGATATTTTTAAAAGGGTTTGGAATCCGTTGTGAATTACAGTGGTCACTTTGTTACCTAGCATCTGTAAAGCTTGAAAAAGACCCGTCAATCTATAGCAAGGGCTTTAATTTTAAGAAGGCAAAGGGAGGCATTTTCCTTAGGGCAGAGGGGCCACCAGCAATTTTTCACCTAATGAAACCAAATACATTTTGAGCGTAAATGGGTTATACCAAAGACTCTTGGTGGCTAGGAATTCCAGACCCTCTTTTCTATAATTAGGGATGTCTCCCCCATAAATGTTAGGAGATTAGCCTTGATAATGTATTTTACTGCATCTGTCTGCTTAGATGTTACTGGATCTAAAATAAAGTATGTAAATGAAATGGATAAACTTTTATTATAAAATCAAGGGAGGGACCACGGAAGACAAAATAAAAAGCAAATCAAATTCAGTTTTAAAAACTATCTTTCAAGTTAGGTAAACGGCCATAATGTTTAAAAAGTACATTGTTGGCAGAGCAATGATAACCTTATTGTAAATGGAAAAGACATTTAAGGGATGTATATAAGGTGTACAAGTGAGTGGCGCCCAAAAGGTTGTTTTGTGATAATACTGAGTGTAGCTGCCCCTTTCGAATTAAGCCACTATCTGAATAGGTAAAAACTAGAAGAACGGTGTGGCGGGTTACTTATGTGATAGATAAGTACAATATAAACAACTTAATCATTTAACATTAGGTAATTAACAATTCACATGAAAAAAAACAAATATTAATAAAGTTTCATAAAAATATGCCAATACAATAAATTTTTGCAATACTTCCAAAAAATCGCTCAAAAAATATATCATGAGAATAGTCCATTCACCCGATGATCCAAGAAAAGTGCAGGAAACAAATTAAGTCCTTCAAAAACCCTGCCGGTGAGAAATACAAACTCAACCAGAACTTTATAATAAATACCCCTGTAGCAATATTGAACTCTTTCAATCAGAACCCGTACGGAAGCGATGACCTAATCCACAAGTTGTCTCCTTGCCAATGGTCCCATTCATTAAGGCTCGGGAGAAAAACATATTGAGAATGATAGCGCAATATGCTTATATATGTTTATTGAATGGTATGTAAAAACAGTGTAGGTTAAAACAACATGGCATTGCTTTTCCAACGCACAAGATGATGGTAAATCAAAAAAACAGATGTGATGTCAGTGTGAAGACGCGGACCCACGCAGCGATAAAGCTTCCTGATGTAACGTCGTTGATCATTGATGCATTTGAGGACTGCGCGTCCACCAGTTCACTGACGTCACATCCGTTTTTTTTGGTTTCCAATCTCTTGTTGCTTTGGTAACGCCACGCACCATCTTGGTTGAGAACGGCGAGCTTATCAACAAAAAAAAATCAAAGGGGGGGCCTTGTTTTAAAAAACAATGTTATTGCTGACTAACAGCCAAGTCCTAAATGTAAGTGCGCAATTTTTTACCTTACCTGTTTTTAACATACCTTCAATAAACATATTGCGCTATGATTTTTTCAATATGTTTCTAATTGAGTGCCTTAATGATTGACCATTGCCAAGAATACACCTTGTGGTTTAAAGTCATCGGGGGGCTTCCATATACGTTGCCTGGTTGAAAGAGTTCAATATTGCTACAAGGCGTATTTATTATAAAGTTCTGGTGAGTTTGTATTTCTCACGCACTGGTTTGTGGTGGAGCACAAGTTGAAGGAATTCATTTGAATCCTGCCACTTTTCTTTGGATCACAGTGAATGGACCATTCTGTGAAGATTTTTTTTTGTCGATATTTTTTGGAGTAAGTTGCACAACTTTTTTGAATTTGCTTATTACCTTTATGAACTTTTATTAATGTTTTCTTTTCATGTAAATTGTATTCAAATATGTTGGATAATGAATTAAGTTGTTTAGATTGATTCTATTTATCAAATGAGTTAGCGCCACACCTTTCCTGTTTTTTACGAGAAACAGACATTTATCTAGTGAAACATGAAAAATATATGCATTTCGAAGTCATAGGTAAAAACAAACACAGAAACTCACTAATAACGTTAAAAAAAAATGGCAGATTCTCTACCTATAACATAATTATAAGCCATTGTGATTTTAATTCAATTATTAAATTAAGGTGTAACAATAGATGTCATTAAATTACGTACATAAACATCTGAAATAAAATTCAGCAAAGATTAAAGCGTTGTTAACTCCACTTTTGTTGAGGAAAAAAAACATTTCCCTCTGGGTGATTCTCTGTACATTACAAGGATTTTAAACAAACTTTGGTTGCAGATTCGTACATTTTGTTACTCTGAAACAACCCATGTGTGTTTGTCTGTGCCTCTGTACTGTGTGTTGGTCTAATGGGAGTGTTTCAAAATGAACTGTCAGGTTGTGGAGCTACAGAGCACTAATCTGCTGGGCATGCATCCCTTTAGACGGGCCTCCTATTGAAAGTATTCTCTCCAAAAATGACATTTTGTTGGCATGGGGATGCCTGAAATCTGACTTGTATCTTAGGCAGGACTTCAGTGAAAAATAATGGTGAGCCAATCACACAAGCAGGAAATTATGTTTCTGGGGAGTGGTCAGTACACCACACTTGTGTACAGAAAAAATCCAGGTAGCCATATTGCATTGCGTTCTCAAAATATATTACAGTGGCTGCAGATTGAAAAGGAGAGGTCATTTTAATAATATTCAATTACAATATGATTAGTGTTTACAATTATATGTGCTACATTATTTTTCTTTATTTTGGCTATTTTTTTCTACCACGAAAGTGAGTTTACCCTTTTACTAGAATGTTTGTGTGACAGAACCTACATGGCAAATGATTACTGCCAAAAAGAGACCCAGGGCACATGCAAGTAGGTGCCAGGTTTCTAACTACCCCTTCTAGTCTATCATGCTTTTAAATATAAACTCAGATAAAAGCTTTATACGAGAGTAGCAAAAATCGAGTTTCTCTCCATATGCCTCAAACAGGGCAACAATATTTTAGGCCTGGCTCACACCTGCCGTTTTCTAGTTGCTTTTTGCAGAAACGCACTACAGTCAATTTAAACATGGTTTCCTATGCGACATGTTCACATCTATGCTTTTTTTTAGCCGCTGCATTTTTAGAAAGGGTTAGGGATTTTTATAAAATGCCAAAAAACTATTGGCATTTTTGGTTTCAATTAGACTTCAATAGAGAAGCCGTAGGTATAACATATAGGGGGTTTTTGCTGTGGTTTGTGTTTTTAATCTGCCCAACAACAAATAAAAACCAATAAAAAAACACGACATCGCAACAAAAACCATTGTCAAAAAACCGTGGGCTTTGTGTGCAAAAATGAAGAATCACACGGGGAATGTGTGTAACTCGCACCCGTTCCCCGATCCGTAGGTAACCACAGGCAAAATGAGCGGCTCTCTGTCCCCACCCCCCCCCCCCCCCCCCCCCCCCCCCCCCCCCCCCCCCCCCCCCCCCCCCCCCCCCCCCCCCCCCCAGACATGCGGGGGATTGCCCATTAATTCTTTCTGTAACCCCCATATATTGAACAAACATGCCGTGTTTTTGGTGTGCATGGGAAACACGTGTTGCCCGCAGCCCACTTTTGGAAACGGGTCAAAAGGACAGTTTTCCTGTGTTTTTCCATAGGTTTAACAGCAGCCCATTAAAAAATTAATAGGCTTCTATGGCCATACAAACAGGAGCTCACCACCCCACACAGGTGATAATATAGCCCCCCCCCCTTTTTAAAACCGCCTTCTTGTAACCATTTTAACATTTTATTTGTTTTAAGTAGAATCTTTTGACACAGGAATGGTTGGTCTTTGGAACATAGAATCCTAATGCAGGAGATGTGCATTACAAAGGGTCAGGTTCGGTTTACATAGTGGAGGTGGCAGATAATTGTTACAAGGAAGATTAGTGCTAGTGTTTTTATGCCCTTGTACACACGAGCGGAAATTCCTGCCAGCAAAAAAGTCAGATGAGAGCTTTTGGTCCGAAAATGTTTGACCGTGTGGTATGCTCCATTCAGACTTTTGCTGGCGATAATTCCAAGCCAGCAAAAGATTGAGAGCAGGATTCTCAATTTTTCGGGTCGGAAAAAGTTCAGATTGGAAATTCCGATCGTCTGTACCAATTCCGATGCGCAAAATTCCTACTGCATGCTCGTTAAACAATATGACGCATGCTCGGAGCCTTTGAAATTACTTTTCATTGGCTCGTAGTAGTGTTGTAAGTCACCGCGTTCTGGCCGGATCGAAAGTTCAGCAAAATTTTGTGTGACCGTGTGTATGCAAGCCAAGCTTGACGTGGAATTTCCATCGGAAAAACCATCCAAGATTTTTCGACATGAAATTCCCGCACGTGTGTACGCGGCATTAGGGTTACAGAGAAGGATAGGGTTACACTGGTGGGTTAAGGTTGAATTACACTCTCCCAATCAACATTAATCATTTTTAATCCTCATGCCTGCTATCCTTAGTAAATAGATAGAAAGTATAATCAATTTTACTTGTTTTAATATCTTTTTACATTTCAACAGATACGTTTTGGGTTCTTGCCTAGGCAAAGTTATGTCATACATCGCAGGATGTCCGTCGGGAGGGAAGGAGGGGTTTTCTCCAGGCTAAGCACATTCTCCTGCCTGCATGCTTTGGGGAAAGGGCAGACTCATTTCAGGATTAAATAACTACATGAATCATTTGCACCTTACTCAAGTTTGTCATTGGACATAAAAATTGCTAGGGGTGTTTTTCAAGTGACTTCTCAACCAAATAATTGCATGGATATATGGATTCGATGGGGGGAGTTTGAGGCTTCAAAGAGGGGTAATAAAATAATATGACCCGACTGTAACGCTACGGTCAGAAATTCCGATGGAAAATGTCCGATCGGACTATGTTGACAGAAAATCCGGCCGTGTGTGGGCTCCATCTGACTTTTTTCATCAGAATTTCCGACTGAAAAAATTTGAGATCTTCTGCTCTCAAAATTTTCCAATCGGACTTTTTCCGAATCTTGTGTTAGGGAATTCTCGATGGACAAAGAAATGCTCAGATCAAACTACCGAGGGACCAAAGCTATTGGCTACTAGGCCTCTATTGTAGTTTCCGTCGCGTACGCCAACGAACGTCACCACGTTCAGAATTGATCGGCATTTTCTGACAACTTTGTCCGACCGTGGTGTATGCAACACCAGTGTCGGACAAAATCCGTTGGAAAAAATCTGACGGATTTTGTGGCCGGGAATTTCCGACCATGTGTACGGGGGCTTAGTGTTATGGCGAGGGTTTGAGGTTACAAAGGGGAAATAGGCTGAGGTTACAAAGAGGATTAGTGATAGGGTTGAGATTACACATATAGGGTAGGTGTTACAGCTAAGTGTTGGCCATTTACAAATGAGTTGAGGTTACAAAGAGGGTTGGTGTTTAGAGTATTATTCGAGTTGACTGAAAAGTTTTAAGGCTAGGGATGGGTGTTATAATGAGGGGCTAGCGTTAAAGGAGGATATATGGCATTACTCTTTGTTTCTCGAAAAATTAACATCACTGATCTCATGACATGGAAAACTAGTGTATCATCACAAATCTACCCCCTCCCCCTCCTACAGTAACTCACATGTTAGTGTTGGTTTTTCCTTATGTCATGTTATTTTCCAGCTCATGGCCAGAGCTCCAGAGGACTGAAATTGAAAAGAAATTAATAGCTTGATTCATTCTTGTACCCATGTCCATATTTAGAAGTATAAAATGGTCATCTCAGTTTGTTGGTGTATGCTGGTCCAGTTCAATCATCCAAGGAAGAAACAGGGCCAGTGCTACCACATGCAGAGTAGTCAGCCGCCTAGGGTGGCACTGCCACCTAGGGGCAACAGCCAAGGCTCCTGGGGTCCCCGCCAGAGGATCGGTTCCCTCCATGGCCCAGGGTGGATTTGCCGTGGTGGCGGAGGTGGTAGCAGGAGGTGGCTCCCGCAGCTCTATCTGTCCTGGGCTGCTGGTTGCAGAGTAGTTGCTGGCAGGAGGAGAAGAAGCAGGCAGACCCGCCCCCCCCCCCGGAGCAGCGCCAGGTGGGTGCTTAGTCCTCTGCTCGGGTCGCAAAGGGGTCCTGGAAGGGGCACCAACCCCTTACCCCCCCCCCCCCAGACTCTTACTTACACCAGTGGTGCACTATATACAGTAAGATACTATTTTTCCAAATATGTTCATCAGGATCCAATGACGTCACAATGTTTCACCCTCTTCTTTTCTTTGGCATTGTGGGTACTGCAGAGAGCAGAAAACTATGTTTAAAAACATGGTACTATTTTCTGTATTGTTCTCTCCAGTAAGTGTGTGGAATGACACAGGGTGAAACTTACAGTCGATGGAGCAGTAATGCCGCCACTGTCTCCGTCGGGGGTTGAGAAAGCACTATTTATCAGGGGGTGGTAAATAGGTATAGAAGCTGGAAGCCAACTTTTTTTGTTTTGTCAAGAATCTTATCCGATAATATATTTCAAACCACTGCAAAAATAAATCTAAAGTATGTGCTCACTAAAAGAAACACCACAACCAGCACTTTTTCTTTAATGTAATCTGGTTTTATTAGGATGAGAGAAACCATGGCACGATTTGCCGTAGTAGATCCTATTTAGTGGGAATATATTTCATTAATGGTAATTAGAAGTGGAGGAAAGTAGGACATCAGCATTCCAAACAAATTTTGAAAATGTCAAGGGAGCTTCATTAGACTACAAAGTAAACACAGTAGAGAATCTTTACAATGTAAGCTGGGCTATTTTCAGAAGCATTAGCTGACAATACACAAGCATCTTGGATTGGCTTAACCAGGGTTTGCCTTCAACTTTTCTACACTGTACAGGCACCCTGTAACAAGCGATACCTGCAACCTCGAAAACATCGATTGTAAAAAAGTTTAACCTTTTTTGTTAATCAACATTATGGGCTTAAGGGTTTGGTCTCATAAGGCAATCTTTTATAGTCATGTTATTGACCAATGCAATGTCATATTGTCATGCCACAATGGGAAGGAACATAGGACACAAGTAAATGTACTCAAAATGTTCCAGTTCACAAAGAAATTCACATATGTATACTACATACTGATAGGCATAGGATGCATAAAGCCTCCTTACACACTAGTTAGATCTTTTTTTGTTCAAGCCAGCAGAGCTGAACGAGAAAAAACTGACAGCTCAGGAGAGCCACTGTACTAACTAATCTGATGTTAGTTGCAGTGATTTCCCCTGTTTGTACTATTGTGTTCTGACAGGGGGATGCCCCATTCCCCTGCCAGAACACTCCTGTCCCGACAGAAGGGGCATGTCCGAAAAAGGTCTGCTGATTGCTCCGGATCAGCACTCTCAGCCATTTGCTGAGAGCAGTTAATGACCAGTGACATGCGGTTGTAGGTCAGGAGGCTGGGATGAAGGCCACAGGCCTAGTATCATAGAGAGCCAGATACACACAGGTTAACATATGCCGCGAAAGTTAGAGTGAGAGCAATAAATTCTAACATTAGACCTCCTCCTGTAAACTCTAAAAACATGTAACCTGTAAACATTTATTTAAACGTCGCCTATCTATGGAGATTTTTCAGTACTGAAGTTTGGTGCCATTCACAAGTCTGGTGCGCAATTTTAAAGCATGACTTGTATAGGTATCTATTTACTCGGCGTAACATCACCTTATCACATTATACAAAAAAACTAACTCCAGTGTTTTTTCTTTATTCATGAAACAGTTTCTTTCCAAAAAAAAATTGTGTTTGGAAAAATTGCTGTACGCAATTACCGTGGTTAACATAAAAAGTGGCAATGGCCACATTTTTATTCCCTAGGTATGTCTGTTAATTACAATATACAGTATATAATGTTTGGGGGTTCTGAGTAATTTTCTAGCAAAATTAATTATAATTTTTACCATGTAGGAAAAGAAGTGTCAGGAAGTTGGCCTGTGTGTGGCAAGGGGTTAATTAACATTAAGTATGTAACATACAATATTAAATTAATTCATATATTGTTTTTAAGGTAATTTACTGTATTTTCAAACCTGTTCTCAAGCAGGTGGCTTAAAAGTGGGGGTTTCCACTGCCTCCAGTGTTTTTTTTTGACATTTTTTTTGCGGTTACATTAGAAATAATAAATCGTTTTAAAATGCTCACTCACGTCTACCCGTCCTTGCCCGCTGTCATCCTTTAATTTTCTCCTCCAATCAGTGTAGTTATAAAACCCCCATGTGAAAACCACAGGCATTCTCTTCCGGGATGTGCTGACGATTGTGCTGACGTCAATTTTCCATCATGCAACGCCCCTTCTCGCAGATTCTCGCGCATGCGCATTAAACACGTTGCAGAGCGCCGTTCACAGGCGCCAATATACACGTGGAATCCGCGTCACTTCCTGATTTAGGTAAGTAACGCGATTCTAGACCTCGGCGGTGCTCAAAGACCTCATGGGAAATGGTTGACCCACAATCACCCAGGAGCACTTAGCGAGCCTTGCGACCCGGGGGAGAGTTTGAAGTTTTTAGCCCGGGCTAGACGCAGAGGCAGATTACGTGGGACCACCCTAGCAAAAACATGGCAGAGGCTAGGTAAGTGACCTTTTTTTTTTCTCCATTTTTTTTTTTTGATTGCGATTTGTAGGCGATGGTCTAAACAAACTTATATTTAAGGTGTGGGCCCTCCACTTTAATTGACAAATTACCTGAAGTTTGATGAGATATAACTTCCAACACAGTAATTTAACAGTAAATAGATACATAATAATATTATTAATTATTATAGTTGGCAAGTATGATGCAGCTGCTTTGGACCCCACAGCAATGGACAGGCCACAGGGCAGCTTGCCCCCTTTTGCCCTGCCCAAAAACGGGCCCTGCTTAGGGAAGTGAGGAGAGGGCACTGTAAGCTCATCCTCTCAGTCTGCTGCAAACACGTGTGCCAGCTTGTATTTAAACTGGCCGATTTGTATGTAGCTTCTGAACAGGCTGCACAAGGAGAGCCGTATCTCTGGAACAATAGGTCGTTAGGAGCCAAACATTTTGACTAGTGAGTGTCTGTGTGTGACTCCAGGTCAAATTTGGTGTCTCTGTGAAGCCAGGTCACCAAACATAAGTACCCTTCGAAATTGATCTTTTTCGTGTTTTTATTTTTTTATGTTCATGGCAAGGTGATTCAGGGCCTCCCTGACTTGCACGTCCATGTGTTGATACAGAGCCGATTGGAAGATCTTTTTTTCTGTCATGCCCTTTTTTTTTTTTTATATTTCAATATTTTATTTCAATATTTGTTATTGATATTTTCAATAGTCAGTCATGCCCTTTTGACCAGATGCGTTGAAATCCGTCCTATGCTCCGCCCGACATTTAGGCCTATGTGTACTAGGCTTTAGAGTCCAAGGGAGCGACTTTTTTTATGCTCTTCTATGGATTGTTTAAGTGGTCACCCAGCAACTATTCCACAGATTTTGAGTTATGCTATGTGATGTTTGAAATACTAAAATTGCATATATTGAAATACTGGAAAACTAGATAAGATTCCTGTACCCTTCACATCGTAAACAAATACCTTGTAATACAACACATTCAGTTTATAAAATAGTTGTAGCCAGGTAGCTGGCTATTATGCCTGTAATTCAAAGGACAGTGTGCAGCATTTATTAATTGTGGCCGCTGCCCTCCCTCTAGTGTTGGCTTGGACTCCATGTGTCATTTCCCTTTGAGACAAAACTTAGAGCAGAGCAAACAGCATCGTGGGATGTGTAGTTCAGAATGATTGGAGTTTCAATTTCCAGCCGTGACTGGCCTGAACTACCACTACCAGAATGGCTGAGGAGAGGAGAACAGACTGCTGGAAGAGGATATAAAGGGCTGGTTTAGGCCTTACAGAGCTCTCTTGAAACCGCTGGCTTGGATCTGCTAGCGGGAGCTCGTCTGTTCAGGGAGAGCCTGTTGCTTAATCATGGCCTATACAGAAGGTAGCTTTCCTTGCTGGGGGCAAAATTTTTTATTTTTTTTTTTTTTTTCCAGAGGGATACCTGCTGACAGCATCACTTCCCATCTCCAGCGGACCGGAGCTGCTACGGGCTCCCCAGTGATGTCTGCACTTCAGATCCGGGAGTGCAGTGCGGTGGGGTTTGTGATGGAGGTCAGACGCCATTCCCAGAGCCAGGATCCAGAGGAAGTTCCTGAAGGAGTCATTGTTATCATTTGCACGGCTAGTCAGCAGCTTCTGTAACCTGTGTGTGTGAGGCAAGGCAATTTAGCCATTTAGTTTTATTGTAAGACACTGCATATAGACAATCACTTATTCAGCCCAGCTTTCTGGTACTTGTGGTGCTACTGGAAAGCAAGTTTATTCAGTTCATTAAACCACTGTATGCAGACATCTGTGCCTTATTTATGTCTCTATTATATTGTAACCTTGGCTGGATACAATAATACTAAAGCCACATAGAAGAAGTTTTTGAAGTAAACCTAGGAAAACCACAGCTCAACATAAATTTGTTTTTATCGTACAATCAAATGATCAACCCTATTCATAATACTTTAAAGCTAGCTGAAGATTGCCAGGAACTTCAAGGAGTAATATTCAATACCCTTTTTATCCCTCTCCTTATTTGCTTAAAAAGAACTACATTTGTTTAGCACAAAGAGTCTGCTCTTCCTTTTCTGGAACTCTATTTTGAAGGAGCCAGCCATTTGAACACATTAAGTTTGAATAGTGTTTGTTCATGTTATGTCGATGTACTGGCCTGTCTGAACTAGAAATAACCTATACTTGGTCATTACTGTCCATTTGTTATTCTTTCTTTAATTACTGAAAGGATATAATTAACCAAATAGCAAATCATAATATTAGTGTTAATATTGTTCAGATAAAAATACTTTGTGATCTACAGTTGTTATGTTATGGCATTTGTTCGTGTTCCCTTTGACTACCAGTAAAAAACTTGAACTGTTTCACTGGTATTCTTGTACGTTTCTTGCTATTGGTGATAGTCCAGTAAAAATGACTCGAAAACAGAGTTGTCAGAGTGTCCAAGGACTTGCAGAGTTGGGGGGAAACCAGTGGGAGTACAGATTCTATCAAGCGACCCTCATGAGGGTAGCACTACATTTTGAATATGAAAGGCAAAACATGTTTGTATAGATATAAAAATACATTATAAATACCTTTTTTACCTTTTTTATAAGTGGATTACATTCCGGGTCTGTTCTCAAGCTGCATAAAGGAGCCTTGGGGAGCAGAAAACATGCAGTAACAATGAAGCTTCCTGTGGGTTTGTGTCAAGGACAAGTCTTATCATTGGAGGGAGGTGGGCTGAGTTCCCAGTATAGCTAGAGAACTGACCACAGTGTGATCTCCTGCTGTAGTGTGGTCCATTTTTTAATACGAAGGCAGAGTGACTGACCGGGATACACCAGGCAATTTCTCATAAAGGAAGAAATACACAGAGAACAGGATCATTTCTCATACAAGTATCATGGTACAGCAGGCACATATCAGGAATATGAAGTGTTGGGTTAACAATGTGTTAAGCTTCTGTCCCATTGCTAAAAAAATAATTGAATTACATAGGGGACAAGTACAGTTCAAGTGCACTTGATTGTCTTGCTTGTGCATTGCTTGTCCCCAAGCTCGTCCCTGATTTCAAAGGGACTGTCCCTGATTTTGGAACTGATCTATATAGTTGTAAATAAAATGCACATATTTATCTTTTCAAAACGTGTTTCACAGTGCTAAAACTTTCATAACAATTTGTAAATTTCTGAATTTTGTAAATTTCAAAAACCAGTATAGATAAAGGTTAAGTAAGGAAAAAGTAGTGGTAAAGAAAAAAAAAAAATACTTCTGTTTTAACAATTTTTTGTTATAATTCTCCTTTGAAGGGGTGCATGGCAGGGGGGGCTGTGTCCTATTGCTGACATAATTTTGACCCACGTTCCCATTCTCAAAAAGTTGGGGAGGTATGCTTATGGATGTTCTTTCCTTCTAATCTCGGGCCGGTAGAAAAAATATTTAAAGAATAATATAGCACTTATGGTGCCAGTTGAGGGCAAGAGAGATGCCAGATTCCGCAAGCAAAGTCTTATGCAGCCGTACACATGTCCGGAAATTTCCGATGGAAACAGGTCCGATGGGAGCTCTCCTCACGGATTTTCCTACCGTGTGTATGCCCCATCGTATCATTTTCTGTCGGCATTTCCGACGAACTTTAGATTGAAGAGCCTGTTCTTATTTTTCAGACGGAATACCTTTCTATCGGATGTTTCGATCCGTGTGTATGCAATTCCGACACGCAAAAATTTCGGACGCATGCTCTGTGAAAACAATTTAGACGCATGCTCGCGGGGAAGCATTAAACTTCTCTTTTATAGTGCCGTCGAACGTTGTTGTATGTCACGGTGTTAGTTGACCGTCCGGAAATTGGTGTTGACCGTGTGTAGGCAAGTACAGTTTGAGCGGAATTCCCATCGGGAATTCCCGACAGGAAAACCATCAGTGGCTTTTTCCGACGGAGAATTGCCGATCATGTGTTGACGCGGCTATTGGACATCATGTACCAGCCTGCTCTCAGACGCTTACCCTCTTGGAAAGTTTCAACACCATAAATGTGGTTTTAGCTATTTACACCGACACATGTTTTTCCCACTCACCTTAAAAATGGGTGCCCTTGTGTATTTGATGTGCCTTTGTAGCCTTGCACACACCGATTTCTGGTGATCTGATCTAGGCAAGGCATTAATGAACCTTATTTATTGGTAGATGGCCCACATATTGAATGGCCGCAAATTCATTCACCGCAACAACAGTTCTAAAACACATTGGTGCCTATTTAATAACAACTAATAATAAAAGGATCAGTAAGCCTAGGAAAGATTTCATGCGTTACAGATGCTTTCCAGTGGGTAATATCTTCAACATAATTAAAAATTTCAGAAAACGAGATGAGGCATCCTGCCAGGTTATGACCAAGCTTTATTAATACAGCATTATTTGTAGTAAAAGCGCAGAATGACAAGAATACACCCTGAGCTTTTATCTGAGATAATGAATATTTAATATTGCCTGCCCTCTGAACACGCCATAATAGTTGCCGTATAGAAACCACTATCGAATTCCCATAAGTATTTTTTTTATCACTCTGTTTCCCGTATAGAGAACAGATTATTGTTAATAGATAGATCTTTATTAATGATTTCTATGATTGACACAGTTTTTGATGTTTTTTTTTCAGTGATATTGTCGGAAAGATTATCGAGGCTTATGTTAAAAGTGACCATACATCTGTCTATGTTCTAGGCAATATCTGCTTTAGAAATTTTATTGTGATTGCAACATTAACCCCTAATAACCAAGGTTTTTCTTAAGCTGTTTGTGACGCAGAATCATTCTGAGTGGAAAGTGCAGAGAAGCATCAGGGCATTTTGACCTGCTATTTTTATATGTTCAAAACGCAAAGTCAAATCAAATCGTTTGCCGGCGGCAATGGCACTTGATCCGAATCGGTGCAACGGACTGAAATGCCGGCCCCCAGGTTTGGAAATTGTGCGAGTTCAGCTGAACTTGCAAGATTTCAAACCAGCCCTCAGTGTGAACTTGGGCTAAAGCCCCATACACACGGTCGGATTCTCCGAAGGATTCTGTCCTATCGGACAATGTTGTCGGAAATTCCGACTGTGTGTAGGCACCATCGGACATTTTCCTTCGGATTGTCCGACGGACAAAGTTGTATCTCCTGCTTTTCGACAACAAAGTCCAATCACACCAATTCCGATCGTGTGTAGCGAATTCCGACGGACCAAAGTGCCACGCATGCTCAGATCACATTACAAGACCAAAGCTATTGGCTACTAGCCTCTACGTAGTCCCGTCGTAGGCAACAAACGTCACCACGTTCAGAATGATCGGATTTTCCGACAACTTTGTCCGAACGTGTGTATGCAACACCAGTGTCGGACTAAATCCGTCGGAAAAAAATCCGATGGATTTGGTGGTCGGATTTTCCGACTGTGTGGTATGGGGCTTACGACGGACAGACTTATTTGCGAACAAACTGTCACATGGCAGTGATCACCACCTGGGAATGTGTGTGTTCACGTTCCCACCTTTAGGCTGGGTTCACCACCATTGCGATTTGGAAGCGGTTTCCCTTGCATCCAATTCGCAATAGCAGGGGATTTTGACAGGCTCTCTATGGAGGCAGCTTCACACATCTCCAAAGCAGGTCCAGTGCGTTTGGCACAAAAACGTCTGTGCAATCTTTTGGTCCGTTTTATGGTCCCGAATTCAGCCCAAAATTCGGTCTGAATTCAGACCTGAAAAACAGTGAAACAGGGACGCACCAACCCCTGCTGTGGATGCCACATTCGGCTCATAATGGTGAACCCATCCTAAGACCCCTTTCACACTGGGGCAGTTTTCAGGCACTTTAGCGATGGAAATAGCCTCTGCTAAGTGCCTGAAAAGCGCTTCAGAAATGCTGCAACGCAGGAGTTTTTAACCCCTTCTTTGGGTTAAAAGTGCCCCACTAGCTGCTAAAAAGCGACGCTTAAACGCATCCGTAGCCCCAGTATGAAAGGGGTCTAACTGTCCACATTGATATTAGTAACAGGTTACAGCATGTTTAGGGAGCTTGTGGCCATACCCACATATACATTTTTTGTTTTTAACTGTTTATTACTGTTCTCTTTGTTTTATACTTATAGAAAAGATTTTTTTTTTACATGAATAAATAAGCAGAAAGATTTATGTGCTACTCAGTGTGTGAATTACAAAAATAAATCAAAAATGAAACCGTGTATTGAAGCAAAAAAACGAAATAAAGCTGCCAACTCCTATAGTGTCACTACACCATCATAAGGCATTTAGTCAGTAAGAATGGAGCGGCGCTAAATCAGACAGCACCCAAAATAATCAATAAAGTGAAATAAAATATATAGACATTTAAAAAATATGAACACATCTGATGAAAAAATAAAAATAGTAAATGTAATAAAAGTTCAGTGCAAAAATGTAATGGTGAACACAAATAAAGTTTTTATTAGTGAGATACAGTGCCTTTAAAAAGTATTCATACCCATTAAAATGTTCCACATTTTGTCATGTTACCGCCAAAAACTTAAATGAATTTTTTGGGGATTTTATGTGATATACCAACAAAAAAGTGGCACATAATTGTGAAGTGGAAGGAAAATGATAAATGTTTTTCAAAATTATTTACAAATTAAATATCTGAAAAGTGTGGCGTGCATTTGTATTCAGCCAACTTTACTCTGATACCCCTAACTAAAATCTAGTGGAACCAATTGTGTTCAGAAGTCACCTAATTAGTAAATGGAGTCCACCTAAAAATATTTAATCTCAATATAAATACAGCTGTTCTGTGAAGCCCTCAGAGGTTTGTTAGAGAACCTTAGTTACCAAACAGCATCGTGAAGGCCAAGGAACACACCAGACAGGTCAGGGATAAGGTTGTGGAGATGTTTAAAGCAGGGTTAGGTTATAAAAAAAATTCCAAATCTTTGAACATCTCACAGATCACTGTTCAAACCATCATTTGAAAATGGAAAGAGTATGGCACAGCTGCAAACCTACCAAGACATGGGCCATCCACCTAAACTGACAGGCCAGGCAAGGAGAGCATTAATCAGAGAAGCAGCAGTTAAGTCATGGTAACTCTGGAGGAGCTGCAGAGATCCACAGCTTGGGTGGGAGAATCTGTCCACAGGACAACTATTAGTCGTGCACGCCACAAATCTGGCATTTATGAAAGAGTGCCAAGAAGAAAGCCATCGTTGAAAGAAAGCCATAAGAAATCCAGTTTGCAGTTTGTGAGAAGCCATGTGGGGGACACAACAAACGTGTGGAAGAAGGTGCTCTGACGCAAACACGATCGTAGAATTCCACCAGCAAAAGGTCCGATGAGAGTCTTTGGTCGGAAAATCTGACCGTGTGTATGCTCCAATCGGACTTTTGCTGGCGGAATGTTCTCTATTTTTCGGTCAGAAAAAGTTCCGATCCGGAATTTCCAATCATCTGTACAAATTCTGATGTGCGCAAAATTCCTACACATGCTCGGAAAACAATTCGACGCATGCTCGAAGCATTGAACTGGAAAAAACATTTTTTTTTTTTTTCTCGGCATCGCGTTCTTGACGGTCAAAAGTTTAATAGAACTTTCGTGGTGACCATGCGTATGCAAGCAAAAGCTTGAGTGGAATTCCATCGG